>JAJJMC010008078.1:4145819-4240968 GCA_023531435.1 Papaver californicum | reverse complement strand
GATTGGTGCCATGTTATTGGAATATGAAGGGGTTGACGCCATGCTCTGGGTGTATGATAGGTATTTTGTACACTCTCATTTCTGTGTAAAATCTGGATATTGACCAAGTCGAGGCTATTGATACTTGAATCCAAGGTACTCATCTGGGGAATTATTGTAAAATGGTATAAGTCCATCCAGGTAAAGCTCTAATATTATAGAAATGCTACAAGATTAGTGTGGAGTGCCTATAGCTATTCGTGGAATATGTATTCTCAGTTTGAATTGAAATAGACATCCAGGCTCTATATTTCTGATGTGGGACATAAATAAATTTATAAATTCGACATTTCCTGGACAAATAAATTTATAGTTTACGCCTTTGTAAAAATTCCACTAACTACAACTTGGTACCTCATATTTCATCATTGTCACGCGATTAATACCACCGCCACAACCGCGGGAAACGCTCAAAAGCTTGGAAATTCTTCGGTTTTAAACTATTGTGTTATTGTGTGTTAGACAACTACTCTTGGCGGACCACCAACGATCGCCTCTATTAGTTGCAATGACTCTTCGATGGTAAATATGATTTTTAACATCTTTGAATGACTAGTGGACTTATCCGAGAAAATTTAGTGGTTACACAAGCCACAACCCGACAATACACTTTACACGAGGAGGTGAATGTCAAGTCAGAGGAAAATAAACCAGTGGCAATGTCGTTGGTCTTCCAATGAGAACACTACTGCATATTGGACCACTTTAACTTTCGACATTATAATACAAAAATTAAATTCGTAGGTGTTGATGGTGGATTTTTGACAAAGAAAAAACTTGTAAATTTAACCCTTAACCCGTATCACGGTTACAAGCTCTATGAATGGCCGTGGGAGTTCTGTACTGATCTCTATGTTCTGTCAATGAATATATATTTACTAGGGATTCATGATAGGAATTTTGATTACCCTATATATAATAACCACAATCGCACGGTGTCTAAAATGCAGACAACGGCAAGTAGGGTCGAACCCACAAGGAGCGGGGAAAATACTGCAATTAATATCTCAATTAACTAATCAGAAACAATATTTTGGGATTTTTCGGAATTTTAATGAATGAGAAAATAATAAAATAAACTAGCTAAAATATACAATGTGATCAAGTAGAGAGGGCACTAGGGTTTTCGGTGTTTGCAAATTTGATAATATAACTCACATTTAATCTCCAAAATTATCGTTTCACCACTGTAATTTTCTTCGCTTCCAAGTTGAAATTTCTAAAGAATTGCTTATCAATCGAAAAGTATATCCCATCTAATGTTGTTAAGCATGGCATATTAGTTCAAAAGCATAAACAATCAGTAGAACTATCTAACACATATATAGTTTTAAAGAATCAAATATCTAATTGATTGCATACACCGTCTAAGAATCTAATTCACGCACGACATATCAAACGAAAAGCATATATGATCAAATCTACTATTTATGCAATAATTAATCAAGATAACAATGAAGATAAATTACTAAACATTTAAATCATTTGTTTATAAATTTTCTATAATCAAAATTGGTTTTTACCCAAAACCTTAGTCACAAGATTAGTGAAACATGGAGTTGGGTTTCTCAAAACTCATAAAAATAATTAGGAGAAGTAGAGAGAAAGAGATCATTGTGTTTTGTGTTTTCGGCCGTCTCACTAATAACCTTCTTCGCATCCACCAACCCCAAGAACACTTCTGTGCTAAAACTCCCAAGCAAGAAGTCTGCACCGAACTGCCTCCTCTTTATCTCAGCATGTCTCCTCTTCCGTCAGACTCTGTCTACCACCTACAGCCGCCAATCCCAAACTTCCTGACCGAACCTCCACTATTTCTTCTCAGGTTTTGTCTCCCTCCAATCAGAAAAACCTTAAAAGCAACTCCTCATTTTATACCTTTTTTCACTTAATTAGCCTAGCCCTAGGTATTTCTTCCACCTACTAACCTTCACCGTCCAGGCTCTCTAATCTCTCTTCCAACCGCACCCTATCCTGTTCCCTTCTTCCACCTTTCTTACGTCACATTCAACAACCAATGCTTCACTTTCTCCTTCACATGTTGGCTGGACCCACGTCAATAACAAACATCCACCTGACAGCCAACTCAAGAAAAGTCTAAAGCCTACTCCACTTTTCTCTTTAACCTATTCACCCTAGCCTTCTCACGTTAATCAACAAATCTGACATTGTTCTCAAATCAACAAAACCTCATTCTCTAATTCATGTGCTCTTCTGTTCACTAGGTATTCACCAACCCTTGGTCCCCACCTTTTCACGAAACCAAACAAAAGACTAGCCACTTCCTTTTCTGTGTACAATACCTATGTACCCTCAACTCAATAGCCACTCCATATGATACACTATATGCCCAATATAGCTTTGTTTCTTTACTCCAAAATTCATAAGTGAATTCCATTGCTTTGGAAATATGGCACTGAAGGCAGCTGAAGAAACTAGGGATGCACAAACCCGACCCAACCCGCCAACCCGACCCGCACCCGCCCAAAATTACCCGACCCACATCCGGCCCGCCGATGAACGGGTCGGGTGCGGGTGATTTTTTTTATACCCGTTGTTCAACGGGTCGGGTGCGGGTGATAACTCCTCTCACCCGACCCGACCCGCCCACCCGCCATCTCTATTCATAAGTATAACTCATAAGACTCACATATCATTCATCGACTGATTCGACTCTGTCTCTATCTTCTATTCTCTTCTCTGTTCTCTATTATTCTTCAATCTTCATCGTTAAATTGTTCTTTTTCAGTTCATTTGTTTCAGAAGTTACAGAGCACACCACCACCACCACCGCGAACCCAAGAATCATCACCTCCACCTTGTTTCTTCTTGAATCTCTATCATGTACAGGTAGTGTTTGTTTTAAAAAAAATTTTTTGCCCTAATTTAAATTTATGTTTGTATCATTACATGATTGAGTAGCAATTGATTATGGGTTTCATTAGTTTTGAGTGATTGTGATGCTCATAATGTTTAATTTGATAAATAACGTTGAATCTAGGTTGACCTAACAATTGATTATGAGGAAGAAATAAATGAAACTGCACATCTCTTTTCTACTGCATATCTTTCTTCCGATTCACTCTCAGACAAGGTAAGAATTCACTAATCACGTCATTTAAGTTCCATAGAAATTTCTGCACTAATCAATCAAATTTTGTATACCTATATCCTGATTTGGGTTCACAATTTAGGGGTTTCCGTTTGATTATGTGTTTGGAGATGTTCTATGTTAGTAAGACATGGTACAATATATGAAATGATGGTTTCCTCCCCCTGAATTCATTAGTTTTTATAGCAGTTGGGTCTAGTTTTTAAACTTGTGTGTTTGAATCGTTGATTCATACTATTGAATATGCATATCACGACTCATGTTCAGGATTCCACTCACCAATCCATTGCTTCAAGATGTATTCTGAAGTGTGGTATAGTTTGAAGCAGACTTAGTTGCAGTGGCACTTGGAAGCAAGGAGAAGGCTTCAGGAGGACAAATCTGTGGAAATATGACATCAGGCCGGACGGACTGGAAATATACTACTATCTTTATAATTGTCACGACTATATGAGAACTAGGGAGGGAATAAGGAAACCAGAAATGTGAGTATCTTGGGTCCATCCACTTCTAGGACCTAAATATTATGTTTCACACTTACATATCTTGGCTCCATCCACTTCTAGGACCTAAACATGATATGGTGTGTTACGTATGTGTGCTGTTGATACTATAAAGAGATGTTATGTTGATTCTAATGTAGTGCTGTCTCTATGTTTTATAGTATATGTTAATACTAGGTTATTTGTTTCAGCATAAAGAATGGATTATTATCATGTTTAAGTTGAAACTGTGATGATATGAAGCTGAAGCTGCAACAAGTTAAACTTCCGTGGACCTGATTAATATTCCAGGGATTTACAGTCAAACACTTCGAGTAATAACTTCCCTGAAAACTAACCATTTAGTTCAATGTTTCAATTGTTGTATGTGATAATGTTGATGTATGTGTGCATAGATACTTTGATGAGACACTTATTCCACTGTCTTTGTGCTACAGTTGCTGAGTGATCAGATTCAGGTGGGTTTTATGTTTCTCCAGCAATAGCCGGGAGCAGGCCTAGGGGATAATGCCGGGGCTTGGCAGCTATTATGACTTTAAGCCAAAAAGGTACCAGAAGACAATTACACCTGTTTATTCTGTCAAGTTTTTAGAATTAAATTTTCGGACATTATGTTTAATTTTGTAACTCTATTCTGGACAAGTATCGATCATATTCATAGCATTTAATAACAGGATAATAAGTTTCTACAAGTTCAAAATTTTCTCATCTTATCTCATTTTGTAATAATTTATAATAAGTTTTCATTTGTGTTCTCTGCAAATGGATGGTAATGAGAGTAGTACTTGTATCTGAAACACCTTTTAATCTGTTATGGACCTTATGGTGTTCTCGTGGTTGCTAAGAGAGCAATGTTCATGTGGTGATTTTGTCTTACAATTTGCATCATTTTCTGGGGCGGGTGACCCGCACCCGCCCGACCCGACCCGCCATCTGGGCGGGTCAGACCCGACCCGACCCGAGGACCAGGCGGGTTGTGTGCGGGGTGAATTTTTTTTCACCGGCCTTACGGCGGGTCGGGTGTGGGTAAGGCCAAACCCGACCCGACCCACCCGATGTGCAGCCCTAGAAGAAACTATTAAGCTAAAATGAGAAACAATCTTTTCTTTCTCTTCGACACCGTTGTGGCTTTAGTAAATTACTTCGTTTAGCTTGGTTTTCTTGTAACGTCAGGTTTAGGCATACCACCTATAAAAACAATAAAAATACATTATTAATATAAATTGAAGTACTAGTAAATATATATTAAAAGTTATATATGTATAAATTATGTTCGTATCAAAAACCCCTAGAACTATATTTTGCTAGTCCTCGAGCAAAACTAATCTAAAAATAAAATAAAATCCTAACTCACTTTCACAGGAATCACGACTACATTTAGCGTATGTAATAAGCCTTTAAACCCCTAAGTGGCCTTAGCGGACGAGTTTTAGTCTCGTGAGGGTTTACAAGAGGTGTACCCACAAAACCTTTTACTCCAAATTCTAGCTACCTGTGAACGATTGAGGATAGACACTAAACAAACTATTTAGTTGGCGTACTAATTTCTTCGATTATAAGAATCATTACCCTGTATGAATCCAATTACTGTAAACGAGTTTGCACTCAGCGTACTAAAGTTCATATAAGAATGCAAAACTCTACTCAAATAATCATTGAACATCCAAAATTGGATATAATTCACATTGCTCGGAATCAATCGAATTCAAACACCGGGATAGATTAGAAAATAAAAATAGAAGTAATGAATGGTGCATATGTTGACTAAAGTGAACGGTGTTTCCCAAAATATTAGTATAAAGTCCGGCTCGTATGCTCCTATTTTTATTATTATTATTATTTATATACATAATATCTTTTTTTTCGACTACATAATTAGATCTTTTGAATCTAAGCGCATGCTCATTTTCAGCAGATTACATGATAGTTCCCATGGATCATGCAATCCACGCTTGCTTAGGCGACGGAGACAGGGAGAACACACACATATTGCTATCAAAGTGTCTTTTTTTTTTGACAAAATTAAAACTCTAATTCATCCGAGCTACGACCTTATGGCAATACTAGGGCCCCACCAAATCACTTAGAGAAACATAAAATTTGCGAAAATAAAAATAAAAAGTGATATGATTATGATGATTTCGAGATATGCTTGTTCAATGATTATCATATTATTTCTAACACCTGAGTGCATTCAGATATGAATTGACCATTTAGCTCGGCATACCAATTCCTATAAACAAGAGCTATGGTTCCATCTACCTAGAATGGTTAGTGTCATCCTGAATAATTCACAAGTTTCTAAATTTCGGAGTTTCTTATTGGCATCAATTTTCTGAAACTCTACCCCCAAACCTAAATTTAACATTTTCCTCAATGTTTCAAACCGTGGAACCTAAAATGGTATGCAACAAATATAAATAGGAGAAACAAAAGTAAATCAAAGAGAAGGGATTGGAACGTCTCACCTGATTGACATAAGAAAAGCAGTATTCTCTGTAAAACACATCAAACGATAGTAATAACAAAGAACACCAAAAATAATAATAATTAAAAATCCTAAAAAGAAAATAAAAGCAAGAAAATAAAAATCTACCTACTGGATATGTACAGAAAGGATCCCCATACACTAACAACCTGAAAATTTGGGGATCAACCCAAAATACAATATATACAAATGACAGTTTCACACTTATATTCTTGCGACACGGAGACACTGAAACTATCAAAAAGAAGGGATTACCTACAAACCAAGTTTTTTCTACACTTGGAAGTGCGTAAAGAACATAAAATGGGGATAAAATTGGGATTGGGGAAATGTCAATTGGTTCATGTACAATGTCAGGAAAAAGCAAGTCCTCTGGGTATTTAGATGCAAAATGATCCAACAAAACTTGAGAAGCACACAATTCTAACCCTAAATTGTGTAACTTTTGGAAGTCTAAAGGTCTAGAAATAACCTCTAAGTCGGGTGAATGATCTTGTGAGATAGATTCATCTATGGAATTAGGAAAATCATCTACACAATCATCCACAGGGTCATCTACATAGTCTGTATGGAACAGAGAGTCAGTACAAGACTGATCATCATCAACAAATAATTTTTGGCATTCCAGAACTCTCAATCTTTGTTCCAAACTAGACGGTCTGTGTTTATAATACTTCTCATATAACATTAGAGGTGATTCTTCACTTACCAGAGGTGAAGCAAAAACTTCCTCATGCCGTGACCTATTCATATATTCCCTCAGTGTCATCTTAGATGACGTCTCCTGAAAATGAGTCATCTCCCTCGAAAAGTACCTGAAAAGAGATACTAAAATACAAAACGAGTCAAATAGAACTAAAAATCATAAAATAAAAATATATAAAAAATAAAATAGAAAACAAAAATAAAACCTAAACTACTATTAGAATCAAAAATACTAATTACAATATTCCATAACCGCTCACCGGCAGCGGCGCAAAAAATTGATAGGATTTTTGATTACCATATATATAATAAACCGCAATCGCACGGTGTCTAAAATACAGACAACGGCAAGTACAGGTCGAACCCACAAGGATCGGGGAAAATACTGCAATTAATATCTCAATTAACTAATCAGAAACAATATTTCGGGATTTTTCGGAATTTTAATGAACGAGAAAATAATAAAATAAACTATCTAAAATATACAATGTAATCAAGTAGAGAGGGCGCTAGGGTTTTCGGTGTGCCAATTTGATATATAAAACTCACATTTAATCTCCAAAATTATCGTTTCACCACTGTAATTTTCTTCGCTTCCAAGTTGATATTTCTAAAGAATTGCTTATCAATCGAAAAGTATATCCCATCTAATGTTGCTAAGCATGGCATATCAGTTCAAAAGCATAAACAATCAGTAGAACTATCTAACCCATATATAGTTTCAAAGAATCAAATATCTAATTGATTGCATACACCGTCTAAGAATCTAATCCAAGCACGACATATCAAATGGAAAGCATATATGATCAAATATACTATTTATGCAATAATTAATCAAGATAACAATGAAGATAAATTACTAAACATTTAAATCATTTATTTATAAATTTTCTATAATCAAAATTGGTTTTTACCCAAAACCCTAGTCACAAGATTAGTGAAACATGGAGTTGGGTTTCTCAAAACTCATAAAAATAATTAGGAGAAGTAGAGAGAAAGAGATCACTGTGTTTTGTGTTTCCGGCCGTCTCACTAATAACCTTCTTCACATCCACCAACCCCAAGAACACTTCTGTGCTAAAACTCCCAAGCAAGAAATCTGCACTGAACTGCCTCCTCTTTATCTCAGCATGTCTCCTCCTCCGTCAGACTCTGTCTACCACCTACAGCCGCCAATCCCAAACTTCCTGACCGAACCTCCAATCTTTCTTCTCAGATTTTGTCTCCCTCAATTCAGAAAAACCTCAAAAGACTAACATTAGGATCTAAGATCACTGTCTCATAGCTATGTTATCACTTGGCAAAATACAGGTGCCTCACCATCCTGCAAAGGCAAGTACAAGTACCAAATGTAGATTCCATTTCCATCGAATGCAAGTGCTACTATCACTTGCCAACGTTGACGCATCACAACTCCATCCTTTCCCTTCTAGCGCTGACTCATGCCAGCACTATCAATATTTTTCCTCGATGGCTCCAGCACCAAAGCCTTTAGGTGTGACGCCCCAACTAAACCACCTACTTAGAGTCTATACTAAGAGGCATCAAAGAATACTAGGTCATCAAATTAAGATTTGTAATTACATAAAATAAGCAAACCACAAAACCCGAACACTTTGATATTTTACAAATAAAAACCTTTCAAGTGATATAAATAAAGAGTGTATTGGTTTCTATGATATATAAAATCAAAATATACAAACGTAACAAAGATACACTACATCTCTAATTTGATAAAGTATTGAGCTACAGAAACACATATCTTCACGTGCACCATCTCTTCTGATAACTGAAACTGAAGTGGACACGAGTAGCACATCATCCGAAAGGGTGCTCAGTGGAAATAAATAACTTTCAAGTAATCACTAACATGCTTTATAGTTCTAAATTAATAACAATGTAAATAGACAATAATAAATTAATGCATTTAACAATCTAAGCATTTAAGAATCAGAGTGTTACCCTAACCTCGCACTACTCAATGGAGAAAGCAATGCTAGAAATAATAACCCCTTCAACATGGAGTTCTCATCCAAACCATGATTCAGGAAATTACCATCAAGACCAGATAGTTCGACAATCAAGCATAATATGCATACGAGTGACTCCCCAAAAATATAAAGTATATATAATATTTAACCAGGGTAAAGCCGTCCTATAATATTTAACCGGGCTAAAGACGGCCTACTATCATAAGACAATAAATTAAATAGTATTCAATCGGGGTAAAGTCATCCTACTCAACTTAGCAAGAAACCGTGGGGAATCACAGACACTCCTTGCGGGGAAATCATACAAATCATATTACACATACATCAAAGTAAACACAAACATGCACACATATAATACAAACACATCATGCTCGTAGTTAAAATTGAACTAAATGATTACAAGGAGGTTATAAAGTTCCCACCTCATTTGATGACAACCACTCCTACTTCAATAATTCCCACCCATAAGTTCATGGTTCCATCCTTCACTATTATCATCATCATTTTGAACATGTAATTACCATCTCAATCAACATGACAATGATACGTAAGTGGTCTTTCAGAATCCAGTCGATATCCTTTGTTCTATCTTTAAATCCTCTTTAGTATCCTATTATCTCTTTTCTTATCAAATTTCCAATGATAATTCCATGTCCATTAATCATCGGAGCATTTGGGAAAATGACCGAAAATTAGCCAAAAAGTTAGTCATGAAGCGTTTCAAATTAATTGGTCTATTAAAAGTCAATTAACGGTCAACTAACAGTCAAAGGTTAGGTTAAGGAGTCAAAGTCCAGTCAAGTCAAATCAAAGTCCAAAGGTCAAGTCCAAGTCCATAAGTTAATTGGGTTAAGTCCAATGAATCAGTCCCATTTCAATTGAATCCATCCCAGCGAGTCAAGTCCATGGTTCACTGATTTAACTCAGTCTTATATCTGATTCGAATCAGTCAGATAAGCTGAATCAATTAAGTCGGGTCAAGGTTAGACCAAGTCAGCTCAGTCAGATAGTCTGAACCAATTGATTCAGACAGCTGACTGGGATGACTAAGCCTGAATCTCTTATACAGTCACAATTCAATTCCAATTCCATTATTAATTTTAACTCCCTGAACTCTTAAATCAAATCCATCTTCAAATTCTAGATTTAAACAACATCTACTTTATAATTCATTCATTCTATTAACATTACCATTACAACCTCACCATGTCCTGCAGTTCATATCAAATCCTAATTCAAATTCATTTATCTTCAACATAATCATTTCTATTTCAACTTCATTCAATTGTAATTCATTTTACATACTTCAATTTATCAATCAATTATATAATCTCAAGATTAGAAATTGAACAACATACTAGTTAACTTGAGAAATAATTACTTGAATTAGCTTTGTTCAAGCAATTGAAGTCGAATTCTCATTTACTTTAACTCGGTTCAACCATACATCATAATACCGACAACAACCATCATCTTCTATTAACAGAAATCAGTCCCCAATCTCAATTAACTCAAGAACCCTAATTCTTCCCGAAACCTAACTCACTGATTTTGAGAAATTCTTCAGTCTTTCTATTCAATTCATGTTTAATTCATTCAATTAGCCAATACCCATCTCTAATTCAATCTTGAACTTCAATTTCGAAAACCCTAGTTTCATCTCAGAATTGGGGAAGAACACCGAAAACCCTAACTTTGATTTCTTTACCAACAATTCAATTAAACCATAAATCTTTCGTTCTTCATCTAACAATAGTCTAATATACTTCTCAATTTCTATTTCAATTCAATTTGAATTGAAACCCTAATTTCCATTTCACCTCAGAAACCCTAGTTCTTCAATTCTTTTCAAATCAAATATTTTTATCTGCATAATCATCTTCTTCTATATGTTGTGTACTTAATTCTCATCTTTAGCTACTCAATTCCATCATCAATCATCTCAACAGAAACCCTAACTTCTCATCTTCTCTAATTCATAATTTTTTTTTCTCTTACCTAGTTCAATATCAACAACACCTTCAACAATACCTCCTTAAATATTTCTCTATACTTTGAACTTTGAACTCTCAATTTTATATCTCGATTCATATCACAGAAGAAGAACAGAGAAGGGAGGAGAAACGGAAGAGAAGAAAAAGAGAAAATGAATCTCTTTTCGATTTGGATTTGATATAACTCAAATCTAAATTATTAAGGCACTTATCTAATGGTTGCATGCTGACAATATTATTTCGTTTATGTTTTAATGACAGGGGCGCCCTGAGTAATAGTTCGGTTCCTATAGTATTGTTTATTTATGAATTGACTATTTTGCCCTTTGAATACAATTTATGATTTCTTCTTCGTCCGGTATCCGAATGACACGTTCAAGTAGTCCATTTTGTATAACTTCTCGAGATCTATCTAATGGTATTATTTATTTTTTCAAATTATAAAATAATTAATTATCATTAATTAAAGTTTCTATTTATGTATTCAAGTCATTAGCGTCTAACCAGTCTCTTGAATGGTCTAATGGCGTTGACCTGCTTGCGGTTCCTTATATTAGGCTAGCACAAATAACCTAAATGACTAGCGCCAACGACCATCAGAGTATCGCTAACCCTACCATGGCATTAGAAGTGCCACAACGCCATCCTAGTGCTGGCGCTAGAAGTAGCTAGCGGACACTAACTCTCTCACAACACTAGCCTAGTGCTAGCGCTAACCCACTTACCACAACGCCATCCTAGTGCTTACGCCACCTCTATCACCACAGTGCCAGCCTTGACGTCACTCTCTCCATACCATTGCCTCACGACCAGCATTGCTAATGCTTCTCATATCATAATTGGTCATTCATATTATCATTAAGTACCCAGATGTAGATGGTGAGTTTTTGAAAAGGGTTAAAATTATAAAATCACCCTTCTGCCTAGTTGCAGGAACATAAAAATATCCGCACGTACTTGTGCGTATACTTCTGACTTCACCTCAAAACACAAAATATTGTATTCCTCCTTATATTCCGCAGGTAAATTGAGGATAGAGTCTCTACATAAGGCTACAGGTAATAGACACATTTTTATGTCTAATTTGTTCTTAATTATCTATTGTTAGTGCTCGTTTGATACTTATTGTATGATTTTATGTGTTTGTATGTCTTTTTGGGAAATAAATATTTGTGGAAAAATCGACTGAAAAATGATAAAAGCACCCCCGGAAAAATTACTAAAGGCACACACACCTTGGATAAGGGCACCCCAGGGAGTTGGATATAGACACTTGCACATCGGAAAAAGGCACCCCTTCTCTTCCTTTCAAATCCGAAAAAGGCGGGAAGCATACTTTTCACGCGTGAGATTCTGTTGGATTTGGTTAACGGATTTAATGGGATTAAAACGGGTTTCTATTATTCCAAATTGAAGCTGAAACCTAAAGGGATAACTACACGTCAATTATGTCCAAGAAACAAGGCTGGACATCGAGTTTATTGCCGAGTAAAAAGTTTTTCTCTGTTTCGGATAAACAAAGAATCAGAGTTGGTTTTGGATAGAGTTTTGACTCCTTATCGATCAAGGATAAGTTGTCAGGGTTTGTAGAACATATATAAAGCAAAGATATCGAGTAAAAAGGTAAGAAAAATCTTCAATTGAAAAAAAACAGGAAGAAAATATATTGTTTCTTTTGAACGTGAAGAACAAGGATACGGCGACGATTTTTTCAACTGAACAACAACGGATATCTTCGTATTTGCTACATTTATCTTCAGTTGTGACGGTTCCTTCAACCAATAACAATGTATATCTTCAGAACAACAACGTTTATCTTCAGCGGAAGCACTTTCACTTCTCTAACAGTGGAAACAGTTGTCTGCAACACCATTACACCGTGGTAAACTCCCTGTTTTACACAATTTTCACTATTTTCATCTTTGTAAACAATTTTTGAGCCATGAATACATATTTTTAGAGTGTTAACAACATGAGGAGATAGACCCCATTGTTGAGGCGACGGAGGAAGCCATTTTTCCATCAATAAAGTGGTATATTTTTATCTAATTAATTTTTGCAATTCTTTTATGATTATTTGCTTTGAATTAAATTTGAAATAATGATTTTTATCGATTAGTTGTTTTTTTTTTGATGGATTATGTTTAGCTTAGGGCTATTGATGTCTCATACTTTTGATTTACAACTATATTTTGAAAAACTAACTTTGACAATATTTAGAATCAATTGAATGTATGAGTTGCAAGATAACTATTAATACTAAGTCACTTGAAAAATTGGCTAATGGTGGAATCCTTAGTCTCAGTTTCTTTCCATAATCTTAAATTAATTTTAATTTAATCTTATTTATTTTAGTATTAAAAAATTAGGTTTAAAAATCAAATCTTCACAAATCTTAGAGTTTGAATCCTTTTACTACTATTTCTAAAACACATCAACTTTTGGCGCCGCTGCCGGAGAGTGGTTGTGAAATATTGTAATTAGTATTTTTGATTTTCTAATCGTAGTTTAGGTTTTTTTTTTTTTTTTTGTACATTTTTTTTTATTTTATCTTTAGGATTTTTAGTTCCTTTTTACTAGTTTTGTGTCTTAGAATTTTGTTTCATGTACTCAGAACAAAAATAAAATACGAAAAATGGGGCTTGAGAGCAATCATTCTTACTTCATCCTAGCGACGATAACAATTCGATGGTGACCCACCAAATCACTTAGATAAACACAAAAAATTGCAAAAATAAAAACAGAAGGTGATATGGATATGATGATTTCGAGATATGTTTGTTCAGTGATATGCTGAGGCGACCAGGAGCAACCCCAAAAGTACCTGAAACAAAATTCTAAGACACAAAACTAGTAAAAAGGAACTAAAAATCCTAAGATAAAATAAAAAAAAATATTGTAGAAAAAAAAATAAATAAAAACCTAAACTACGATTATCAAAAATACTAATTACAATATTTCACAACCACTCCCCGGCAGCGGCGCCAAAATTTGATGAGTTTTAGAAATAGTGGTAAAAGGATTCAAACTCTAAGATTTGTGAAGATTTGATTTTTAAACCTAATTTTTAATACTAAATATAAAGAAGATTAAATTAAAATTGAATTAAGATTATGGAAAGAACTGAGGTTAAGGATTCCACCATTAGCCAATTTTTGAAGTGACTTAGTATAAATAATTATCTTGTAACTTATACATTCAATTGATTCTAAATATTGTCAAAGTTAGTTTTTCAAAATAATAGTTGTGAATCAAAAGTATGAGACATCAATAGCTCTAAGCTAAGCATAATCCATCAAAAGAAAACACAACTAATTGATAAAAATTATTATTTCAAATTTAATTCAAAGAAAATAATCATAAAAGAATTGCAAAAATTAATTAGATAAAAATATACCACTTTATTGATGGAAAAATAGCTTCATCCGTCGCCTCAACAATGGGGTCTAGCTCCTCATGTTGTAAACACTCTAAAAATATGTATTCATGGATCAAAAATTGTTCACAAAGATGAAAAGAGTGAAAATTATGTAAAACAGGGAGTTTGCAACGGTGTAATGGTGTTGCAGACAATTGTTTCCATTGTTAGAGAAGTGAAAGTGCTTCTGCTTAGGATAAACGTTGTTGTTCTGAAGATATACGTTGTTACTGGTTGATGGAACCGTCGCAACTGAAGATAAGAAAATGCGAAGATATTTGTTGTTATTCAGTTGGCACTAGCTTTCTTGACTTACCTAGCCTCTTTGACTTTGGCGCAAGTGCTAGCCTTGCTAGCTACTTTCCTCAGAAATATGCACTTGTTTTCATTATTGGTCTAATACTAAATCTTCTATGAATTATAATAGGTCTCCTTGCTTAAGAAGTCCTCTACAACATTGGCCTCAAATGCCTCTCAGACTTACGATAAGTCACTTCTGAGCTAATACTTATCCATTAAATATGCCATGTTATTTCCAAGAAAGTACATGACCACTAAACTTCCTAGACTCGACACTAATCAGTCTGATTATTAATCCAGTGATTCGCACAACTTACCTTACTGACTTAGGAAGACATTTGACTCGACTTGACTTAATCAAAACAATAATAGCCTATGACTCCATTATTTCCACAAGATATCAAATACAACACATGTGGGGATTCTCATTGGGGTATTGGTCTGACGGTCTACGATAATCATGGGTGGTGACACCACCTCCACGAACAAGAAGGTAATAAGTAGTGGGCGGTTACAGAGCAGTTGAGAGGATGAGAGTAGTTGTACGATAGTTCTTTCTTACTTTCCGAGCACCACTCCACTAAAATCTCCATAATTATCACTTCTCCATGTCTCCCTAACTTCTACGACTTACGAGAAATCAGTGTGTCCCCTTGAAAATATAAATAGATGATTCTCATCTATTTGAAACAGGACAAAAGGAACAGACAAGATACTTAGTTTGAAGAAACAAAAACCTACAGAATTAGTGATTACTCTCAGAGAATCCATTTTTTTCTTCATACATTATCACACTTATATTTTCTCAACCTTCTTTGCTTCCCTCCCCTAAGACCTACCCAAATCTTTTCCATCTTTATAATTGAAGTAGGGCGTGAACGGCCATTTATTGGTTTAGGCTCGTCTTGTTCGATTTTGATCTCTCGAACCTACCTGAAAGTATCATTTTGCAGTACATTTGTTTATACTCTAAAACAATTGGCGACCACAGCGGGAGATCAACCTCTCAATTTCAAAAGCCAATTTTTTAGTTATTCAAAATAGTGGATCTTAGGTATGTAGCAGTTACAACTTCTATAGTCGGTTCAGGTAGTACCGGTGTTGGCGATTCTGAAAATACCCCTGTCCCTACAAAAACTCCTCATACCAATATTATTACTCCGCCCACTCTCGGTGACGAGACCGTTTAGTATAGCCGATATGATGAAGAGATAAGAAGTCCTGGATAGAACTCAGGTGGACATGGCCACTACTCAGAAGGAGGTATTTGCTTGCCTCAAAACTTTGATGGAGCGACTCTCCCCAGAAAAACGGCATCGCCTGATGGATCGAACCAGGACCAACCTCCAAACAACCACTGACGTCGGAACGATCAAAGACTCAAAGGAGCGATGAAGTTCATATCATTACTGATCGCCCACCACAGAAGTACCGATAACTCGATTTTTTCACCCGTGAAGATCTGGAGAGACCCCTATGAAACCATGGAAAGGAGGACTCATCCTCGGTCCATCACACCAACCTCTCAACCCGCCTAAAATTCAAAGGATCCCTCTGCCGGGAGGTGACTCAGCTCCGACTTTCTCATTGTACGACGGTTGAAAACACCAGGAATACCCAAACGCCGCTCAACATTGTTGATCTTATATAGAGATAAAATTTCCTTCCAAAACACATATATACATAACTAAAACTCAAGATAGGTACTCACTTGCCTCAAGACTTTGACAGAACAATTCTTCCCAGAATAGATCCGTCACCAGTTGCAGCAAGCAGCGATTCCAAGCCTACCAATGTCAACAGTACTAAAATCAATATTCAAGATGGTGACGAGATCTGCATCCAAGGAGGACAATTTCAAGGAGGACAGTATTTGAAAAGATGTTTACAATTTCAAGGCAAAGAGGGACCAGCCTCACTTCAGCAGCACCTCTTGGTCCCGGCGCGTCCTCTCTGTTGGAGTAGTTGTCTGGTCAGTAAGCACTACAACATCCGATCATCCATGAGGTATTGTCAGAAGAAGGGGTCAAGATGGAGGATTTATCTTAGCAAGCATCACGAATCGAACATTCACCATCATCCTCATCCCTATCTCCAGCCTCAACCTCAGCACCAGCCGAAAGACAAACTCTGCTCCATGTCTCAGACAAAACTCAACAACAACAAAAAAAACCAGATCCAGCTATCACATTCTCAAATTTCCCCTTTTGACATGGAAAGCCTTTCACTCTAGTACGAGTCCCTTCACACACATGCCAATTCATTTCATTCTGATACGAGTCCCTTCACTCAGGTACCAATCCCATTCACTCTGGTACGAGTCCCTTCACTCCGATACCAGTTTTTTCAGCAAGGCGTTACCTACTTCACATTCTCATTCAAATCCAGATGATGACAAATTCGTGCAATGCCTATATCAGAATTTTTAACTTTACAAACAACCTCTTCTCATTTCGGGGACGACTAAAACTTCACCCTGAGGGAGACATATTATTACAAATCAGCATAAACCGATGAAATGGTGAAACCCCCCCCCCCCCCCTCCCATCACGAGAGTACCCTTGGAGAGTCCTACTAAAGATAAATCAACGACAACATCCGTGTTAGGGTATTCAACCAGCACATTCCCTGCTATACCACCATTCTGCACATCAACATCAGTATGAGCATCATCCTCAACAAGTATGCGAAGGGGAGATCGCATATGGTTTTCAGTATGGGGAAGTACACTATCCATATCAAAATCAACGGTAAATCTTGTTCCTTCTCTAACAAGCCCAACTCTCTGATTTGATCATTCCGCTCCTAAATGTAGAGATGATCCAAGCATATTAGGTCACAACATCTCAAACATGAAATTATTGAGCATGAACCACAAAAACAACTATACATATTCACAAACTTCACATACATTCATTATAAAGTGATACTTGAGGTATTTCATGAGCCCAACCTATTACAAGATATTTCGCAAAAACCGCGTCAGAAACCGTTTTCACTACCTCTCTTAAACTCTGAAGCTGACAAAAATTGGTGATGAATCTGGGCGTGGTTATTATATAAAATTGTTGTTTATCATAATATTTTAAAAGGAGCATCAATCGGACAAGCAATTTAAGAGTTATGGCAAAAACGGCTAGCGGAGTCGAGTCTGAAAACTGTCAGGATTTTCCTGGATACTTCCTGAGTTCTACTGTTTGATCGTTTTGACGCCCCAAACAAGACCAAAACCTGGATTTATCCCTAACATGATGTAGTAAATTGTTTTCTAATACGGATAGAGGTGTCAATCATCTAAAACAGAGGTCGTATGAAGACTCTAGAGTGTTTTTCCCAAGCACTCTACTTATAAAATTTTCTAGTGACGGGAATTTATGAATTTCTTTGTGAATTTGAGTACGACTATGCTTATATGAGAATTGTGAAGAGTTCATATGTTCAATCATAATAATAAGGAGTATAAACCTACTTGATATGGGTCCAAACCGACGAAGGAGTCCGGCGTTACTTCATTACTTACTTCTCCATCGACATCGACAGATTTAGATTCTTCATAAAGTTCTTCAGTATGGGACGCTTCGTCCAACTCCTCATCCTCAATTTTATCTTTATCCTCTATTTTCACGGTTTCTACCAAAGCCTCATAAGCATCAACATGGGAGAATTATTCGCAGTCCTTTTCTTACATACTGGGGATTATCAGAAGCGACATGAGTAGTGTCCACTCAAGAGCACACCACACGTACATGCTGAAAGAAATAAACCAATGATTCAAGTCATGCTTTGAGTCAAGGAGATTAAAGAATAATGGCTTTGCATATCAATAGCCCGGACAATAATGATGGACACAACTTCAATTCAGATGCTCGCCCCAGTTCCAACACTTCAACGACAACAAAGGACGTCTCAAACTTTTGTGATTTCCCATGTCCTATCGAATTCCTAGAAGCATGAAATGTGATGACACCGTAAACTTATCTTCTGCCTGGTAGCGGATCCAAGTGAGTTATATTTGGGGACTGAAGACTCTCTCACTTTTCAAAGCTTAACACAATAACATCATTCGACTAGAAGGTCCGATCAGCAACGGTACTAGCAACAAAACCGTATACATCAAAGCTTATACCCTCACGGAAAAGTAACTCCCACGCCCTCTTTTGTGATGTTTTTGTTTCTTCTACAATAGATCCTCATCACTTGAGGAAGGATAAATGATGGGGATGACTCATTACACTTCTCAGGAGAGCATGAAAGTTCAATACCCTTTGAGCAGGCACCTGAAGTATATACAACATAACTCATCCGTGGATGTAACTCATTCTATATATATCACCTTGTCCGGTAAATAAACAGTTTTTGACAATTCTGTAATTGGGGACTTGATTCATTAAAAAAAAATTAATTTGAATCTATTTCAACCAAAGTTATCCCCAAAACCAAGCCAATAAATATGAGATTCATCGACAAAACCTCTATACATCAATACCCAGGAAGCCTCCGCTTCTTACCTGATCACATCCAGAAAGGTAACCCATCCTTGTTGCTTCCCTTTACTTCAACCACATGATTCTACTGTTGGACACGCTTCGGACTCGGAAGCCATAATTATCTCCAACTCAGAACTTCAAAGACACAGTCACCTCATATTCGGGCTTCTCCTCTCAACTTCTCGAATATTGATTTACAAGTTGCTAATCAAAAATCCAGTAAGATGCTCACCATGAAGAAAATCGCACACCTTGTCCTCCTGGTACCTGTCACGTCTCCTGGTGCTTGTCATGTCTCATGGTGCCTGTGTTGACTCCTGGTACCTGTCATGCTCCCTGGTGCTTGTCCTGCTCTCTAGCACTTGTCCTGCTCTCTAAGCTAGCATCCTCACGAATCCAACATATTTACGACGACAATATCTCATAACATCACCTTCAGCCACCAGCTCGGTCCACTCCTCTATTCTTGAAGCTCCCATCAGTACCTCTTAAATTTATAAATTCATAAATCGACAACAATCGGTGAAGAACGGGTCAAAACATCCTTCACGAGAAGTGTTCATGTATATATATATATATATATTATGAGTCTATGACATACCAGAAGCACCTCAATCGAAGACCTGAGCTAGTTGATGTGGGTCTTATACTAAAGTCTATAAGATCTGAAAATTCACACGGAATTACTAATCAAAGATGTTTACGCATGCTTGGGTGACCTAATCAACTCCAAATCAAGTGATTCTTTTTGCATATGATAGATTGTTCTTCTGGCTTCAAAAGTTGGGGTCAAACGTCAAAATCCGACATAGTATGAAACTTCGACATCTTCGGAAGTGAATGGTGTGCAAACTAGGGTTTCCAAATGGGATTAAGAAGACTCATCTTTATAGATACCTCATGTGCCCATGGAGTTTCATCTTCTCATACATACCATCATCTCAGGTCGTTCCCAAGGAGATCTCACAACACTAGAGGATCTCGTCAACCTTTCTACGACAAGAGCAATAGAGTCCTACCCCAGCCTCATCTGCATTTCTGATCTACCGCCAGCTTATTCTGCCGGTTTCCAGTACTTCCAACTTTGCTATTGTTAGCTACAACCCAACCAAGCACCGGAACCAACTACTTGCTCACAAAAAGTTTAAATTCAAGGCCTAACTCTGCATCAAAGACATAGCCTGGAGGAGACAAAGCTAACAATATTTCTTGCTGGAAACATACATGAAGAATTATCCAGCTTACTTGATCATCTATTTGAGATGAAGCAGACCTGTTTCAAAAAGAAAGATAGAAAGCGCCGACCATATTCCCACTTTTTCTCACGACAAGATGGCATTCCTGACAAGAACGAGGGCGCTTACTATTCCCAGTCAAGGTTGGTACCGAGGGGCATATATGTCAATCTCAGGTAAGACAGAGTCAACCAAGTTTCTTCCATAACCAATGGGGATCCTCATAGGCGTACTCTCCATGACCCTGCTAGTAGTTGTTCAACCAACATGACTGGATCAGAAGTTCAACATAGCTACACTTCCCTTGGCTCACGAATTTGAAATTCCATAACGTGGGAATCTACTAATCACAGCCACGACTGACGCTAAGGGGCACTTATTCCAGTACCTAGAAGCCATAAGCTAAGAATACCTTCTTCTACTCTTAAAATTTAAATTATGTGTATATAATCATTATAAGAATACTGTCACCATCAAGTGCTTAATGTGCAACATTAATATTCCTCACTAAGCAGGGGACTTAATGTAGATGGCAAGTTTTTGACAAGGGTTAAAATTGTAAAGTCACCTTTCTGGCTACAGGCATTCCATGCTAACAATGTAGTCTATAATCTCGACATAATAAGTCTCAAGCTCCTAGATAGGTTGCCCACTAGTGTAGATCAAACTTGATTCTTCTCTAAACAACTACAAACATTTTAAACTGGCCTCGTAGCCTCCTCAATACTCACAATATTTATGCCATATCGAACTAGTCTCAAGTGCATAAAATTCCACGGCTGAATTCCTTGAACTTGTCTCGAGTGCCCATCAATGTTCTGGTAATATCTACCAAATTCGGGAATAGCTAATGCTTAAACCCCAAAACAACATTTTATCTTAACGCTTCGTTCGCAACAAACTCGTCTCAAATTTCTCATTTGAGCTTAAATATGCTATTATAGCACTTTGCTTAAATATAAGCCACAAATAATACGCCGCTCCTCTTGGATGCGCCACAATCAAGAAGCAATGCCATAAAAGACGCATTGAACCTTTGAGCTAGGATAACCCTATCATTTTCTCCTATTTGCGCCAAGTTAGCACTAGCTATTTGGCTTAGCACCACTTGGCACCAATTAGCCATATTAGCGCTAAAAGCGTTAACTTTCCTGGCGCTAGCCTTAGCACCTGAGAAGCGCTAACTAACCTAAAATGGTCTTAGCTAGCATATCTTGGCCTAATGAGGCCTTAGCTAGCTCATCACTACCTTAGCACCTTAATCTTAGCACTAAAAGTGCTAACCATAACCCTAGCGCAAAAGGCGCCAACTTCTCTCGGCCAAGTATCAAGTATGATACGTCCCCGAGTCACGTCCATGGCTTCAATGGCGCCCTTGATTTTCCACCGGCGTCCTAGCTCCTCAGCGTCTTGGCTCATAGCGCGTCTTTACCCTGCATGTCAAACGCGTCCCTAACCAAGCCTTACGCGTCCCTGCATGCTAAGTGTATCGCTAAGTGGCCTATGTGCCCCTATTTAATTCCTATGTGTCCCTATTTAATCCCTATGTGTCCCGACCAAATCTTAGAGCGTCCATCTCAGGGCCTATGCGCACATTTGGCTTCTCTTTGGCTCCTTTGGACTCCTCAACGTCGCTAACTTCCCCAATACGCCTCCAAGGCCAAATACGTCCTTAGCTGGCTCATATGCTTCGCTACTAGCTCCAACTTGTCCATTGGCTCTCTAGATCGAATGCGTCCTTTGTCTCTCCAGTTCCAGCACGTCTTTTAGCCACAACGTCCTCGAGCAAGCATCCTCGAGCAAGCATCCTCGAGGAAGGGCGTCCCTGAGCCACAACGTCCTCGAGCAAGCATCTCAGCTAACTAGCATCTTGGCACTAGCTTCCTTGACTTACCTAGCCTCTTTGACTTTTGCGCAAGTGCTAGCCTTGCTAGCTACTTTCCTCAGAAATATGCACTTGTTTTCAATATTGGTCTAATACCAAATCTTCTATGAATTCTAGTAGGTCTCCTTGCTTAAGAAGTCATCTACAACATTTAGCCTCAAATGCCTCTCAGACTTACGATAAGTCACTTCTGAGCTAATACTTAGCCATTAAATATGCCATGTTATTTCCAAGAAAGTACATGACCACTAAATTTCGCAGACTCGGCACTAATCAGTGTTATTATTAATCTAGTGAGTCGCACAACTTGCCTCACTGACTTAGGAAGTCATTTGACTTGACTTAATCAAAACAATAGTGGCCTATGACTCCACTATTTCCACGAGATATCAAATACAACACATGGGGGGATTCTCATTGGGGTATTTTTCTGGCGATCTACAACAACCATGGGTGGTGACACCATCTCCACGAACAAGAAGGTAATAAGTAGTGGGTGGTTACAGAACAGTTGAGAGGATGAGGAGTAGTGATCAGAGAGGTCTTCCCTACTTTCCGGGCACCACCCCACTACAATCTCCATAATCATCACTTCTCCATATCTCCATAACTTCCATGAATTAAGAGAAATCAGTGTGTCTCCTTTGAACTATAAATAGATGATTCATATCTATTCGAAACAGAACAGAAGGAACAGACAAGATACTTAGTTTGAAGAAACAAAAACCTAAAAAATTATTTTTTCCTCTCAGAGAATCCATTTTCTTCATCATACATTATCACATTGATATTTTCTCAACATATTTGCTTCCCTCCCCTAATACCTACCCAAATCCTTTACATATTTGTAATTGAAGTAGTACGTGAATGATATTTCTTGGTTTAGGTTCATCGTGTTCGATTTTGATCTCTCGAACCTACCTGAAAGTACCATTTTGCAGTACATTTGTTTTTACCCTAAAAACACCAGCTTACTCAAATGCCCGCGGCTGGCATAAGTAGAGCTCGTCGTTTATTATCATTTGTCACATCCTATGCTTAGGGATAATCGCTCATAGCTTGTCATCAAAATTGAACGCTCATGATATATCTACGACATTATCAGAACTCAGAACTTAGTGCTCAAATCATATCAATAAAGTTTAGTCCTGCAATTATTGAAATTTAGGTCACTACTAGAGTTACTATTTTCGCTAGACTTGACACTGATCAGTCTACTTAACCACTTAGTGAACTTAGCAACTTGCATCACTAATTTTGCAGGTTATTGTCCCGACTTAACCAAAATAGTAGTAGTCTATGACGGTTTACAACAACGTATGATGTGGCAACACATCCATAACGAGAAGGTAACAAGTAGTGTGACAATTATGAGCAGTTGAGAGGATGAAGGAGTAGTGGTCATACAGTCTTCCTGATTTAGCGAACATGATTGCACTAAAATTTCCACGATCATCACTTTTCCATCTCTTCTCAACTTCCACGACTTATGAGAAATCATTGTGTTCACTATAAGATTATAAATAGACGGTTTCATCTATTTAAAAATACATAGTGATAGAGGAGATCTATCTCAAAGATAATCAAACTCATAATCATAAACCCAGTCTTCAACTACGCACTACGATTCTCATTATACAATGATTTCTCAACCTTTTCTTATTCTCTCCCCTAAGATCAACTCATCATCTCCACCTTTGTGACCAAGACCATTCTTTTGGCTTAGGATAGTCTGGTACGATTTTTGGTCCCTCTAAACTACAGAAAGTATTATTGACACATTTATTTTTCACCCTAAAACAACATGATAGGAGGTCCAAGATATATTGATTGACGTCAGAAGTCCAATATATTTTTTCTGTACAATACCTTCGTGCAAATGAACTTGCACGGTGACACGTTACACAAAACTCAAGACGACGTCTCCAGCTGTGATGGTAAACATACGTCACCGATGGGACTATCATTGTTGGACGTTAAAGCATGACCAATCACAATACAAGTTTATTTCACAGTCATATATGCGATCTCCGTCTATAGAACTATACTGGGATGCGAGTGGATCAACCACATGAAATTCGAACCTTCAACATTATACTAAAGCTTACAGTTCTCAATCTAGGAATTACTAGATAATCCTATATTAGAGACCCGTTTAACCTCTAATCCTATCCCAAAACCTGATTTAACCATTAATCCAAAAACAAGTTTTTGGATTAGTTTTCTTACTCACGCGTCCAACTCACGTGAGAACAATGAAAACAGAATTTTAATATCCCATAAATACCCCTTTCTTCTCTACTATAACTGAGAAAATCAAACTTTCGTTTCAAAACAATTTTGAAATTCGTCTTTTGCTCTCTCTACTTTTGTTTTTTGGTAGCTCGGATCTGTTTTTCTCTCTACTGGTGCTGGTGTTCTAGGAATTTAAAAATTATTTTGAAGATCATTGATTACTGCTGCTGATGGGGATTGATGAATAAAAACCAGAGAAACTACTTCAATCAGCTCAATCTTTTTAAAATTTCAGATCTGTTTTTCTTCTCTGTTAGTGTTTTTAGGGTTTTGTTTGAAGATCGTCTTAGTTCTCTATAATCACCTTCATCTCCTCCAGGTATGTTCTATAATAAGTGATGGTAAAGAAGTGAAGCAAGTGAAGAAGAAGAAGATTCACGAATAGATCCATGAAGAAGAAGAAGAAGATATAAATTCATTAATTTTAGGTTTTGATTTATATTTTTTAATCTTGTTTTTCATCTGGATTTGATGCTTAATATTGAAAGACGAGGGTTGTCTCTTGAAGTGACATGGTTTAATCGATATGATGTTATTTTTATTTGGTTTATTTCTAATTTTTTTTCAAATCATGGTTTAATATGTACTTTTCATTCAGTACATATTGATATGTACTATTAGATCATTTATTTTTTCCTTCAGTGCAGATTTTCCTTCAGTACATATCAATATATACATTTGGATCAATATGTACTGTGAGATCATATATTTTTTCCTTCAATACCCTATTTTTTTCAGTATATACCAATATGTATCGTGGGATCATACACATTTTCCTTCAATACCTATTTTCCTTCAGTACGTATGAATATGTACTGTGGGATCATACACTTTTTCCTTCAGTACATACCAATATGTATTTTTGGATCATACACATTTTCCTTCAGTATATATTAATATGTACTGTTGGATCATACACGTTTTCCTTCAACACATATTTTCCTTCGGTACATATCAGTATGTATTGTTGGATCAATATGTACCGTGGGATCATACACTTTTCCCTTTGGTGCATATCAATATGTATTGAAGGATCAATATGTAGTGTTCTTGGCGACTAATAAAGATCTTCTTCTTCTTTTGTTTTTCTACTACTTATTTTCTTCTTCTCTTTTGTTGGTAGTGCAGGAATACTATTTTCTTCTTCTACTACTTCTTCTCTTATTACTCTTTTAATCTTTTTGGGGTTTTTTTATGATTTTTATTTCGTTTTTATTTGACGATTTTGTTGTTGTTTTTTTGTTTGATGATTTAAAGAGAAAATCAGATCTGATAAATGATTATGTTTTGGTTTTGATTTTAAGAAGAGAGAATTAGAAAGAATTAATGGCGGACGTGTACTACGTGGTTCACATGTGAGTTGTGAACAATACACATGATGGGCGAAATCTTAATTGGGAGTTTTCAAATGGCTTTTGGACCTATGGTTAAAGTGGGTTTCCCGGGTGGACTAATGGTTAATACGGACCGGATTTTTTAGACTAGTTAGCAAATTTCCCGTTCTCAATACCAGACGGGTTGGTGGAACTAAAGAAAATCAAAACATCACCAAACACTGCAACCACGCCCATATCCGAAAATTAATTTTGTTTGTAAACACCAAAGCAACAACAATATATGACGAGAATGGAGGCTACACACAAAAAGCAATGCTAGGATAAACAGGGCGCCTTCGATGGCACGATATAAAAGTTCGATAAATAGCAATTACTGGGCGTGGAGGAGTGCCCACCTGATTTAACACCAAACGAACAAATAAATAAATTAATATAGGTACAAAGGATTAACAAAATATATTGCAGATCGTTACCACGACAAGGAGGAAAATGGAGGAATCGTTGTGCTAATTCTTGCGGAACAGTACAGACATGTTTGCAGGGAGTATAGCGGACATTTGGAGAATAAATTCGGAGATCCATTGCCACAAATTAAAGGTTCAACTTGGCCCCAAACTGGCCATCCTAAACCGGAAAAAGATGGCACGACATTACTAGAAACCAGTGTATATGAGCAGATAAAACGATGTCTCAAAGGCCTACTTGGTAAGAGAAGTCAAATACCTAGCTGGGTGAACAAAAAGTCAAACTAGGTAATATAGATTTTAGGTTTTTAAAAGAGTTTCAAGATGATGGTAAATAGCAAGAAAAATGTGAATTAGGTAGGGATAAGAAATAGGTAAATTGCCGCGTTAAATACGAAAAACCTTTCATAAATCGTCTTAAACTTTGAGTTTTTTTTTTTTATTTAAAATTTGTAATATTCTGGGAAATGGATTTTAAGCGTAATAATATTGTTTTCTCTCAAATTTTATTAGGAAATTTTTAAAATATATCTTTATATTCATAATTTTAAAACTATCCTAATGTAATTAAATAATTTAAATAAATACATATTATATATATAACGACTATTATGATTAAGAGCTGTTCCGGTGATGGATGTGGTTGTTTTATTATGGCATCACTTATAAGTCACAAAACATCGTCTTGGTCATATGAAGATATAAATTCTTGGCTATTAGGAGTAAATTTTTTTTATCTCCAACTCATAAATTTTTTATTCTCTTCTTTACGTATGTTATAATCTATAATTATTTGCCTCATCATTCTTTCACAGATGGGTTGGATATGATTTTTTTATAAAAAATAGTTGTATATTTTACGTGACATAACACTTTTATCTTCAAAACTAAACATTAGAGGATATCTAAACAGGAAAAGATAAGAAAAGGAGTATAGACTTTAAACGAGGCTTCTTTCTAAGCAAAGTTCTCAACCGTATCTATTTGTATGTCTTAAATAGTGGAGGGTTTTTAAATAAAAGGTCGGTTTTAGAGATATTAATGATTGGAACGACAGTTACGAATACTTTAAAATCGGTACAGTATCCGTATTGGCTATGAATTGAGTTTGGATAATTGGTTATCTAGATATATATAGGATAATTTTTATGTAATATATAAGGTTTTTCTTGATTAAAATATATATTGAAAAATCATTTTATATCAAATTAAATTAGTTTTTTTATACCTAAATTTATTATAACTCTAGAAAATATTTTTAATAAATATGCATTTTCCACGGTATTTCATATTCCAACTTTTTGAAAATTGAGGGGCTCCCTATATCAGTGCTTTATAAGAACGGCTGGGAAAATATATTATAACTGGATTTTAGGAAAATCTTTTTTTTTTTTTGATAACAGGACATAACAAAACAAAAACTAACTGGCTCTTGCAATTCTAGGGTAAGAAACTCCTTGAATGTCATCAATAAGTTTATTGACAATAATATTGGGAGGGATATGGAACCAGACTCCCTCTAACTGCCTCTCGGACACTTTCTTCGATAAAGTATCATCTATAAAATTTGCCTCTCTGTAATATTGTGCAAAGACAATATCATCAAAGTTCTTCTTCATTTCTTCAATATCTTGAACTAAACATTTGAGATGCCATGGCACAGAAACTTCTCCCCTACTGAGTTGAATAGCGTATGTGGAATCACATTCAACCTCCAACTTCTTAATTCCCAACTGGATAGCAATTTGAATGCCATCTCTATCATCCCATATCTCTGCCATGTTGCTCCCATTTTAGTGAATATGTTTTTCAAATCCAGCCTTGAAAGAACCACCATCATCCCTAACCACACCTCCAAAACCTACAATAAGAGAATTTGAAGATGAACTATTTATATTAAGCTTATAATAATTACTCCTAGGATAGTTCCATTTAATCATAATCTCATGCACACTGTTAGTATGAACATCTTTATGTTTAGTAGAGAAATAAAATTCTCTTGCCCTCTTGATTGCCAAGGCTAAAGTTTTAAGAGGACCAAACCTTTCATTATCATGAATCCATTTTTTTCTACTAATTCATATACTCCATAGAACCTGGGGAACAATATAACTCCAACTAATACCACCAATAGTTGTATCCAAAGAACACAACCATCTTAAATAAGATGGAGATATAATGTCCAATTCAAAACTCTTTCCTGTCATTGCTTTTAATTTGTTCCAAATAGTAGTAACACAACTACAAAACAAATGATAGACAGTTTCAAAGTCATTTTGACACAAAAAACAACCGGGATTACGGGTAATTCCTTTCCTGTATAGTGATTCATTTAAATTTAGTTTGTTGTGGCAAAATTTCCACAAGAAGAATTTGATTTTTTGTGGACATTGGATGCCCCATACAAAAATTCTAGTCTAAATTGGTGTTATGACTATCAAATTTCCTAGAAATGAGAAAATTATAAGCCTCTTTAACACTTACCTTACCATCCTTTCCATAACTACACACTAAAGTGTCGTTACTTCTGTCATTTAAAGGTACATCCATAGAAAAAATGTTACTAACCACGTCCACAGGTATTAACAACAGAAAAATCTCATTGTTTTATAATGGGATATATGATATCTTTTGCTCTAAGCCTAACTTGATTTTCATTATTCACATCAATAACAGGAGATAAGGCAAGTCGAAAATCCATGGGTCATTCCATAAATCTACATTTCTTTCATCACCAATACACCATCTCAGACTACCTCTAATAGCTTCTTTTCCTTTCACTAGGCTTCTCCAACTACTAGAGCACCCACTCCTGACCTTACTAGACCAAAAATCAGCATCCTTAAAATATTTTTCCTTTAACAGAAGAGACACATTTGATTCAGGACTCTTACAAATCCTCCAATCCATTTTGTCTAATAATGCTAGGTTATTAAGATCCATGTCTCTCAAACCAAGCCCACCATACTCAAAAGGACTACAAACCGTATGCCAGTTTATATTATGCATTTTTCTAGAGTCTTTTTTCCCACCCCAAAGAAAATTCCTCTTATACCTATCTATCTTATTCACCAGACCTTTCGGCAGTTTAAGCATAGACATAACATGATTAGAAACATGATCAAGAACAGACTTAATTAACACACTTCTACCAGCCATATTCAAATTTTTAGATTTCCAACCAGCCATTCTATTACTAAGTTATAGAGGTTTTAAGAAACTCTGCCCCATTGTAAAGGAATGCGTAGATACTTACCTGGAGTAGTTGCGCCATGAACTCTAAAATCCCTAGTCATGCCCGTCGTAAATATCCTACCAAGATTACTTGAAGTAAGAAGAGTGGATTTTGTATCACTAACAACTTGCCCAGACCATCTACTAAACTTATCCAGAATGAGTCTCAAATTACAAGCATTTTTGTAATTGACTTTAAGGAAAATAATGCTATCATCTGCATAAAAAGAATGTGTGATCCTTGGATGACCTTTAGCAACAGTAAATCCCTGCAAAAATTTGGAGTTAATACCTCTTTGAATCAATCTAGAAAGACCTTCAAGGCATAAATAAACATTAATGGAGATAATGGGTCTCCTTGACGAATCCCATTGGTAGGAGTAAAGACCTTACTTGGGGCACCATTAATAAGAATATAAAAACCGTACTAATACAGTTCATAATCAAGCTTACCACCTTGCAATTAAAACCAAAACAATTCAATATTTTTGATATAAAAGGCCAACTAACCCTATCTTAAGCCTTATCAAAATCAAGTTTTAGAGCCATCCATCCTTTTGTACCCTTCTTTGATTTAAAAGAATGTATGATTTCATTACAGATGATAGTAGAATTAAAAATATATCTACCTTCAATAAAAGCATGTTGATCATTAGAAATGATTTTTCCCATATAAGGCCTGATTCTATTAGTTAGAATCTTAGTGATAATTTTCATAACAATATTTCAAAAACTAATTAGCCTATACTCTTTGATATTAATTGGATTGTTCTTTTGGGGAATCAATGCTATGAAGGTTCTGTTCAGTCTATGGTCTAACCTACCATGTGTAAAATAATCCTTTACCATTTTTACAATAATTAGGCCAACAATATCCCAATATTTTTGAAAGAAAATCCCTTGAAGACCATCTGGTCCAGGGGCATTCATAGCACCAAGTTGTCTCAATGTTTTTTTAATCTAAATATCAGAAACATCCTTAGTAATACTATCATTTTCATTTTCAGAAAAAACACTAGGAAATAAAGATTCAATCTCGTGATGATACAAGCAAGTAATTGTAGAATTGAAAAGATTAGTAAAGTGATTAACAATTTCAAGATCTATATCTTTCTCATTATTTAACCATTTACCATTAATGTCCTTAAGCATACAAATGGTATTCCTCCTCCTTCTAACCAGAGTAGAAGTATGAAAAAAAATTGTGTCTAAATCACCTTCTTTGAGCAAATCAACCCTTGATTTTTACTTCCAAAAGATCTCTTCCATATGCAACAGATTCAAATACTCATACAAACAAGTAATCATATTGGTTTTATTTTCCACAGTAGGAGAGCTATCAAATTTATTTTGAGCATGATTAAGATTTACAAGAGCAGAAACAATTCTGGTTTGTAAATTACCAAATACATTCTTGTTCCAACTCTTTGCATTCTTTTGGAACATATGACTCAAAGTAATCTTGATTACTACTATTAGTAGGTTTTTTCCAACTGTCATTTACAACATCCAAAACTCTAGGGTCTTTGGTCCACATGGCCTCTAACCTAAAAGGTCTCTGTCTAAAAGTCTTAGTAGGTTCAAGATCTATCAAAAGAGCTCTATGATCAGAAGTAAAATAAGATAGATGATATACCTGGGCATTTTTGAAGTTGTTACACCACTCTGCATTAGCCATCACCCGGTCCAGCCTTTCCTTGATATTTCCAAGACCAACCCTTTTGTTGTTCCAAGTATACCTAGGACCATTAGCCCCCATATCAATAAGCCCACATTTGTTCATGACTTGCTTCAGTTCCTGCAGTTGACTATCCGTTGGATTTCTACCTCCAGATTTCTCACTTCTTGCACGAATAGTATTCATGTCACCCATAACCATGTGACCAGCTTGTCCCAATTTAGAAATAGCTCCAATCTCATCCCAGATTCTCTTCCTACTATTTTTATTAGTGCTCCCATATACATCAAACAAGATCCATGGGCTCTTTAATTTTGTCGTAACAACAGCGTGAATTGCCCACCTAGATTCCGTTGACGTTTGTATATCCACTTCCTCAGAATTCCACAATAGGCTCAGACCTCCCGAAAAACCTTCTGGATTACCCGCAACTGAATCCGTAAGCCCCATATGACTAACAATATTAGTCGCATGCGGAGCCAGCACCCTAGTCTCAAGCAACGCCACAATATGTCTCTTGATCAACTTCTTCATAACACGGGGAAAATAGGGTCTAGCAGCACCCCTACAGTTCCATACCAGAATCTTCATGGATAAATTATCAATACATTTTGCGAAAGAGAAATACTCACCAGGTCCTCTAGGAAATAGTTTTCCCATTGTCCTTGCTATCACTGCCTTGTTCAACTCCATTAGAGGAATAAAATTTACCTTGAATTGTCTTTGATTGAAGACATTCAAATCCAGTCTTGTATTGATCTGCATCTCGAATTTCCAAAGATCGCTTGGGATTCTTATTAAAGATGAAGTTTCCACCATTGGGGCCAACTCCGCCTCTAGTATTCTTGCTTCTAGACACATCTTTGACTCACAATACGGATCTTCCCTTCCCTGACTTAGGAATTCCTCTGGGTGTATGTGGTTCCAATCTGAAGGAGAAATTCTTAGAGGAATCAAGGTCTGGTTTACTCTGTCCAAAAATATATTCCAATTCAGTTGTTCTTGGGCATGGACCACTTCTGGAAGGACCTGGTTCAGTTGGTTTCTCAACAGAGTTATGTCTTCCATCAACTGAAGCTTTAGATCTATTTGAGCTATTTTCTTTATCACTATTTTTGTCAAGTGATTTTGTATTGCTAAGAGTTCTTCCTGTGCAACTTAAATCCTCCACCTTCCATTGTACCACAGATTATATTAGTGTACCTATGATAACAGTTGTTGTTGACTGTTGTTGTTCATTATTTTATTTTCCACTACAATTGGTACCAACCAAAACCAATGACTCATTTTCTTTAATAATATGCACTTTATCAGTAATAAATTTCTCCCTCAAACCTTTCCCACTACCAGAGTTTGTGGACTTGTCATTCATGTTATTAAATCTCTTCACCTAAGATGATTCCACTACCCCATTATTAGTATCATTCACTCTTCCACCATTCTGATTGTCAATTTGTAACTTCCCTTTCTTTCTAACATCATTACCACCGTTTATTGCATAATTATGGGACTTACTTTTACCATTTTGAGTATTCTACTAGCCTCAAAGGTGTATTCTTATTACCCATTTGATCCATTTTACCTTCCTCAGCAAGGGAAGCAAATTTGTTAATCGTATCAAACTTTTCTTTCATAAATTTCTGACTTGACCTTTGATAATTGACTCATCTGCTCTTGTTCTTCTTTTTGTCCACCAACATCTAAGGGCCAAAGTTACTTTCCACATTACTAGTATCAATTCCACTTGAAAAAATTGGAATGTTAGTCTCATCTGTATGTTTTTGAATAATCAAAGGACAACTATCTTTTTTATGTGACATTTACCACAATGAAAACAAATCATATTTACTCATTCATACTCAATTTTCTGAAGGGTGGAACCAATTCTAACCAAAGGAACTAAAGGCTTATCTATGGAAACCTCCATACACCCTCTTGCAAATTTTCCCTTACGCACATTCTCTGTGGTAGAATCCATTTTGATTAATCTGCCAATTTTTTCCCTACTTTTTGAAGAACAAACTTATCAAAATACTCCAATGGAAGTTTAGGGAGTCTTGCTCAGACAACTGTGGTATTAACTAATGCATCAGATGGTTTAAAATTTTGGGTCCATCTTCTCATCGAAAGCTGATGACCACCAACACACAAAGGACCCTCTAAGAAAGAAAATTTATAATCATCAGGATTATCAAACTTGAACAGAAAAAAGTCATTACCAAGATCTAGGATTTGCAACTTACCAAATAGCTTCCATAACTCATTTACCTTATAGGATATGTGCTTAAACCTACCGTTTGTCCAACCACTTTACCAATTAAACAGTGTTTCCAAGGCTGAATGATTCGTCTCCTAGTCTCCATGTCAAAATTAATAGATGGAATTCCATCTACAATTTCGTCTGAATTTTCCTTCATGGTAGAAATATCATCAAGCTCCGTCTATATATCATGCATACACCACTCCTGGAAACAAGTTCTCCATCTCATCTCAGAGTTGACAAAAACATATCTATACGAGACAGTCCTAGCAAAACCTTGATTTAAAGATTGAGGATTGCGAAATCCATCTCTTCCTCCCTCCATACTGGATTGATCAACGCTCATACAATCAAATTGATTAGTCAAATCTATTCTTCTATCACATTGATTAAACGATTTCCTCATTTCCATCTGAAATTCAATCATCTGAACATCCCCTTCAACAGACCCATCAAATCCTTTAAAACCTTGACATGATTGATGCCCACCCGGTTCAATTGAACCATCAATAATTGCTTGTTGTTTGCGAATCATCAAAAACAAAGAATTTTTTAACTGAGTTAGGAAATGATTTTTACCTGGTTAATCCCCGAAACGCTATTTTAGTTAATTAATTAATATCACAATATAATACTCCCTCCGTTTCTGGAAAAGTGATAGTAACTTTTTTCCTGAAACGGAGGTAGTATAAAATTATGAAAGTTCCAGTCGATTATGAAATCCAATCGGTTTGAATTCTCAATCCCAATCGTCATTTCGTTTTTCTCCCCACGCAAACCAAATTGGGCGAATCAGTTATGAGTTTATAACTGGATTTGTGAATGGAAAAATACACCAATGTTTTGCGATATTTAGGTATCTCATTATAAAAAACCTTCCACACAGACTAATGCTTTGATACGCCTCCAAACGACTGCTTTCGAGGTTAACAAATAAACATCATGCAAAATAAACCTTTTATCTTAGGAAGAGTTTCAGGGACACGATTCTTACCATAAACCTTTTTTTTTTAAGCATTACCGTAGACATGTTATTCATATTCTCCTGATTTTGATTTTTAGGCGATTTTTTTTTTTAAATTCCAATTTGAGTTAAAGTCAATTTATGACTTTCCTTTTTAATGATATTAGGTTACTGGAAAAGAATTTTCACCAAATATGACTACTCTTATTCTTAAGACTCTACATATATATATACCAAAGGTGGAGATCCACAAATCACTTAAAAACGGAGATAAAAGAGAGGGGAAGTAGGAGAGGTGGTCGTTATTAAGGTTTCTATTAGGGTTTGACTATGCTTTTTTTTCTCTCTCATATTCATTCATCATAGAGTAGATATGCTAAATTAAATTACTTTTATAGCTACCTCGTGAAGATCTTATTTGCTAAGCAGTGGTAGTATTGATGGTTATGTTTTGGTTTTGGTTTTTTCTTAGGTTAAGTTATGAGAAAAATTCATTCTCTCGCAAAGTAAGTTTTATGATCTTTCATGAGACAAATATTTTTTAAAGTTCTTTTATATTTATTGAAAAGAGTCATATGATTTTGTTGTTTATTGGCGTGAAAATAAGAAATATATATATAAGTTAAATAAAGTACTAATTATCCATATACCAACTCTTAATACTTGAATGACTAGGGTTCAAAATCGAACACCGCTTAAAACCCTAATATTTGAAATTACGGTTTTCTTAGGGCTAAAGATAAAAATTGTGGGAAGGAGTTACTTCTTTTCAACAAATTGTCTTCTAGTGTTTTTATTTTCCTAGACAACAAACTGCTTTACTTCTAGGTTCATTTCAATTTTTTTATTTATTTAATATATTAGATTAATATGTTTTCTTTAACAAAAAAAAAAACACTAGAAGAGGGTGTTTGAACACTAGAAGCGGTTGACAATTCCAAAAGTCAGGAGCAAAAACAAAAAGTTAATCTTTTTGCTTCTACAAATTATTTTGGAATTGTGTATCCGAATTAACTTCTAATGTTTTTACTTTTAGAATCAGAAGTTAATCCCATATGTTAGAAGCAATAACTTTTTTGCTTATAGAAGTCATTTGGAATTGTGTACATAAACTAACTTCTGATTTGCTTGCTTCTAGAAGTCGAAAAATAACTTCTTAAGTCGTATATATCCAAACAGACTATAAAAGAGGATGCTTGGATACAAGAAGCAGAAATCAATTCAAGAAGTAATAAGTAAAAATATTTTACTTCATAAAAAGTTTGTTTGCTTCAAGAAATCATTTTAAAATTGTGTTTTCCAAATTTAATTATGATTTTTTTGTTTCTAGAAGTTTAAAAATAATTTTTTATTTTAGTTTATTTTCTTAATTTATTATATTAAGATTTTTAATCGATTAAAACATAAAAAAATGTACGACAAACTGTTTGCCTTCTAAAATGTTTTTACATTGTTTTACATTTCCACTTTTCCATGTGTATGCCAACTCTTTTTGACTCCTCCATCAACTGGATGATTTTTCCTTTTAGAAAAAAAAAAAATACATTTGACGGTCCTTTTAAGGACTGGATATGGCCAACTTTTTTTTTCCTATTTTTCCTTTTTAATACTTGTACGTTGTTCATGCATCAGTAAGGTGTTCGGCCGACGACCTATGAACCGACTAAATATATTTTGTGATTTTCTATAGAGTTATAAGACAACAAAAGTTGATAATCCGCATATATATGTGGATGATCTTTTGGCAGTGGATCTTTATAGATCCACAACATTAGAGTTCCCATTACTAAAACTTAAGTTGTACTCATCTAGCATTTCATTAGATTCTCAATCTCAAGAGTTTTTATGGTTACGCTCAAAAAGATTGTAGTTTTGTATCTTGGAAAGAGTTTTAATCAAAATTTTAGCCGTGATAGATTTTCCCGATAACAAAACTCTTTCCCTTCCCATTTTTATATAAATTTAGCTTTCGGCTAATGTTACCCTTAGATTCTCAATCTCAGGAGTTCACGTGGTTATATTCACCAAAAAGATTCAATAAGAAATTGGTAGTTTTGTATCTTGAAAAGAAAAATAATCAAAAAAGATTTAGTCGTGATAGATTTTCCCGTTAACAAAACTCTATACCCTCCCATTTATATATGGTTATATTCACCAAAAAGATTTAATAAAAAATTGGTAGTTTTGTATCTTAAAAAGAGATTTAATCAAAAAAAAATTAGTCGTGACAGATTTTCCCGTTAGTAAAACCCCATATCCTCCTATTTTTATATAGGGTTAGTTCTCTTATCCGCTAATGATAACCTGATTCGTCGATGTCATCATAGAACAATGGTAAAACTATTAGGTGATGATACCACTAACCCGAATTTGAAATTCGTTAGAACTGAATTTTTTATTGATCAATAAAATAGTTACCTGATTCGTTGATATCCACCGTAGAACACTGGTAAAGCTATTGAGTGATGATAGCACTGAAACCGAGTTCAAAACTCATCAATACCAAAAATTTATTGATCAATTAAAGATCAATTATCACTCATCTAATTTTCTTGCTTATCATTTTATTCCCTAATTGTTTTATGACGGCGATTGTAAGTAACTCATTCTTTTAAAATTGATTTTTATTTGCCACAGTCTGAAAATTTAAAATCTCAACAAGAAAAAATAAAAGAAAAAACAAATCTTGGTAGTTGTATATATTTTTCGAAGATGTTTGATAACGTGAAGCAAAAATGTTTTTGCTTTTCGAGAAATAGAGGTAAAGGTGATAAAAGTTATTTTGAAATTGGATTCTTATTCTACGGTAATTTTTAACTTTCTAAAACATATTTCTTATGTGTATCCAAACAATCTTCTTACTTTTTCCTTCTCCTTTAACCACGTGACGTTTTTAAAATAAAACCAAAACCTTCTCCTTAGCTTTTTAGTTTGAAGATCCCTGAATTTTTTAGAAACTAAGGTTTATGGTTTTCAATTGTTAATGAACCCATTGTTCTACTTAGTGCTTACTTACTAGTAATATAATGGCTTTGTGTGAATGCTTGTAATAACTAGTAGGAGTATTTCCTATGAAGATTGATCGATGAAAATGACTACCAAGTGCTCGTATTAATGTTGGGTGTAATAATTAAAAATGAAGAAAATCAAATAAACAAAGGTTGTTGATACTTAGCTTTTAACGGAAGTGATTCGTCAAAACGGATGAGCTCCTCGTATCTCCGCAATATCGAGATGGTATGTAACAAAACTTTGGAAAAACAGAGTGAGCCACGTGTTCAACACGCTGTCCTTAAGACATTAGCGCCCGAATAAACTCAAGAGTGATGTTATAGCCTCCACAGGGCGGATGCCTCCAGGATAAAACACCAGTAGATGCTCAACTTGAGCTTGAAAACTCAGAAAAACCCTTCAAGGAAAATCTCAAAAAACTTAAGAAAGATAGTAATAAATTATTATTCAATTGGTCTCTCTAAAAATATAGAGAAACCCTTTTTCCTTGGATGTCCAAATAGGTTGAGAAAAATTTGTTTATATAATCTCTTAATACAACTTAAAAAATGGAAACTCCCCAACGGGGGACTAATATGTTTCATTCAAAAAAGAAAACAAAGAAAAAAAAACATGTAAAGTGACCAATAGGTCAAGAGCTCGAACCCAAATAACACAATATTTTATATTTTAATAAAAGATCTAAAACTCATTTATTTAGCCATTGTTTTCCAACAATCCCCCAATGAATGAAAACCTCAGTAAAATATGAAAAACACAAATAGATATTGGTAAACCAACACCTTAAATACCATGACCCAACTTGACTGAACAAAAAGATGGACCGTGCGTGTGTTGAAATCATACTAGTCATTCCAATGTCCTCTTCTTTACACAAAAGTGTGCTGACCCCAGGGTCATACTATTAATTGTGTAAATCATAATAGTACGGAGAGCTTTTATCTTTAGTTTCCCATAATGGGACTAAAGGTTTTGTTCACCAAAGTGAAAATGGGCCAGTGATCCCTTAGAGCCCCTTAGGTCCTAAGTATCAGAAATACCAAGACCATAGAAAACAACATAAAAATCATTTTCTCAAAATGAATTAAATCTTGATGAAAAACTGAAAATCACATAAAAAACAGGAAATACCATATAGGCAAAGGTGTCCATGGGGTCTTGAACCTTTGCTTAGTGAGAGATTACCGGAACTACTTGCAAGAGACAGTGAACGCGATGTCTTGAAATGCTAGTGTTTGGTGTAATTCGCGATAACCACCACGCATGATATCTCCAAGGTTGCTGCCAAGCTCGTGCGGTTGTGCTCATTTTGGCCCTGAGCAAATATCCCGTTTCTCAGAATGCTCAAGAGAATCAGCTCCATTCTCATAGGAAGCGGCCCACTTGCACATTCAGATAGGTGAGTTCTATCAAGAGAGTTTAGTGCTACATCCCACTTTAATCTTAAATTGAAATAATAGAAATCATTAAGACTTATTAAAAGTCATCCTTCACATGCAGTCACACTATCACGTCTACACCATAAGGAAGGGACAGAGAATAAAATTCTCTGATAGTGTTTCCTTTAACCCACCATAAATTAGTTGTCTAATTCAAAACCTTGATTTTGGGATCTCCAGTCAACAAGGTTGAGTATCCTTCATGGCAAGTTTGTTTAATGATCTTAAGCCCCATCCCCCTCGATGCAATAACAAACTATCTCTCTAGATTATCCTTTCGTCAAAGGATCCACTAATTTTTCTCTTGACTTCACTAAGTCTACAAAAATCACTTCATCAGACAGTAGTTGTCTTACCTAATTAGCCTTCTCCGAGTTTGTCTAGACTTTGCCAACTTTAGAATTACATAGTCAATTGAGTTTCAACAATGGTGGCCACAGGCTTCGGTCACAGAGGAATGTCTTTCAAAAAAAAAGATTTATCCATTCAACTTCCTCCCATGCTTTAAATTAAGCGAGCGAATTCTGATTTCATCTCAGTCGAGTTCCTCATATTTGTTGGAATATTTCCAACTACTGATACAACTTAAGAAGGCGCACACATAGGCTAAGACTCTCCAAAGCCTGAAATCACAACATCTCTTAAGGTCAATTCAATATGTATCATGCACATACACAATTTTAAATGTACCTCAAGTACTGCAACCTTCTGATCAGACATCTCACTAATTCTTCCGGGGGTCACAAATGTATTTGTACATTTAATGCATTGCACATTTACAACATAAATTAAACGTATCGAGTTTGACAAAGACCATTTCCATCATAATTTCTTCTGGTTCTAATGATCCTTTAGATCATGCTTGTCTATAATAACTTAGTCTTTCAATCAAATCGTAAAAGTCACATGTTTTCTAGGTGGTTATAAAGCATATAAATGCATATACAAGATACATGTACTAAATACTAGTACGGTCATTATATTTTCCTCAAAAGGTTGGTGCCATATATATCACATATTTGAAATTAAATATGTACCTAAAGCATCCCAGTTTTCTTGTCCTTTGATCAGAGCATCCATGTGATTCTCCGGGATTAAAATGGGAAATATGCACACCTATTTTACAACACACATTAAACAGATTTGAAAAAAACTATATAATCAAAATTTGATTTTGGTTCCTTCTGGTCCTTTAGACCACGTCAAGAACATATTTGTTTCCTGTCAAACTTTAAACAACACAAATTTGTTAATGATTGTAAAACACATAATAAAGGCATGCTAAACATATGCACCTTCAATAGATTTAGTGTAAATACACTTATCTAAATTCATTAGTGTCACATCACTAGAAATCATCATCATCACATAATAATATTGTTAGGTCAATGACTGATTGCTTGGTTCAAGTCAAGTATATATATGTGTAGTCAGTTTGTATCTTTACCCCCTAGCGCTAACCAAACCCTTAAGGTTTGTCCACCTTTGACTAACCGTTTAAGTATATTGCCTCAACATCCATCTAATGTAGCATACTGACAATAATGACAAACAATTCCTGGCGTTCTAATTTTAGTGTCACATGAGTATGTGCCAAGTGATCATTACTTTATTCTATAACAACAATTTCACAAAGTCAAGCATCTGTCAAACCTATTCTATCTCGTGTGAGAACCTGACCTTAGAAGACTTCCGTCGAGAACTCAACATCCTCAACAATAAACTTTAGTTTATTCAAATGTTATTAACTTCAGAACTTACAAGTTATTATACTACAGTTCTGGTGATCATATGCAATGACTTGCTAAATAAAATCGACTCTCCATTCTCACCTTAGACCCGCACAATTGAGGTCTACATGGTAGGACACATATAAGTTTAGGGTCTTCTATAAATATGCTTGAGAAATCAAACAAACACTTATTTCCATCTTATACCCCCCACATTTAATGCATAAGGGTCCCCACAGTTATCAGGATTTCTCAACATAAAAAACTACAATTATATGTCATTTAGGTTGCATCTAGCTAAGACACACCATATAATGGTACTCTATACCAACATTATGATATAACATGTTCATGTATTCATTCTCAATTCATTGACGATTTTCCCTTTTATCTACTATTGTCTTTTTCTATTAAGCTAATACTCAAAGCATCATAAGACCATATTTCTAAGTATAACATTTCATAGTAACTTAAGTAGATAGCATTTGACACTAGTTTTAAATCGCAATGCACATATTGAGAATGATATCATAATTTGATTAATGTCCATACCTGACAAGCCTTGCACATCATTACCTATTTCTTCAACTATTTTGATAGTTGAGTTGTTCATGAAAATGCTTTTGCATCTTTTCCATTCTTGGTAGAAGACAAAACATGTCTTTTCTGAAGCACACGTTTCATCACTTCCGATATTTACCAACCAATTCTTTTTATAATCTCCATTGAAAAGTAAAATTACTTAACACAGTAAGAATGTCAATTGTTACATTCAAATTTGAATAAACAATTCTATATTCCAAGGAGATAAGCACACAACTAAAAACAGAAGTTATCACAAAGTAGCACTTAATGTATCATTCAATTTAAGATGATAAAACTTCTGCCCAACTAGGATTCGAAAAATTGGTTGATTCTTTTGTTTGACATAGGTAATATCAAATTATCAATATATAATAAGTGTTCATCTTATCAAAATGTTTGTTACCAAAATATAGTTATCAAGTTACTTAAGTCTCTCTCCACATTAGACTATCACAATCATCAATAAGTAACAAAATTTGGTAATAAAACACCCAAACTCTTTTGTGTATATACATATCAATTAAAACACATGCGTTCGCTTAACCTTCTTTTTGCACTAGTTACTAAAAGATACTTTATACCTCACTATCCATATGACCATGGTACACTAGTACATTGTGATTCTCATATTTCAACAAAAGGTAACATATTCGAAATGATTTAGAAATCACCATTGAAATTGCTAATGCACAATTATTAACCACTCATGTGATTCACGCCAATTGATACTATACAAAGCATATACAATCAAAGTGATTTATAACATTATGCACATTTCATACACAACTGATTCAACATCTCATTATTCATTAGCAATGTGATACTAATCTTACACATAAGAGATTATCACTTTAAGTCATAAAAATCAATTCATTACTTGCTCTAATTTGTTTATGAGAAATATTTTACTAAATTGAAATCTCAAGTCTATTATGGATAAAGCACTCACTAGTACCGGCTTTCATATAGTATCCAAGGTGAAAAAGTACCACTATAAATGGTTGCAAGATCTCATACTAATCTAGAGTTTAGATACAGTTATTGATATTCTGGACAAACATGCACAACATCTTTGCAAATACCATATCTCACAAACCACAAGTCCGAATCAAAAAATTAAATATGAGTTTTGGAGATAACATCTAGATCTACAAACTTCATTTGAATCACCATTTCAAAAAACTCATAGTTATGCCAAAAAAACTAATTTAGTCAACAATATTTTTCTGCCCGTCAGAATTTTTCAGGAACGTTTCTCAGTTTTGTAAAATATCTAAAAAATACTTTTACAACTCTAAAATTCTGAATTTTGGTGTGGGTAACTATCAGGATGTCTGTTATACTCTGTTAAAAGGATTCATCGAAATTCCTTCTAAGTTAAGAGATATACTTGAAACTCTACAGCTGCCTAGAAACTCAATTTTGTTTTTTCACTTCAAAATTAACATCCTTAATTTTCTAATATAATATCAACGTCGACGATTCACAAATCAATCATTCATTTATAAATATTACTAAATAATAATGTCTTAAGATTGTTGGGTGCAATAATCAAAAATGAAGAAAATCAAATAAACAAAGGTTGTTGATACTTAGCTCTTAACGGAAGTGATTCGTCAAAACGGATGAGCTCCTCGTATCTCCGCAATATCGAGATGGTATGTAACAAAACTTTGGAAAAACAGAGTGAGTCACTTGTTCAACACGCTGTCCTTAAGACATTAACGCCTGGCTACACTCAAGAGTGATGTTATAGTCTCCACAGGGCGGATGCCTCCAGGATAAAACACCCTACTACACCTACTACAAGCACTCGTAGTAGATGCTCAACTTGAGCTTGGCAACTCAGAAAAACCCTTCAAGGAAAATCTCAAAAAACTTAAGAAAGATAGTAATAAATTATTATTCAATTGGTCTCTCCAAAAATATAGAGAAACCCTTTTTCCTTGGATGTCCAAATAGGTTGAGAAAATTTTGTTTATATAATCTCTTAATACAACTTAAAAAGTGGAAACTCCCCAACGTGAGACTAAAATGTTTCATTCAAAAAAGAAAAACAAAGAAAAAAAAACATGTAAAGTGACCAATAGGTCAAGAGCTCGAACCCAAATAACATAATATTTTATATTTTAATAAAATATCTAAAACTTATTTGTTTAGCCATTGTTTTCCAACAATTAATTGTTCTTGTAGGAAGACAAGAAAATGGCACCATTTTATTGCAACGGCACCCAATCGATCTTGAATAATTGAGTTCTGGGTTCTCAAAGTACATATTTGGAGATGAATAATCGATTTCTGAAAAGTGATGAAGAATGCATAGTGAACGTGGAATATTTATGTCGGGACATACTACTTTGGTTAAGAACAGCTGCATTGGATCCTTGTAAGCTAAAGCCACCACTGGACAAACTTAGGAGCAGACAGATTCTTAAAGCGCGCGAACATATCTCTCTGATCACTACTGAGTTTCCTTGGGTAAATTTAACACATCGTCTTTTCAATTTTTTCCTATCATTGTTTTGATTGTAGTGAGCACTTATAACTATAGGACTATACTGTAAACTCATCAGTCTCATGAAGTTTTTATCCCGAGTCGATAAGGAAATTTTGGTTTCTGTTTTACCAGTTTGTCCGTAAAATCCCAGCTGCAAACATTATCGCATAATGCTTTGGAAGTTTGTTTCCTCGTGAACATTGAATTGCATTCCTCGTGATATGTTTGATTGACTACCACCCAAAGTTAAAAGTAGTGACCTCCCCAATAGTTTTATAGGAGGAAAAGCTTTAGATGAAAATTTTAGGTGCTTATATATTGTATTAGGTAGAAACTGAGTCGAAAGTTGGCATGTTGTCTATACCGAGACATTAACACCATTAATAGCATAGTTCTTGTTGCATTTAGTTGACTAGCTTGTTTATGTCTATTCCACTTCTCTTTTCAGAAAAAGCGGAAACTTGATCTTTTACAAAATAAAACTGCCATTAGCTCTCCTCTAGCAAAACCAAATGAGCAAGGTTCTTTTGCTTCTTCAGTTTCATGCTTATTCAATAGCATTGACTCAACTGAGAGGTCTCAGCAATGTCTTTGCAGACCTTCCATCTCAGTGGGATTGTCGAGATATCATGATGATCTCTCAAGAAAACGGGTCCGAAATAGTCATTTTTACAAATCTGAGGATTCAATTAGTGTTGCATCGACTCCTGAAAAGCCAGACTTTCATAACATACCTAGAGTGAACCAGTCAATGAAGGCGAGCAACAATCCTCCATTGAAGCAGGTGAGTATGCCTCAAGCTAAGATAACCAACAAAAAAAATTCACCTCTGTCCGACTCTGATGATTCGGTAGATAATTCAAGTATGTCGAGTGAAAATAGTCAAGAGAAACATAAGACCGCTCCTAGATCACCTAAGTTACAGGACTTCATTGGTGATTATCTCCCAAGAGTTAAAGTTCAAGTTGGATCGTGTCATCAGGCTGACGTTCCAGAATGGACTGGGCCAAGGAAAAGTGATAATTCCCCCACTGATGGTCAAAGTGATCCATTGGGTTCAAGGTATATGGGTACCAAGATATGGCCAATCGAAGGCAAAAATACAGAAGATAGTGAAAAAGAAGGGATAGGAAAGGGGAGACTGAATTCATGCTCCTGCTACTCGATGGGGTGTGGAGGTTGCATCAAACTTCATGTATTTAAGAAAGGACTCCAGCTACAAGATGAACTAGGAACTGCTTTCTTTACTTGGAAATTCGACGAAATGGGTGAGGAAGTTTCGAAGTCGTGGACAGCAACAGAACAGCAATGCTTTGAAAGTCTTGTGACAATGGACCCTATAACCCAGAGTGATAGTTTCTTGGTACCTGCACTGAAGCGATTCTCTGGATAATGCAAAAAAAGTATACTCAGTTACTACTTAAATGTATTCATTCTTAGACGCATGAGCAAACAGACCAGGTTAGCCGCCAATAGTGATGCTGTTGTGATGGAGAGTAGTATCAAACGCAAAAACACAACATCTGCTCTCAGTTTGGAAGTCTCTGATACACTCAGTTGAGGTTCGTAGATGCTTCAAAAAAAAAATTGTGGTTCGTAGCTATTACTCAGTAGTCAGTTGTCTTGTCTTGTCTTGTTAATTTTTGGTTCATGTATACAAAAATAGTAGGTAGTTAGGCTGTCAATGAAGTTCCTCGAACTTTCAATCCTATCTGGAATTGAATCACAGTAGTAAATCAGCCTGCTATTTAAAAAAAATCTCTTTCATAATGAGTTTCTTCTGCATTCCAAAGAAGAGTTTCCTTATTGCTAAAGCAAGACCCAAATACTTATTCTAATTCAGCCATATTGTCTTCAGCTTAAATTCTCGCTATTGAACTTTTTGCCATACTTAATCCTAGACCTGTCATTTCCTCGAACACTTGTTAACTAGCCACAAGATTTGCCATTTCTTATTCACTGGCATGTCGAAAAGTGGGGGTATCATCTGCAGATTGCAGATGATATATTGCTGTTCCTCCTTCCATCACTTGATAGCCAGAGATCATCTGCAAATTCCCTGCCTCAAGATTTATATTTTGTAGTGAATTGTCTCAAAGTTATTCTATATTTAGCTCTATTTTATTGCTTACGCGTGTTGGAGAAAATTCCTGTAACAGTGAACAAACCAAACAGAAGCTTGAAAATAGTTAGGGTTAGAACATATAGCACACTTCAGACAATCACACAAGCACAGAGACATGGAGTCGCCTGTTCAACAGACTGTCCTTAACTCGATATTTGTCAGGTACACCTTTAGAAAAGTGTTGCTATACCTTTAGAGATGACAAATCGAATCCAGGATAAAACCACCTGATACCAACCCAGTTAGCAAAACTCGTTGGCCCGTTGTGAACTTAATAGTAGAAGAAGATGAAAAATAAACTAGTGCGCATACAAAGCAGGAAGAGGGGAAAAGTCGTCAGGTCAGTGGCTGCGACTGGGGTAAGTGTAAATCTGATTTTTGTTTTTCTTTTATAGAAGAAGAAGAATGTTGATTTTTTCAAACGGTCAAAATTCATTTAATTCAACATATTTAATTCGAGATATTTAATTAAAAGATTTTATTTATTAAACCTGATTTAATTTTATAAATACAAAACGGTCAAATATTTAATGTATATAATTAAAATATAAAACCGTTGGATCTTTGATGGGTACACGTATGCACTCGCAGGAACACGCCAAGTCTCGCGCCAAGGGTCACGCCAAGGCACACCCAAAAGCACACGCAAGCTCCGCAAGCCCGCCACCCGCGGTGCTTCGGTGCGAAGCACCGCACATGTGTGCATTTGCCCACTAATCCATTTCCTAAGTCCATATCCAATCCACTAGTTCTTTTTCCTTATATAGAACGTTTGTGGTAATAAGGATAAACTTCCTCCTTGGTTTGCCCAATATGGGACAAACCAAAGGTTTCTCATTCACTAAGAAGTGAAAATGGATGTCTTAGATGTTTCCACCCCAAGTTTGGACTAGTGACCCTAGGTCCCTTTAAGATATATTAAGTAACAAAATTAATTTTAAGTAAAAAATCCATTTTTAATTCTAACAATACACCACATGAATGAAGAAAGCGATAAATCAGAAAACCGGAAAACGAGAAATACCTCTTAAGCAATAGGTGTCCATAAGGAATTGAACCTCTGCTTAGTGAGAAGTACCGGAACTACTTGATGGACAGTGAACGCGATGTCTTGAACTGCCATAGTTTGGTGTAATTCATCAATATCTCCTTACGCGAGATATCTCTCAAGAGTGCTGTTAAGTTCACTCCGTTGTGTCCGTTTTGGCCCTGGACATATCCCGTTTCTGAGAATGCTCTAGAGAATCAACTCAATTCTCATAGGAAGCGACCCACTTCCTCATTCAGATAGGTGAGTTCTATCAAGAGTGTTAACTGCTACACCCCATTTAAATCTTAAATTGAAACTATAGAACTCATTAAGACTTTACTATAAGTCATCCTCACATACAGTCACACTATCACGTCTACACCATAGGGAAGGGACAGAGAAAATAATTCCCTGAAAGTGTTTAATTTTACCCGCCACAAATTAGTTGTCTCATTCAAAACCTTGATCTTGGGATCTCTAATCAACAAGGTTGAGTATCCTTCATGGCAAGTTTTAATTTATGAGCTTAAGTCCCATCCCCCTAGATGCCTTACTAACTATCTCCTTGGACAAGCCTTTGATCAAAGGGTCCGCGATATTCTCCTTAGACCTCATAAAGTCAACAGAAATAACGCCAGTGGAGATTAGTTGTTTTAGAGAATTGTGTCTTCTACTAATATGAATAGATTTTCTGTTATTGTTGTTGTTTTTAGCATTAGCTATTGCAGCTTAACTATCACAATGTACAGATATAGCTGGCACAGGCGTATGCCAGAGATGAATGTCTTCTAAAAAACATCTTAGCCAAGCGGCTTCCTCTCCTGCTTTATCTAACGCAATAAACTCGGATTCCATAGTGGATCGAGCGATACGGGTCTGTTTGGAACTCTTCCAAGACACTGATCCACAGCCTAGAGTGAATAAGTATCCACTCGTAGACTTAGACTCATCTGAGTCTGCTATCCATTTTGCATCACAGTATCCTTCAAGAACAGCTGGGTGTCTTTCATAACTCAAACGGTAGTTTAAAGTGTATTTAAGATACCTCAAACACTTTGAAAAGTGCATCCCAATGCTCATGTCCCGGATTACAGGTATACCTACTTAGTCTACTCACAGCATAGGTAATTTATGGTCTTGTGCAGTTCATTAAATACATCAGACTTCCTATGATACGTGAATATTCAAGTTGCGAGACTCCATTGTCTTTGTTTTTCTTGAGATTGCAACAAGGGTCAAGTGGAGTACTTGCTGGTTTACTATCAAACTGGTTAAATTTCTTAAGAACTGATTCAACATAATGAGATTGACTAAGACTGAATCCATTAGACTCATTTCTAATTTTCATCCCTAAGATTACATCAGCAGGACCTAAGTCTTTCATGTCAAAGTTCTCACTCAACATGTTTTTAGTGGAATTAATGATTTCTAAGGTTGTACCTAGTATAAGCATATCATCAACATACAAGCATACAATCACACAGGCATCATTGATAGATTTAGTGTACACACATTTGTCAGCTTCATTTATTTTAAATCCACTAGAGAACATTACATGATCAAATTTTTCATGTCATTGTTTCGGTGCTTGTTTGAAGCCATATAAAGACTTTTTAAGTCTACATACTTTGTTTTCATAACCCTTCACTACAAAGCCTTCGGGTTGGTCCATATAAATTTCTTCATCTAATTTACCATTTAGGAACGCAGTTTTTACATCCATTTGATGTATTTCTAGGTTATGAATTGCAGCGATTGCAATTAACATCCTAATGGAAGTAATTCTAGTGCAGGTGAATAAGTGTCAAAGAAATCTACACCTTCTATTTGTTTATAGCCCTTAGCTACTAGTCTAGCTTTATACTTTTCCACAGTTCCATCTACCTTACGTTTTCTCTTGAAGATCCATTTACAACCTATGGGTTTGCACCCTGGAGGTAAATCTACTATCTCCCAGGTTTCATTATGAACAATAGAATCCATCTCACTAATAGTGGATTCTTTCCACCATGGAGCTTCAGACGAAGTCATGGCCTCTTTATAGGTTTGTGGATCATGTTCAACTAAACAGGTTATGAAGTCTGGCCCAAAAGATTTTTCTATTCTAAGTCTTTTGCCTCTTCTAGGTTCATAGACAGGTTCATTTTCTTCTATCGGTAAAATATGGCTAGAAGAAGGGACATCTAGGGGATCATCACATATCATGCGAGATTCATATTTCAACGGAAACACATTTTCAAAAAATGTAGCATCCCTAGATTCCATAATGGTGTTCACACCAATTTCTGAGTTTTCAGAACTCACAACCATAAACCTATAAGCAGTGGTGTGTTCGGGATATCCTATGAAGACACAATCAACTATTTTAGGTCCTATTTTAGTCCTCTTAGGTGGAGGAATAGAGACCTTGGCTAAACACCCCCACACTTTGAGGTATCCATATGAGGGTTGTTTTCCTTTCCATAATTCATACGGTGATTTGAATGATCCTTTAAGGGGCACTCTGTTCATGATATAGCAAGCTGAGAGGACGGCCTCCCCCCACAAGTTCGCCGGAAGTTCTGAACTGATTAACATGGCATTCATCATCTCCTTAAGAGTTCGGTTTTTTCGTTCAGCCACTCCATTAGATTGTGGTGAATAAGGAGGAGTTACCTCATGAATAATGTCATGTTGTGCACAAAAGTCTCCTATAGGGATTACATATTCACCTCCTGATGTAATTTTATATAGTGGTAAAAAGAGGTTCGATTCTCGAACTTGTGAAGGTAATGATTTTAGAAAATAATGATTCTAATTAACTCTAGAAAATTCCAGGAGTAAGAAAAAGACTAAATAACCTAAAGATGATTTTTGAATAATTTTAAAAATACCATGAATCAGGAATCAGGTAATTCTAACAACCTATGTGATTAATCAGATAATTCTTTTTAAATTAATTGAAGCCCAAATAATTGCCAAAATTGGTTTTGTTATGCTAACAAACAGAGGTAAATCACAAGCATGGACTATCAAAATTAATTAACTAAGCATAATCCATCAAGCAAAAGCACAACTGTTGAAAGAAAACCGTTTTTACTATTCAAAACTATGCAATTCTAATAATAAAAGAATTATAAATAATTATTAAAAAATAATTAAATCACATAAAATTGAGAAAATTACCTTATCCATCATCCCAGTAATTAGACTTAGCCCATGGTGAAGAAAACTTGCTCAAAAGTTGATTTCATTGCTCAAAATATTGATTACAAGGTTGAATAACGCTGTAACAGCTGATTTGATACGCTTATATGCGTTACAGGAGAGGGTTCAGCTGTTACAGAAGAGTTTAAGCAACAAAGGGTTTGAAGCAATAGACAACAGAAAAATTCAAATCAACAACACTTATAAATGTTACTGAGTCTTCTTCTCCGGCAGTGATGGATGAAGAACAGCCGGCCGGTGCAGTAGCAGTGACCGGACGGTGACGGAATAGTTGCCGGAATTCTCTATTTTCTTCTCTAGGCTTTTTTAGTCGATTCTCTTGGCTTCTCTTGGTATTTATAGATAGTAGAAACCCTAGAGAGAGTTCTAAACCTAATAGAACTCTCTAGAATAGCCCACAAATCCCAATCCGAATCGAAACCCAATTCCGGCCATATACATGATTTTTCAACTGATTTTACGGGATTTCTCTGCTGTTTCTCGATGGTTCTGACTTGTATGGGATATCTTCTAGCGTGTGGAACAATTTGGAAGCAAAACAATCCAAAAATTTCTTGAACAATCGTACACAGTTGAAACTCCAGCGATTCCCGCTGAGTTGGATCGGCCGAGTCGACTCACTGGCTCGCTGGGTTGACCCGATCCAGCTCAGCCCGATCAAGGGTGCCCCAATCCAAAGTGTGGGTGCCTTGATCCATTTTCCCGGGTGCTTCGAACACTTTTTGAGCTAATTTTTCCACAAATCTTTATTCTTCTAATGTACCTACAAAAGCATAAAAACACGTAATAGACACAAAATCGAATACTAACTCACTAGAAATTAAGGTGCAATTTAGACACTAAAATGTGTCTATCACCTCCACGGTCAGATCTAATGGTTTTAATTGTGGTGTTCAATTGGTTTTCTACTTCTAATTTATATAATTTTAATGCTTCTAAAGCATCATCTTTTCCTTTAAGCAAGTAAATATGACAGTATCTAGTACAGTCATCTATGAAACTGACAAACCATTTTTTACCACCTCTGGTTTGGATTGCTTCATATTCTAAGGGATTAGAATTTCTGTGGACATTTTTCTTAAAGGGCTTCTTTGCATATTTTGATTCTACACAAACTTCACATTTATGTTCATATTCCAAATTTAATTTTGGAATGCAGCCATAGTTTGCCAATTTTTTCATTGAAGTATAATTTACATGACCAAGTCTACCATGCCAGATATTCAATGAGACAACAACATAAGAAGAATCAACTTTATTAACTTCAACAGAGGTTACAGATAATTTGTATAGGCCTTCAGCCTTATAGCCCTTTCCCACAAAATCCTTTCCCTTAGTGATAATCCCTTTCCCAGACTCAAATACAATCTTAAAGCCCTTATCATCCAGCACACCACTTGAAACGAGATTCTTGCAGATGTATGGTACGTGTAAAACTTCATTCAATGTGAGGATTTTACCAGAAGAGAGCTTCAGCAAAAATTTTCCTTTTCCTGCAACCTGTGTTGCAATGAATTACCCATATAGATTTTTTCTCCTTCTCCTACCATCTGATAGGAGGTGAACATGTCTTTACTTTCGCAGACATGTTTTGTAGCTCCAGAGTCTACCCACCAGTCTCTCACATTGGTAACTAAGTTAACCTCAGACACCGTGCCAGAAAACTCATTTTTACTACTTTCAACTAAATTTTTACATTTGTTTTCTTAAAATTCGCATCTTTGCGTTTTCTATAATGAATTGCCATATGTCCAGACACACCACAAACATAACATGCTCCCTTAATTTTACCAATAGCAGATTTTGGTTTTTGAAAGGTACATTTTCTTTGGGGCCAGGCTTGCGCTTGTTGTGGTCCAGACTTAGAGTAGAAAATTTGTGTTCGAGAACGTGAGCTCTGTTTGACATGTCTATTGCAGAAGAAACATTCTTGTCCTTTGAAAACAACAATTCTTCAACTTGGATTTTCTTGCCCAATTCTACCATGGAAAATTCACCAGTTTCATGCCTTAGTCTTCTCTTGTATTCAGCCCAGGAATTTGGCAATTTTTCAATAACAGCAGAAACTTGAAATGTTTCGTCAATAACCATTCCTTCAACAATTATTTCATTAATAATTTTTTGCAGCTCCAGAAACTGATCAACCACTGATTTATCATTCATCATTTTATATTCCAGAAAACGTGCAACCAGGAATTTTTTACTTCCTGTTGTTTCTGCTTCATATTTATCTTGTAGTGCAGTCCATAAATTGTAAGCATTAAAATTATCCTTAGCATTGTAAAAATCATATAAAGCATCTTCTAGGAAGTTTAAGATATGATTTTTGGCCATATAATTACTTCTCTTCCAACTTTCTAAGTCCTGTAATTTTTCAGGTTCATTCAGAGACTCATCAAACGGCTTCAGAACCATATCATCTAGCATGTGGAAACTCAAGGAAAATAACATTTTTGACTGCCATCTCTTGAAGTCCTTTCCAGAAAATTTCTGAGGTCTGTCAACAACAGTCTTCACCATTGTTACAGAAGTAAAAAATTTCAAATTAAACAACTATCGAGTTAAGATTGTTGGAGAAAATTCATGTAAAGTGAACAAACCAAACAGAATCTTGAAAATAGTTAGGGTTAGAACAGATAGCACACTTCAGACAATCACACAAGCACAGAGAGATGGAGTCACATGTTCAACAGACTGCCCTTAACTCGATATTTGTCAGGTACACCTTTAGAAAAGTGTTATTATACCTTTAGAGATGACAAATCGAATCTAGGATAAAACCACATGATACCAAACCAGTTAGCAAAACTCGTTGGCCTGTTGTGAACTTAACAGTAGAAGAAGATGAAAAATAAACTAGTGCGCATACAAAGCAGGAAGAAGGGAAAACTCGTCAGGTCAGTGGCTGCGACTGGGGTAAGTGTAAATCTGATTTTTGTTTTTCTGTTATAGAAGAAGAAGACTGTTGATTTTTTCAAACGGTCAAAATTCATTTAATTCAATATATTTAATTCGAGATATTTAATTAAAAGATTTTGTTTATTAAACCTGATTTAATTTTATAAATACAAAACGGTCAAATATTTAATGTATAGAATTAAAATATAAAACCGTTGGATCTTTGATAGGTACACGTATGCACTCGCGGGCACACGCCAAGGCTCACACCAAAGGTCGCACCAAGGCTCGCGCCAAGGCTCACGCCAAGGCACACCCAAAAGCACATGCAAGCTCCGCAAGCCCGCGGCCTACGGTGCTTCGGTGCGAAGCACCGCACATGTGTGCATTTGCCCACTAGTCCATTTCCTAAGTCCATATCCAATCCACTAGTTCTTTTTCCTTATATAGAACGTTTGTGGTAATAAGGATAAACTTCCTCCTTGGTTTGCCCAATATGGGACAAACCAAAGGTTTCTCATTCACTAAGAAGTGAAAATGGATGGCTTAGATGTTTCCACCCCAAGTTTGGACTAGTGACCCTAGGTCCTTTTAAGATATATTAAGTAACAAAATTAATTTTAAGTAACAAATCCATTTTTAATTCTAACAACGCACACCCTACATCACTGTCGAAATGGGGAATAACTGATTGTATGAAACTGTTGTTTTCTGAAGCCATTTGATTTGCTGCTGCAAGTCTTTTAACCTCTCGTGGCTCTTATACTGAAACCAATGCAAACTTACAACTCAAATAGAGACAGTCTAAACAAGGCACTAACTCTTAACTAATGTTGATTCTTAAGAAAACACCTCACACAACTCTTATAAAGGATTATTTGCTTGACTTGATCCCTAAAATACCATGTCAATTATCAACAATGACAAACTCTGGACATATTGCACCTGAGGATATGCAACGATAACTGGTTCAACAGCAACATAGGAATGAATGCAACTCTATCTCAATGCATTGCCTTTTTTCCTCTCTTGTATCGACTCCCTCTAGGCCCAAACTTAACTTTGTACTTTCTATCCTACTTATTTATAGCTTTTCTTATATTGTACTGCATCCAAGTATCTTTCTTTTTTTCTCTCTTTTGATCAATTAAGAATTTAGTGCAGACGAGTTTCGAAATTAAATCATTGGTGTCATCAGTCACTCAGTAACTTTATCACTATTATACTGACATTGTCGTGATATCTTATTACTTCCTCTGTTTCAAAATAAATGTCCGCTTTAACTAAGTCAATATTAAAGAGACTGAAATAATATCCAAAACTACTTCTACTAATTATTACAGTTTACTAAAATTAAAAATAAGGAAGATTGTAGTTAAAAATACTTTTATTCTTAAAAGGAATGAAGTATAGGTAATAAAGATATTTACACATCTATTTTCTAATTATACATATATTATTTAAGATTTTAAACTGAGTCCCATTAAAAAAAATTATAAATATAAAAAATCTAAGGGTATATTTGAGAATTTATCGAGACAATACGACTATAAACAAAAGGTGGATATAATTTTAAAACTAACAAAAGTTGCACAGAGGATAGATAATTTAAAACAAACGATGTGTTGTTTTTTTAGTCTTAGCATAATGGTTTTCGATCTATTACTCTTTAGTCTTAATTAATCAAAGCAGCTGTATCTAGTTGTTTCGTTACTTTAACTCTGAAGCACATCCATTGTATTTTTGTTCTATCTCTGTAGTATGAGAATCGTGCTTTGCTTGTATTTAGTAACTACTCTAACTCTAAGCGTAGCGCAACTTCAATTCCTTTCATTTTGATTTCCGAGGATTGCTCAAATAGGCTGCTCCCTTTCTTGCATTCATTGCTGGTAGACCACATATCCAAACCCAAAGAACACCTACACAACAACAGAGTTGGATTGGAAACTTAACAAAAAACAGGATGCCTCACCCCATCTCCTCCTGATATTTCTGTCACTAATCAAATTACTAACCACGAATGGACAGCCCCACCTGCTGGCGGGATGAAAGATAAACACGCAGCAACTATTAATAGTACTACTACTAAAGGTGTTATTGCTCTAACTTTAAGGTGTACAAATGGTTGGTGCATGAAGGTAAAAGTGATGGTGTGCAGGGCTCACAGTCGGGATGAGATGGAGGCCAAGCGATGCTGGAAGCACTCAATTACGCTTAGTCACAACAAAATGCAGATTGAAATTGCTTGCAGCAGGATATACAAAGCTAACATAAAAGATTACACCACTATGGACTAGAAGGAGTTTTTGGAGACCACTCAGAATTTTAAGGGACCATTCCTTCCATTTTTATAAGATCAATCCTTTTCCCCTTTATCCATATAATTTTGTTAATGGTCAAAATATCCATTATTAATTTGATATAGTAAAGTTAGTTAAATTGATTGATTGTTAGTTTTAGATTAGATAAAATATTTGAGTTAGTGTTACTGTTAGTGTTGTGTCAGAGAATTAGAATTATTGAGTTGTTGAGAGAGATAGAGGGAGGAAAAGAAGGAGAAGTAGATTTTTTGAAAAAAATAATTAAAAACTAGATATGGTGATTCTTAAATTCAAAATGAATTATTCTAGTGCAAACTTGGAGGAATTCGAACCTTTAAATCATAGAGTAAACGAAGTATTCGTTAATCTTCACAACTATCCGATGATGAATTATTGTTAGATGGTGAATGTGTTCTTCTCCAATTCCAATCCCAAAATGATGGTTTTTACGAGATAGATGAGGATCACAACGAAGAATATGAAGATTATAATGTTTGGGATACTCAGGCATACTTGTTAATGTGTTTTTGTTGCTTGAATTGACTTAAATTTGGTGAAAAAGTAAACTTTTATGGTTGAGATTCGGTTAGCTCGAAAAATGTTTAGTTAGGAAAATGAAGAACAGGTAGCCGAACTTTGGGTTCATGGAGTTTTGGACTAAGTTCGGCTGCATTATGGGTGAATCAGTATAATGTTCAGCTAATTGGAGTCCGACGTATTCTTAGCAGAACTCTTAGTTATAAACTAGTTGGAACTTTTATCAGATAGTTCGGCATGGTATAGTACTAATGGTCCTAGAAGAACTTACATGTTCGGTTAAGTTGAGAAATATCGACCTAGACGATCTTTTTGTACGATTAAATATATAATTGGCTTTTCTAACCAAACATTTCATTGTTTTGCATATCACTGAATGTTTGTCAACCGGACATTGGCCGATCTTTCTGTTCGGTTAGGTTTGCAATTGGCTTTTCTAACCGAACATTTCTTTGTTACCACTTGAAAGTTGTTTTTTTTTAAATATTCTAAAAAAAACACATCAATTGTTACCAATAGTATTTAAATTAGGCATGAAGGTCTAATACAAACCAAGTTACGAAATTCAGAACATTACATTGAAGGAAAAGACATTACATCGAAGAAAATGAATTACAATGAAAGAAAAGACCTAACGTAGTTCATAACTTTACACTGAATAGTTATTATACATCGAAATACAAGACGTTCAAGGTAATGACCTACTTTAACGTAGTTCAACCTAGCCGAACATATAAAATCACATAGAATAACCACTAAGTTTAAGGTTCGGTTAGCTCGATAATTGATTTTACTAATCGAACTTTCTAGTCCAAATCAAAATAAAAATTTCGGTCAAGTTTTAAAATTTTTATTCAAACCGAACCTTTCTCTATTTGCATAGCTTTTAATGCTTGCCAACCGAACATTTGTTTTCTTAACCGAACCTTTGTCTATTTTACATAGTTCAAACAAAACAAAAGGTTCTGTTAAGTTTCGAATTTTTTTGCTAACCGAACTTTTCTATGTTGTGCATATATTTGAATGTTTGTCAACCGAACATTAAGTTTTCTAACTGATAGTTTTGTTCGGTGTGGTCTGTGATTGGCTTTACTAACCGAACATTTATCTGTTACCACTTGGAAGTTTTATTTTGAATTATAATTCTACTAAAACCACACCGATTGTTACCAACAATATTCTAATTAAGCATAAAGGTCTAATACAAACCAAGTTACGAAATTTATAACATTGAAATGAAGGAAACAATATTACAATAAAGGAAACGATATTAAAAATAAGGAAAATACTTAACATAGATAATAACATTACATTTGAATAGCTAAACTATATTGAAATACAGATGCCTTTCTTTCAAGATTTGTAGCATTCATGATGCCTGAATTTTTCACCATAGTCTTTCTTATATTCCTCAAGAGCAAGATCATAGTATACTTGAGATTTATTCTCAAAACAGTTGATGTCTTCATAATTGGTCAACTTGGTGTCGGACAAATCGTTCTAAAATCCTCACATCTTTCATAGATTAATTTGAATATTTCCTTAATGAGTCAAAATGACCTTCCTTTTTGATTGTCGTCTAAAACAACAAAAACAATGAATATATGGTTCCAGAAAATTATCCGAGTGTTGAGATAAATTAATGTTTAGGTGTTGGTCATGCCTTATAGTCGACGAATGATAGACACATTTTAGTGTCTAGATTGCGCCTTAGTTCCTATTAGGTTAGTACTCTTTAGTGTGCATTTTACGTGTTTTATGGCTTTTGTAGGTACATCGGATAAATAAGGAGTTGTGGAGAAAATTGCTTAATAAGTGGATAAGGGGCACCCTCGAGTCAACCCGGTCAAATCGGGTCAAATCGGGTCAAACACGAGTCAACTCGGTCAACCCGAGTTGACCGAGTCAACTGCAGCACGGGATCGGACGGAACTGCTGCATACAACTGGACACTTTGATTCACGGTAAAACTTGGATATTTTCGGCTCAAATTGATACACAAGATAGGTGGGACCAATACAAGACTAAACACGTGAAGAATTAGAGGTTTACGCCGAAAAAATAGCCCCAAATCCGAGTTTCGCCGGAAAAAGGGTATTATACTTTGATTCGGATTTGGATGAATTTGGGAGTGTTTTGGAGAGTTCTATTAGGTTTAGAACTCTCCCTAGGGTTTCTACAACCTATATAAACCAAGAGAAGCCAAGAAAAATGGGGAGAAAAGCCTAGAGAAGAAAACAGAGAATTCCGGTGAAGGTTCCGTCGCCGCCGACTAGCTGCTGCTGCACCGGCCGCCTGTTCTTCATCCAGCCATCACCGGAGAAGAAGACTCAGCAACATTTACATCTGCTGCTGATTCAAATATTTCTATTGCCTATTCTTCCTGTATCTTTATTGCTTAAAACTTTCCTGTAACAGCTGAACCTTCTTCTGTAACGCATATACGCGTATCAAATCAGCTGTTACACCATTATTCAACTTTGTAATCGATATTTTGAGCAATGAAGAGGTCTTTTGAGCAAGTTTTCTCCACCATGATCTAAGTCTATTTACTGGGATGATGGATAAGGTAATTTTCTCAATTTTATGTGATTTAATTATTTTCTAATAATTATTTATAATTCTTTTGTTATTAGAATTGCATAGTTTTAAATAGCGAAAACGGTTTTCTTTCAACAGCTGTGCTTTTGCTTGATGGATTATGCTTGGTTAATTAATTTTGATAGTCCATGCTTGTGATTTACCTCTGTTTGTTAGCATAACGAAACCAATTTTGGCAATTATTTGCGCTTCAATTAATTTAAAAAGAATTATCTGATTAATCACATAGGTTGTTAGAATTACCTGATTCCTGATTCCTGGTCCTTTTAAAATTATTCAAAAATCATCTTTAGGTTATTTAGTCTTTTTCATACTCCTGGAATTTTCTAGAGTTAATTAAAATCATTCTTTTCTAAAATCATTACCTTTACAAGTTCGAGAAACGATCACCTTATTTACCACTTTCAAAACTACATCAATTTTTGGTGCCGCCGACGCGGACTTGTTTTTAGGTTTAGGGTTTTAGATTTATTTTTAGGTTTTTATTTTTATTTATTTTTACTTTGTTCTATTTTACGTTTCTTTTGATATTTCTCTTTTTACTACAGGTTGAATTTTTGATCGAAAAGGGAAGTAAGCCAAAGTTTTGGAATTAAAGCTAAAGACTTGGAATTAAAAGGGAAAAGCTTAAAGAACGAAAAAGAAGATCGAAGATTTTATTTATTTTAAATTAGATTTTTAGTTTATTTTAATTAGTTTAGAAAATTGTATTAGGGTTTTAATTATTTCTGTAATTTTTATTTTATTTTTGGACATTTTTGGACATTTTATTATTTTTAAACCCTACGGAAGGGTATTTTTAAATATCAAACTGTGTGCAGAGAAGGACGACAATTACGATATTTTCTCGGCCCCTCGGGTTCGCACACTATTGAAAAGGATATTAGTGGCCCGAGTCGACTTCAACGGTTCATCGCCCGTCTAGTACGGGAGGTAAGCTTCGACCAACCCACGAATCTCCTGTCAGTGGGTTTTCTGGACGCCTTTGTATGCATATATGCTGAGGACTGAATACGGACTCTAATTTTTACATAGTAAAGGGCAAGGCCTGGCCATACAAGATAAGGTTTCGGATTTCATCACCCTCTCCTTCTTGCCCGCTTTAGGAAAACGAAACCTACGCGAACCTAAGCCTAAAATCTTGACTAGAAAGAGACCTATAGGGTATCGAGCTTATTGGAAAATCGTTCAAATGGACTGTACGGGTTACTTTATTAGCATAACTCGAAGAACAGGAAGATTATTTTAAGTTGATTAGAGCCGCCTTGTAACCCAGGGAAAAGTGCCAAAGAGACAGGGGTATCAAGCTCCATTGAGCTTCTCCTGTTTCTCTTCGACTTAATCTAATTCAGATTGTTCTAAGAGGTTTGCTAACATTATAACCAGTTGCTTTTTGAAAGAATAGAAGATGGTCTAGAGACAATCTAAGTGGAGCCATCATGCTTGTTGTTTGCTAGATTTAGGTTTGATTTGGTTGAGTCAGGGCACGATTGTGTTTGATTAATTGCTTGTTAGGATTTAAATTTTGCATGCCAAGAACGCCCTTAAGGCGAACTTGGGATAGAGACCCTCAAGGGAGGTTAATTAGTGGAAGACTGGTAGTTCACCTTAACCTTGAGAAGTCAACTGAGAGTGAAATAGTCATTCCCGAGACCGTGTCAGCAATGACAACTCTGAAGGATTTGTGGAATCCAACCAGGACCTTACGTCCATCTTGCATCAAGTTAGCCGCTACTGAAGCGAGCTACGAACTGAAACCCAAAATCATCCAGATGCTTCCATTATTCTTAGGAAAAGAGAACGAGAATCCCTATTTTCATGTTAGGGAGTTCGAGGAAATATGTAGCACAATCAGGATTAGAGACTTGAATGACGAGTCTATTAAACTTAGACTATTTCTCTTTTCACTAAGAGATAGAGCCAAGTCATGGTGGTATAGCTTGGCCCCTCAGTCGATTGAGACCTATGCCCAACTTACTTCATCTTTTATTCAGAAATTCTTCCCTAAGAACAGAATATCCTCAATTAGGCAGAAAATTTTTACGTTTTCTCAACAAGAGGGAGAGTCTCTCTGTATGTATATGTAGAAAGGTTCAACGACTTAGTGTCCCAATGCCCAGACCACGGTTTAGATGAGTTAAGTCTAGTTGAGATCCTCTATGAGGGTTTGGATTATGCGACTGTAACCTTGGTTGAGTCCTTGTCGATCGGAGAACTCGACAGTAAGACTCCTGCTGAGGCGATGCAATTTCTGAGTGACATTGCCGAGAAAACCCAGCAGTGGAAGAGCAATAGAAATCCCAACCCATTAGAATCCTTATCTAGAAGGCTAGAACTGGTCGAAATGAATCAAGCTAGTAGTTTAGAGCCCCAACCTAATCCAAGAGGCGTCAATGAAATGGCGACGGGTGAGAAATCATCCAGTCACGTGAATGCAGTCACGACCCTCATGAATGGCAAATTGGTGGACAACGGGGTAACTGGGCCTGATAGTGGACATACTGTAGTTCACCCTGACCCAATAGCCGAAGAGACTGATAAAGTCTCTGATGAGCCTGAGGAAACCCCTCGGGCCACCGATTTTATGCCTAGAGCCCCTTATCCAAGGTTGTTAGCACCTACTAGGAAGGACCCCAGCTTAGAAACTGTCAACATGATAGAGACCCTAGTTCAGAAGACATTACCAAACACTTTGATAGAAGACCCATTAGAGAAATGTCGAGCCCACTTTGGATTAGATTTTCATGAGTTGGACTTTAAGCATGACCCACCAGATACCCTGATAAGTAGTAAGTTAGGCCCATCAGAAGAGGAATCCAAACCGTCTAGTGAGATGGAGCTTAGGCCCAACCCATTAGAAGATCCATTAGAAAAATGCCTAACCAACTACAGATTTAATGGCAATAATGATAGGGTTATTGATCAGGTGCGTACTTTGTTAGGCTTTGCACCACCGGATTGTAATTTAGAAGAAGCAGTTGACTATTTTCGAGAATCTGACGATCTGGAAACGAGTGAAATTATTATTAGTCTATCTAGAGACACTGAAAACTTTAAGTTTGGGGGTGACTATCATACTCCATGTGTTGTACCATTAACTCTTAGAAAGGTCCCTAGCTTGGGACCTGACATAGGCACCGCTGCAATTTTACGAAATCATCCTCCAGCTAGATTTACCGATCCTCAGTTGCCAGAAACCCATCCTCTGGTCGATGTGGTTTACTTAGATAGGGATCAAGGTGTACTCAGATCGTTTATCCTCTTAGCTTGCTGCAGTTTACTTCTACTGTGGGGCACACTATTTGATTCAGATGACCCACAGTTGTTCCGATTATTGCTATATGATTTAAGGGGGTGACTAATTCTTTTCTAGTCTGGCTGAAGACTTTAAACTTAGCACTTCTTGGGAGGTAACCCATGCTCAGGCAACAAGGTACTATCTTCCCTCATTTTATTATTTTTGTCCAGTTCTTTACTTAGAAACATTGAGGACACTGTTTAGTTTAAGTTTGGGGGTAAGGGAGTCTTTTTAGGAATAATAAAATTCGGAATTTAGCGACTTTTGAACATTTCAGGGTGACACTAACCACTCTAGGTAGATGGAACCTTAGCCATTTTTCTAAAAGGATTGGTGTGCCCATCTAGATGGTCTATTCATAAAAGAGACAGAGTTCAGGTGTTAGAAATAACATGATAGTTGTCACCACCATATCACGTTCTGTTTTATTATTTGAAATTTCTTGTTTCTCTGAGAGTATTGGTGGATCGACATGTTAATTAGCACTGGAATGACATTTAGTGTGTTGAGATCATGCCCCACATGAACAATACGTTAGTGTTTTAGAGTTATGTGTGTGGTCCCCCTGTCTCCGTCGCCTAAGCAAGCGTGGAATGCAGGATCCATGGGAACACACATGTATTAGGTGTCAGAAGAAAAAAAAAAGAAGTAAAAATTGAAAAAAGTTAGAAAAAATTGAGAAAAAATAGTATTTGGTATTTTAAAGTTCTCCCTGTCTCCGTCGCCTAAGCAAGCGTGGAACGCAGGATCCATGGGAACTTGTAAATATTTTAGTTAGTAGTAACCATTGAAAATAATGGGGAGTATCTCGACACACTAGGTTTCATCTCGGTACTGACCTTCAGACAGATATGGGAAACATCGTTCGCCTTGGTCAACATTTGCGACCTTCTACAGTCTACTTTCATCTTCTAAGTCTGTTCATGTGATGGGTGGTTAGATAACTTTCTGAGTAGAACTTTGTTGTCTTAGATATGAATTTTAGTACGCTTGAGTTAACACTCGTGTACAGTGATTGGATCCATAAAGGGTAATGGTCCCTATAGCCGAATATCTAAGTAGCCAACTAACTATCTTGTTTAGTGTCTACCCTTAATCGTTCACGTGTTGCTACGATCTAGATCCAGGTTTTGTGGGTATACCTCTTGTAAACCCTCACGAGACAAAACTCGTCCACTAGGGACACCTAGGGGTTTAACGGCTTACTGCATATGCTAAATGTAGTCGCGATTCCTGCGAAAGTGAGTTAGGATTTATTTCATTTCATTTCTTAGAGTAGTTTGCTCGAGGACTAGCAAAATAGTAAGTTTGGGGGTATTTTTTGGTGTCTAGATTGCGCCTTAGTTCCTATTAGGTTAGTACTCTTTAGTGTGCATTTTACGTGTTTTATGGCTTTTGTAGGTACATCGGATAAATAAGGAGTTGTGGAGAAAATTGCTTAAGAAGTGGATAAGGGGCACCCTCGAGTCAACCCGGTCAAATCGGGTCAAACACGAGTCAACTTGGTCAACCCGAGTTGACCGAGTCAACTGCAGCACAGGATCGGACGGAACTGCTGCATACAACTGGACACTTTGATTCACGGTAAAACTTGGATATTTTCGGCTCAAATTGATACACAAGATAGATGGGACCAATACAAGACTAAACACGTGAAGAATTAGAGGTTTACGCCGGAAAAATAGCCCCAAATCCGAGTTTCGCCGGAAAAAGGGTATTATACTTTGATTCGGATTTGGATGAATTTGGGAGTGTTTTGGAGAGTTCTATTAGGTTTAGAACTCTCCCTAGGGTTTCTACAACCTATATAAACCAAGAGAAGCCAAGAAAAATGGGGAGAAAAGCCTAGAGAAGAAAACAGAGAATTCCGGTGAAGGTTCCGTCGCCGCCGACTAGCTGCTGCTGCACCGGCCGGCTGTTCTTCATCCAGCCATCACCGGAGAAGAAGACTCAGCAACATTTACATCTGCTGCTGATTCAAATATTTCTGTTGCCTATTCTTCTTGTATCTTTATTGCTTAAAACTTTCCTGTAACAGCTGAACCTTCTTCTGTAACGTATATACGCGTATCAAATCAGCTGTTACACCATTATTCAACTTTGTAATCGATATTTTGAGCAATGAAGAGGTCTTTTGAGCAAGTTTTCTCCACCATGAGCTAAGTCTATTTACTGGGATGATGGATAAGGTAATTTTCTCAATTTTATGTGATTTAATTATTTTCTAATAATTATTTATAATTCTTTTGTTATTAGAATTGCATAGTTTTAAATAGTGAAAACGGTTTTCTTTCAACAGTTGTGCTTTTGCTTGATGGATTATGCTTGGTTAATTAATTTTGATAGTCCATGCTTGTGATTTACCTCTGTTTGTTAGCATAACGAAACCAATTTTGGCAATTACTTGCGCTTCAATTAATTTAAAAAGAATTATCTGATTAATCACATAGGTTGTTAGAATTACCTGATTCCTGATTCCTGGTCCTTTTAAAATTATTCAAAAATCATCTTTAGGTTATTTAGTCTTTTTCATACTCCTGGAATTTTTTAGAGTTAATTAAAATCATTCTTTTCTAAAATCATTACCTTTACAAGTTCGAGAAACGATCACCTTATTTACCACTTTCAAAACTACATCAACGACCAAGCGCGAACTATGGCAACATCTTCATTGGTGGTGAATTTATGAGCCTTTTTTTTTTATAATGAAGAAGTAAGAAAAAATATGAGAAGTATGAAGATTATTTGTTGAGAGAAGTTTGGGTATTATTTTTAAAGAGAAGTGTGAGGATATTTTTTATGGTAAGGGTTGTTTTTATAGGTCCTAACGACTAGTGTATAAACCCAATTTTCGAGAAATTAGTTGCTGGCTCAAGGTTCAAACAGCTCTTTTTTCAAACCAAAATAATGTTTAGCTAGGGTAAGCTATTATCAACCTAGGTGAACCTTAAAAATTTCAAAGAATAGCCACTACGTACGAGGTTCGGTTATCTCGATAATAGGCTTTACTAACTGAAATTTTAAGTCAAAATCAAAATAATAAGTTCGGTTATGTTTAAAATTTTCTATTCGAACCGAACCTTTCTATGTTTGCTTAACTTTGAATGTTTGCCAACCAAAATTTTATTTTCTAAACCAGACTTGTTGTTCGGTTACTTCTGTAATAGACTTTACGAGCCGAGCTTTTTATCCCAAGTTACAAAATCCATTAACTAAAGTCACACACCAAGTTAGGAAGCATTAAAGTCTAATACAAACCCAGTTACAAAATTCATGAACTAAAAATTCACAACCGTAAAATTGTACTAAAACGCAAACATACTGAATTATAACTAAAATGTTTCAAACACTCATTCACCACGACGACCAGTGTGACGAACTCTTATCACGTCTCAGACAGGAGCTTGTTCTTCCACTTCTTCGCCAGTTTGGGACTCATCTCCATTTGGTTCATTCATAGTAGCAGCAGCCTCACTTGAACCTTCCCCTTATTGTCGACTCCTCTTGGGAAAATTTGGCTTGATAGGCTCCATCTCATTGTGCGGTAGGATTTTGTTCCATTTCTTGTAAAGGTATGTTTGTTCTTCTATAGACATCGGCTGTTCCGTGCGTATTCTAGCCACATTTTCCTTAAGAGCTTCTTACCCACCTTAACCTATTCAAAATTAAACTTAAAAATATGTTAGTTTAGATCATAGTTTATAACACATCGAAAACCATAAAGAGAAGAATTTTTTTTACCAAATTGTCAAACAACTTCCCTACATCTTCGATACAAGTAGACGTTTTCCCAGTTTTAACTCCCTTATCCTTCGACTTCACCTTCGACCTATCCACATTCGCTTGAATTTTTTATTTATTAAATAAGGATGAGTAATATCTAGATTCCATTCCATGTACCCTTCTCCAATGGAACTTTGGATACCCTCCAAAGATATACACTCATCTTCAGCAATAAGGTAGTCTTGCATTCTGTTCTAGTGATATGGCGTTAGAGTTGGGTCATGTATGGGCTTAACGAAATTCTCGGTGTTCTTTGTTCCCCTCTCCATCAAAGTAATTTTTTCATTTTCTTCAGTTGGATAGCAGACCATAATACACATGATTTGACTCAGTGTTCTATTCTTTGTTCTTTTTCAAACTCGGCGTGTGAATAATGGATAACAGACCATTATACACATGATTTGACTTTTTGCACCACCTTATCATACTCATCCTTTATATCCCATGCAACTTCCTTCTGGTGTCTCAAGACTCCAGTCGCATTGTTATGATCCTACAAAATGAACATGACAATTCGAATATTAATACTTAGACAACATAAGTTAGAAAAAATATCTATAGTTAAGATTCAATACCTTTGTCAAGTAGATTTTGGCATCCCATGAGTGTTTGTATCCGAACAACACTCTGCCTCCATCTGTTGGCGTACCAAGAGGTGGGTCAATAGTATCTAAACACAAATGTTGATCAGAAATATGTGCATATCTAGCACAAGGTTTCTTAGGTTTCTTCTTGTCTTTAACAAAAACAAGAGAAAGATTTTGTTGAGGTTCTTCTTCTTCTTTTTTCTTCTTCTTCTTCTTCCTCTTCCCCTTGTCTAACATATTCATCTTCAACTTCTTGTTCTATCTCTTGATTCACTTCCCAGATTACAACTCCTGGTAACGACCCATATCTCTTTATAACTTTATATCGACGTTTATTGCCCCTAGGTGTTTATTATGGTGAGGGGTTGGAGTTCTAGTATTTTCCACTACCATTTGCTTACATTTTGACTTGCCCCTAAAAAAACAAAAAATAATTGACTAAATTCGAATAACATAGCATAAAGGTCGGATAATAAACTTAAAAGTTTGGCTAGTAAAGCCTATTATCGATTTAACCGAACAAAAAGTTCGATCAAGAAACCAAATGTTCGGTTCATAAACATTCAAATATTTCTAAAACATTGGAATTCAGTTGATAAAAAAAAATTGAAAGATGACCGAACTCCAAGTTTTTCTCTTCAACAAAAAATTTTGGTTCAAAAGGCTTGAAAAATCAAAAGTTCGGCTAGCCCCTAATATTTTCCTCAACCGAACCGTTCTTGGTGTTCTTCCTAATAGAAATTTCGGTTGACTAAAAATGGTTTTCAAAAACAATTCCTAACCGAACATTTCATCGGTACTACATTTTGAACCCTAATTTTCATGATTTTTACTCAAATTAACAATAAAAATCACATAAAAAATGAAGGGATTTCTAGGTAATTACTTCTAATTTTCATACTGGAACAATTAGGATTTGGTTCTCTTTATGATTTCGGCTTAAACTTCCGCTTCAACCAATTTTTGGTAGAATTTCTTGATTCGGTTGATTTGCAATGGTTGTAATCCCAGGATTCGGTTGTACATATCTTTTAAATAATTTAACACGAGTCATTTATAGACGACAAGATTAATCTATGATGAAATTCGTTTATAAGTAGGTAACAAGTGGTGGGCGGTTACAGAGAAGTTGAGAGGATGGAGAGTAGTGATCAGACAGGTCATCCCTACTTTCCGGCCACTACCCCACTATAATCTCCATAATCATCACTTCTCCATCTCTTCCTAATTTCCACGACTTACGAGAAAACAGTGTGACACCTTTGAACTATAATAAGATGATTCTCATCTATTAACAAGAACAGACAAGACAATCAGTCTGGAGAAACAAAAACATACAGAATTAGCGATTCCTCTCAGAGAATCCTTTCTTCTTCACACACTAATTATCATACTGATATTTCTCAACCTTCTTTAGTTCCCTCCCCTAAGACCTACCCAATCTTCTCCACCTTTGTGATTGAAGCAGGTGAACGGCTATTTCTTGGTTTAGGCTCTTCTTTTTCGATTTTGATCTCTTGAACCTACTTGAAAGTACGATTTTACCGCACATTTGTTTTCACACTAAAACAATTTGCGATCACAACGGGAGATCAACCTCTCAATTACAAAAGACAATATTTGAATATTCAAGATGGTGGATCTTAGGTCTGAAGCAGTTACAACTCTTATAGTCCGTTCAGATAGTACTGGTGGTGGTGATTCTAAAAACACCCTTATTGCTACCAATCCTCCTCGCATTAATACTACTACTCTGCCTCCTCTCGGTGACAAGACCGCGGAAGATACTTAGAATACTCAAACCTCGATCAACATAGCTGATCTGATGAAGAGACAAGAAGTTTTTTCCAGAACTCAGTGGACATGGCCACTACCCATAAGGAGGTACCTGTTTACCTCAATACCCTGACGGAGTAACTCTCCCAGGAACAATGCCATCGCCTGACGGAGCATATCAGGACCAACTTTGCAGCGGCTGCTGATGCTGAAACACTCGGGGCTCGAAAAGACAAAGGAGTCCATACTATTCTTGATCGCTCACCACAGAAGTATCAGCAATCCAATTTTATCACCCATGAAGATCTGGGGAGACTCCTACGAAACCATCGCAAGAAGGACTCATCATCGTCTCATCAACACCAACCTCCCTACCCACCTGAAATTCAAAGGATCCTTCTGTCGGGAGGTTACTCATCTCCAACTTTCACATTGTACGACGGAACTAGAAATGCTCGTGATCACATCTCTCGATTTCTCGAATCCCTAAGGGGACATGAATAGAATCATGTACTATGTCTTAAAGAATTTTCAATGTCCCTCACTGGAAGAGCCTACAAGTGGTATAACAACATAGCTCCCAACAACATCTTTAATTGGGAAGACATGGTTAACGCCTTCTACAAGAAGTACTTCTGCGTCTCTAAGCAGATCACCCTATCATACCTGGGAAGAATGTTCCAGAGGAATAATGAGCACCCCAATGAATATGTGAAAAGATTCAGAATTCAAGCATTGGATTGTCACGATCCGAATGTGATAAAAAACCAATTAGTGGAGCTCGCATTAATGGTATGATTCCTATTTATCTTGCTCTTCTTAAAAATTTACGTTTCCATACTTTCTCTGAGTTACACGAAGCCGCGAAGCGATCCTCCACGACTGATCTTCCCTCTTGGAGGGAACCAGGCCGACAAGGGAAGAAAAACGTGGAGACACATGTGTAAGTCGACGGCTAGTCAACAAATAGTAGAACATTCAAGCGTCAATTGATGATGTCAGTAACGAGGGACCCAAGAGAAAAGCTTCATCTCAACCAGAGTCACAGACAAAGCATTCTCCTTCCCATCCAACCTCAACACCAGTACCAACTTAAAGATCGACTTCGTCTCAGAACACAGCCAAAGCTTTGCAACAACAGTTACAGCCGCAACAGGGATAAGATGTTAAACCAAACCTAATATTTCCGGACTTCCGAGTATCAAATGAAGGGGTACTTGAACTAATTGAGGCATGGATAGAAGACGGTACTCTCCAGTTACCTCATGTGCGACGAATTCCCACAACTCAGTAGATGACGGATCCTAAATACTATCTTTATCACCGATATATCAATCACCCGACCAGCGAATGCAACAACCTGAAACATACCTTTAATGAAAAGGTGGAATCATGAGAGTTACAATTAGAAGATGAAGGAGTCCACAAAATAATCTCATTCATGTCAGAGTTGTCACTCTCTCTGAGAATTCAACTAATCATAAAGTTCAATCTCTGATGGAGTGCATGTGCGAGCTTCTTTATCTCTCAAAAGGACAACCTGGAGATGTATTTGCTTCCCTAAACCATGTCGTATCTGGCAAACGCTTATTCTTTACGGAAAAGACTCGCTGCCAAGTCAAGTCCCCCTTGAAGAATTTGGTCGACACGAATCATGAGGAATATGACCGGGGATTCCCCACAAAGCATGAACATCTGACTCGGACTCTAAAACTCGACCAAGTAAGTCCTACTTCTCAAGCCCCTTTGAAATTAATGATCCCATGTCCTGTCAGAACCCCGGGGATCTGCTTAAAGGAAAGTTATGTCACGGATAGAAGATGTGAATGGGAAGGCGATCTATTTCAATATTTTATCAAATGGTTGAAAATTGCTTTTGCTAAGAAAGGGAAAATTCATGACTCACTTGCGAGTAGGGCTGCACAAACCCGACCCAACCCGCCAACCCGACCCGCACCCGCCCAAAATTACCAGACCTACACCCGGCCCGCCGATGAACGGGTTGGGTACGGGTGATTTTTCTTAAACCCGCTTATCAATGGGTCGGGTGCGGGTGATAACACCTCTCACCCGACCCGACCCGCCCACCCGCTATTCACTCATAACAAAAGGTAAAAGCTGAAAAACATCGACTCACTCAACTCAGTCAGGTCTATTCCATTAGTACCATACGATACGGTCCATACTTCATCTTCTTCAGTTCTTCTCTGTTCTATTCTTCTTCTTTTCTTACAGAGCACAGAGCACAGTCACACCACCACCACCACCACCGTGAAGCCAAGTTACCCAGCTTCATCATCAGTTCATCATTCCATTACCATACTTCATCTTCTTCAGTTCTTCTCTGTTCCATTCTTCTTCTTCTCTTACAGAGCACAGAGCACAGTCACACCACCACCACCACCACCGTGAAGCCAAGTTACCCAGCTGCATCATCAGTTCACCACCATCAGACCTCAGTTGATCTCTATCAGATTTACAGCCGTACATGTAGGTACTGTTTCTTTTGCCCTAATTGAAGTTAATGTGTTCATTACATGATTTAGTAGCAATTGAAATTTGGGTTTTATTAGTTTTGAGTGTTTCTAAATCTGTGATAGGGTTTTACTAGTTTTGATTGAGTGTTTGTAAATCAATTTTAGAACTAGGGTTCTTTAAGTTAAAATTTGGGGATTTTTCCCAAATCTGTTTCTAATGTCAATACATAATTAATGCTTGAATGGGTTGATGTAATCTATTAAAATTGGAGTTTTGATAACTGAATTTGCAGTTTCAGTGCTTGAATTGGGTTGATGTAAACTTCTCTGGACCATGAGTTGACTGCATGAATTCCATTGTTTGAACTTTCAATCCTGTTGAATGTTTCCAAGTACCTTGCACATTGTTGTACTATTCATCTTAGTTCATTGTGAAGTGTTTGTAAATCAATTTCTCTGTGAAGTGTTTGTAAATCAATTTTAGACTCTCTAGTCTGTACTGTTCATCTTAGATCATTGTTGTACTGTTGTACATTGTTGTTCTGTTCATATATTAAGAATCTAAGATCCAGTGATTGCTGTGCCTGTGTAGGTACCCTTAAGTGTGAGCTAAACGTGACTGCATTCTGCGGACAAAAATCTTGGACAGTTCCAGACTTCCAGTGATTGCTAAAGATCACACTGTATGACTATCGCCTCGGTTGTAGGCTTGTAGCTGAAATTTGGATATGTACTTTATGTACTTTATTACATTATAGCATAATTGCTGTATGAATTTATGAATTTATGAATTTGGATATGACAAAAATCTTTTTTAAGTGAATTTTTTAGCATAGCATCTTGTTTAACAATATTTAGTTTATAATGAATACCAGCAGTAACCAGCTTTTAGGCTTACATAGTTACTCCAAGTCTCCAACTTCTATGCCTAACCTAACCAAATCACAGCTTGCTAATGATAAAAGAGAAACTGGACTAGGCACCAGGGCATGAATAACCACAGAGTTGGAAATGCAATGAAAAACAAACACAACTTCTGTTTGATTTAGCTCATTCTAATTTCTAACCAAAATGAAGTTGGAAATGCAAATATGTAGAACTGTTTGATGAAATGTTGATGTAGAAATTGTGACATATGTATTCTAATTTCTAACCACGATGAAATGTTGTATGCAAGATTATTACTGCCGTTGCAGATTTCATTTAAATACATGTACATGTATCGAACAAATCTTAGTTTTCCTTTGAAAATTTATAAAATGTGTAATGTGTTATACTTTTCAACTTCTAATACATATGTATGTATGATAACTCACCCCTTCTGCCATCTCTGCCTTGTAGGTTATCAACATGGTTGAAATCTCAGAAGATGACGTTACTTCAGATCTTCCACTTGTACAAGGAAGACCATCCCAAAGTTGTATGGGACCTCCACCTCAACGTCAACCGGCATCCTTTGCAGGGACAAGGAGTACAGCTGGGTCATCAGCGTCACCATCTAGTCAACCTTCATCATCCGCGACACCATCTTCTCAACCATCATCATCAAATAAGAAGCCTAGAGTTGGTGTGAAGAAATCTTGGGTATGGAATCACTTCGATATTATAGAAGATGGTGCTAAAGCAAAGTGTAAGCATTGTCCAAAGGGTCGAGGTAGTTACAAGATTGGTGGTAAAACACATGGGACTACCAATATTTCTCATCATTTAGAGAAATGTATTGAGTACAAGAAATCAGTTAATAAGGAGCAGGGAGGACAACAGACACTTGGTTTTCAGCCGTGCAAGTCGGGAGAGGAACCACAGTTGGTGGGGGTCAGTTTTTCTCAAGAAGGATGTAGAAAAGCGTTGATTAGGTTTATTATTACAGATGAAATGGCTTTTAGAATTGTTGAAGGCGAAGGTTTTAGGGCTTACAGTAAGTTTCTTGAGCCGAGATTTAAGATTCCAAGTCGTATGACAGTGTATCGTGATATATGCACGTTGTTTTCGAATGAGAGGTCGCATTGATAAGTTATTTCAAGAAAAATAAGACAAGAGTATGTCTTACTACTGATACTTGGACATCGATGCAGAACTACAATTACATGGTTGTAACGGCTCATTTTATTGATCGGGAATGGAAGCTGCATAAAAGAATCATCTGTTTTTGTTTGATTGAAAAGTCACAAAGGTAAACAAATTGGTAAGGCTTTGGATAAATGTTTGGTGGAATGGGGGCTTGAGAGAGTATTCACTGTCACTCTTGATAATGCATCTGCGAATAAAACTGCTATTGATTATCTGAGAAAACAAGTTGTTAGTTGGGGTTCTTCATTAGTTGGAGCTAAATTTTTGTATGTTAGATGTGCGGCCCACGTACTTGCTCTTGTAGTTAAGGATGGTTTAAAAAAGTACCATACATCAATTCTCAGAATCATGGCAGTGGTAAAGTATGTCACAAAATCTCCCGCAAGATTGAAGAAGTTTATGGATGTTGCTGAGATGGCAAGGATAGATTGTAAAAAAGGTTTGATTTTGGATGTGAAAACGCGGTGGAATTCTACTTATTTGATTTTAGTTGCTGCAGAGAGGTATGAAAAAGCTTTTGAAAGGCTACATGAGTCAGATAGGGCATTCCGTGAGAAGTTTTGTTATGATATTCCAGTACCATCTTTTCATATGGGTGACGGTGATGACAATGTTGATATAGATGCTGATTTTGATCTAGATTCTGATGAGAAGAAGAAGAAGAAGTAGATATTCCAGAAGAAGAAGTAGATGTTGCTCTTAGAAAATCCAAGAAGAAGAAAGGGCCTCCAGTGCATGCTCCTGAAAGTTATGATTGGTGCAATTCCAGAGTTCTGATTCAGTTTCTAAAGGTATTCTACGATTCAACTGTTGCTTTTTCAGCTTCTACATATGTTACTTCCCACTCATTCTTGGAGGAACTCGGTACTGTTCGTCAATAATTAGAATATTGGAAAAATAGATACGAGGATCCTTTCTTAAGTCACATGGGCGATGTAATGTTGCTCAAGTACAACAAGTATTGGGGAGATTTTGAAAAAATGAATTCGTTGATGTTTATTGCTGTCTTCTGGATCCACGAGAGAAAGAACAAGGACTGTATGTGACTGTTGAATATTTAGTTGTGCATTACGACCCTGTGATAAAACAAAGAAGGGTAAAAGCTTGGGTTGATAAAGTTAAAAAGGATTTTGATGAACTGTTCACAGCTTATAAATTAGAACATACAACGGAAAGTGTGATATCTTCATCCAAGTCTCTAGGTAACTCTAGTTCTACTTTTGCTCAAGGTTCTTATATTTCTGGCAAGGCTAAGTATAGGGAAGAAAGGAATAAACGCAAAAACCAATTGAGTAACGTGGAGGATCATAGAAGATCTGAGGTGGAAAGATACTTGGCCGAGCCTATCTACTCTCCGTCCAATGAGGATTTTTCTTTTGATATATTACTTTGGTGGAAGATCAACTCCGCGAGGTTTGGCATTTTACCACTCATAGCCAAAGATATATTTGCTATACCTGTTTCTTCTGTTGCTTCTGAATCAGCTTTTAGTACTGGAAAACGAATTTTGGATCCTTTTCGAAGTTCCTTAAAGCCTAGAACACTTGAGGCGTTAATTTTATTGCAAATTGGTTACTACACCAATTGAAAAAGATTCTTCTAGCCTTGGAGTCGAGGAGGAGGAGGAGGAGGTTGAAGTTCTTGAGTCGGGTATAATTTGTACTTCATGGATCATGGTTCTTAACTTCATATACTTTATTACTATTGGTATTTTTAATCTTTTTCATTCTAATTGTTCATTTCTTTTGTTGCAGAGCTATTTGGTAACCTTGTTGCTTCTTCCATCATAATAGATGACGATTGATTCATATTCGGTGACCTGGATGGTGCTGCACTGCTGGCTGCTGCTACTAAGATGAACTTGTTTTTGTTGCTAGTGGGAAATGTCGTATAATTGCATATTAAAACTCTAATTTTATTGTATAATTTTGAATGTTGGGACTTAGATTTTGAGATTATCGATTGTTAGTTAAAATGGTTTATCAGGTGGCGCGCGTGAGGATCAAAAAAACAGCCAAACTCATGAAATTTTTTTGCATGATTATCTGGGCGGGTGACCCGCACCCTCCCGACCCGACCCGACCCGAGGACCAGGCGGGTCGGGTGCGGGTGATGAAAAAAAAAAAAAGTTGTAGGCGGGTCGGGTGCGGGTGAGGCCAAACCCGACCCGACCCACCCGTTGTGCAGCCCTACTTGCGAGTAAAGTTGCTTCTCACGATGAGAAGAAATGCCAACAACGACCCTTAGCCGTCCAAGAAGAAGACATCTCAGAAGAAATGATGAAGTTTGGGCCTTTTCGAATTTGAGATACGCTTCTGAAAATCACTAAGAAGACACAGCTTCTCGCATCAGTTTCTATAACAATCGAGGAAGAACCTTACATGATTACTGAGACTCTACTAGTTGGTCACTACAAGCTTACAAACCGTGAAAAACTGGAATGGGTAATGATTCATGGAAAGTGGCTCAAGGCTTGCAAAGCCTGAGTGCTTCACTAGTTTACTTCAAATATTTCCCTATTTTACGCAATGTTTATATTTCCTCTAAAATGAGTGCAATATTTCTGCACTCGTAGTTAGGTTTCCATGTTTATCAATCAATTCAAATATCTTTATTCATTTCAAAAAATAATAGTAAATGAGTATATTTTTCTCCACAAATAACTTGTCAAAAACCTACTTACTCAAAATCCCAAAAGAAAACAATAAATGTGCTTCATAAATTCATAAAACTAGAAAAGAAATCCTGGAAAGCTGGCTCAGTCCCTACAGAATACTCTTTCAATCCTTCCAAGAGTCTTCAGTACAAGATCCAATTCCTGGGAAAGCCTTTCGACCGCTTTTCTAACTTTGGTCACTTCCTCCAGATTAGCAAGTTCTCCTACCTCAGCAAAATACTCTTGCATGGCTCCCAGACGATGACGGACCCACATGACATTCAAACTAGAGTTCTCGGCGTTACTCACATCTTCCTCCCACTCCTCAAAGACTGCATCAGAAACTTCATTCCAAGGAAGTGTGATCATCTCATGTATAATGAGCAAAAAACTTGACACGTCTCGTTCTAAGGCTCTGTAGCTTCTGGAAGCGTCAACAGATAGTGGTCGAATTTCTTCGATATTCTTGTATATAAATTGCATAAGTGGATAGAACGTCAAAACCTCCAACACCCAAGTACCCGGGAAGAGTCATGCTTGGGCCAAAGTCAACATCAATACCTGCACCAGGATACTCAATGGGAGCACTACACTCAACAAGCATGCAAGCAGAAATATTCTCATGATTTTCAGTAGAGGATAGGACATTATCTACGTCGGGATCAATCGTAATTCTTGTTCCTTCACTAGTAAGCTTAGCTCTCTGATTTTGATCATTCCCCCTACAAGTAGAGAGGATATGAGTAAATTGAGTCAGAACGTCTTGAACACAAAATTCTTGAGCATGAACCATAAAACTTGTCATACATACTCATAAAAATCATATAAAATCATTACAAAGTGTTATTTAATAGATTATATAAGTTGGAACAATCACAAGATATTTTACAAAAAAACGCCTGAGAAGCAATTTTCACTACCTCTCGGAAACTCTTAAGATGACAACAATTGGTGATGAATCTAGGCATGGTTTTTATATCAAGTCTTGTATTGGAGTGTACTACAACTTTTTAAAAGGGCGTATCAACCGTACTAATGAGCTAAGAGTTATGGAAAAAACGGCTAGCGGAGTCAAATCTGAAAACTGTCAGGATTTTCTTGGATACTTCCTGAGTTCTATTGTTGGTCGTTTTGACGCCTCAAACAAGCTCATAACCTGGATTTCTTCCTAGAGGGTTGTAGGAAATTGTTTTTTAATAATGATAAGGTTTCAATCACCCAAAACGGAGGTCTTATGAAGATTCTATGGCGTTTTTTCCAAGCATTATACTTCTGAAATTTTCTGACGACGAAAATTTGCCAATACTTTGAAAATTTCAAGCATGGTTATACTTATATGAGAAATTCAAGAGTACTATATGACTTATTAATATTATAAGGAGGATAAAACTTACTTGAGGAGGACCCAAGTTAGCGGAAGAGTATAGCACTATTTCACCTTCAGTGTCTGCTTCATCATCATCGATGGTATCAGATTCAGGTTCTTCGCGGGTTTCTTCTGTACGAGATGTTTCGTCAAGCTCGTCATTCCCAGACTCATTTCCTTCTTCCAAGATTATGGTGTCTCCCTAGGCCTCAGGAGCGTCACTAGAGTCGATGCAAACACTTGTGCTCATATGCTACACCAAGATAAGAAAATATATATATTATAATATATATATACAAGAATTGAGAATGACAGGTGGAACACTTACATTCTTGCAAGGGCCGGTCTTACTTCTATGAAGAATCATCCTTGGTCTTTTCCTTACAGACTGGGGACTATTGACAGCAAAAGCAGCTACGTTCATTTGAGTATGAACGACACGAGTCTAGTGGAAAGAGTGAAAGATAACAATCATAATAATCATAATAATTATGTTTCTGGAATTAAGAAGTCAGAGAAAAGACCATTACCTCCTGAAACACGTCAATAATTATCTTTCGCTTAGCCTTAGATGAGCTCTGAAAATTGGGAATCTGAGTCTTGTCTTCTTTATAAAGGGCACCAGTCATCATTAGAGATCTCGAGAGAACTTCTTTGAAGCGTCTCCTCTCATCATTCCAAAAGCGTGCATACATGGTTGATATCCGAGATTCCTACCCCAAGTAATGAAAATAATGCTTGTTCCCTCAGTAATAAAAACATCCAAATTCTTTTCAACTCTATAATAGACGGAGCTACATTGTGACTACGAGGTATTTCTTGGTCAAAACTCATCTGACGAGCCGCACGATCGTTATTGTATGCTTACACCGAATAGCCTTCTGAAAGAAGAGCAAGGATATAACCTGGACAAGTACTTTGGCTAGCGCTGACGCACCACAAAGATGATGCGTCCCCGAGTAACGGACAAAATCTCAGTGCCCTAGATCCTACATGTATAGCTCCAACACGTCCTAGATCCTCAGTGCCGCTACCATGCTCCAGCACGCCCCTTGGTTCCAATGGGTCCCTTTCCCAAGCCTAGCGTGTCTCATAGCGGTTGGCGCATCCCCTTGGATCTAATGTGTCCCTATCCAAAGCCTAGCGCGTCTCATAGTGGATGGCGTGTCCCCTTGGCTCCAATGCGTCCCTAGCCAAATCCCAGCACGTCTCATAGTGGCTAGCGCATCCCTAGATTCTCTAGCGCGTCCAAGGCCTATGCTCCTCCAAGGCTTGTGCGTCTCCAAGGCTAATACGCCCTTAGCTTCTCCTAGCCAAATCCCAGCACGTCCCATAGTGGCTTAGCGACTTAGCTACAAGTGCATTAACGCTACTATTGAAGTGCTAACTTTAAACCTCCTTGACATTATCTTCATACCCTTCGTATAATTGATATTTACTAGAGGTTGTGCTTATTGGTCTTATTCCTGACACGTTAGCACATTAGCCTTTTATATTAAACGAGCTAGTACATTCTTATTTGCGCTAAGTAGCTAGTACTAGCTTTGCTAGCTACTTTCCTCACAAATACGTCTTTCTTCTCAATATGGGTCCAACATTAAATCTTATATGAATTATAATAGACATCCTTGCGTAAGAAGCCCTCTATAACATTTGGCCTCAAATGCCTCTCAGACTTACGATAATTCACTTCTGAGCTAATATTTATCCATTAAATATGTTATTTCCAAGCAAGTACATGATCACTAAACTTCCCAGACTCATCACTAATCAGTTTGATTATCAATTCAGTGAGTCGCACAACTTGCCTCACTGACTTAGCAAGTCATTTGACTTTACTTAATCAAAACAATAGTGGCTTATGACTCCACTATTTCCACAAGATATCAAATACAACACATGGAGGGATTCTCATTGAGGCATTGGTATGGAGGTCTACGGCAATCATGGGTGGTGGCACCACCTCCATGAACAAGAAGGTAACAAGTAAAGTGGTCAGAAAGAGCAATTGATCGGATGAGGAGTAGTGGTCATACAAGTCTTCCCTACTTTCCGGGCACCACCCTACTACAATCTCCATAATCATCACTTCTCCACCTTTTCCTAACTTCCACGACTTACGAGAAATCAATGTGACTCCTTTGAACTATAAATAGATGATTCTCATTTATTTGAAACAAGAACAAACAAGAAAATCAGTCTAGAGAAACAAAAACATATTGAATTAGCGATTCCTTTCTTCTTCACACACTACTTATCACACTAATATTTCTCAACCTTCTTTTCTTCCCTCCCCTAAGACCTATCCAATCTTCTCCACCTTTGTGATTGAAGCAACGTGGACTGTAAGTTCTTGGTTTAGGCTCGTCTTGTTCGTTTTTATCTCTCGAACCTACTTGAAAGTATAATTTTACTGTATATTTGTTTTCACACTAAACCAATTGACGACCACAGCGGGAGATCAACCTCTCAATTACAAAATCCAATTTTTAGTTATTCGAAATGGTGTATCTTAGGTCTGGAGCAGTTACAACTCTTATAGTTGGTTCAAGTAGTACTGGTGGTGTGATTCTGAAAACACTCCTATTACTACCGAGCCTCCTCGCACTAATATTACTCATCTTCCTCCTCTCGGTGACAAGACCGCTGAAGATACCGAGAATACTCAATCCTCGATCAACATAAGTTATTTTTCAGGGCCTTAGATATCGGTTAGGATTTCATTCCTCTCTGGGCCTATTTTCTCTACCTCCACAATCATATGTAAGTCATTAATCAATTGCATCAATTGAGATTTATGGAAACTTACTTTAGGAGAAAATGAGTGGGTGCTGGGAAACAAAATAGTACAATTGTGGTTGTATCTTTGCCTAGATCATGTGCAATTATCTATATTATTTGTTTCATGTCTATCAATGACCAGGATATGTAATTTCTTTCAATTTGTTTGGCAGGTGATTATTTTACATTGATGTATTTACCTGCCTTTGCTCAGGTTGGCATAGGTAAGATTTAAAAATCTTTTATTGTTCTCTTTCATTAGTTGTTAGATTAACCTAGCATATTAATTGGTATATTATACTAAAATATGTCGATCTTAAGAAGTTGAAGGCATAATTCAACAATAATGGTTTAAGAAAGGAAACTTAGGAAAGTTCACCATCTTCTACCAATACCATCATTGTTGGATTAATATAGTTCACCTAAATATGGCTAACCTTATCTTGAACTCTGATATACGTGGTTAGCACTTTAACAGGATAAGATAGTTATATAAGATTCTATAGTTTTTTAATGATTGATGTGATGTTGTAATTAGTGTAGTCTATGTTAGTTTGTATTTAACTTGCATAATAGATGTATTCGTTTATTTTGCATCTCCCAGGATTTTTGGAAAAAATTTGGCACTTCCACATGCAGGGCCATTTAAGTGCAAGTATATATTAGCTTCAGTATAGTCATAGAGACTCATACTAACCTCTTATCTTAAGCAAACGTATGCCATCCTTTGGTGGGTTCGCAAGGTTAAATATTATTGGTCTTTGGATGGCTTTCGTTCGGGTTTGTTGTTTTGGGTCAAGATATATCTTTGTGGTTGTAGTAGATTTAAGCAGAGTTTGCGAGGATCAAGGTTTTGAACAAAAAGAATAAGAAAAAACATAAAAAAAGATTTCTCTACCTGAGAAGAAGAACAAAATCTCGTATTTACTCCTCGAAATCTTACCTGAACAAGATTTCGGCCGAGTAAGTTCTTTACATTTGTTGGGTCCCTTATTTGTTTTATGATCATCTTATTACTTTTTATAAATGTTATAAAGTTGTAATAAGCTAGTTAACAATCCAAAACACGAGCGTGGAACATTAGGAATACACCTAGCTTATTTCGACTCTCCCTTACCCTTCATGTGTTTTTTTTGTTCATATTTCATTTCTTTTATTTTTCAAAAGAACATTACCTTAAATCCGGATATTAGTTTTTGTTTCCGAGAACCTAGTCAACAAAAAGACTGAAAATTCCAATAAGGGGAACCAAAGGACAGAATGACCTAAGCGTCTGAAATTATCTTTTATCAGTTGTGTTTGAGTTAAAGAATCAAATATATTAACCAAAATTTTTTTGTTATCTGAATTTGTTCCATCAAGTGCTTTCAGATTTCCATCAGTAAATAACAAAAAAAAAATTGTGCCATTTTCTTTCTCCCTAATTACCGCTAACCTACCATCAAATCAAAATCAAATAGGAACGACAAGAAATCTCTATATGGTTATTCAGCTTCCTCAACAGGTAAATAAAAAATCTTTTCTGTTTGTTAAAATCATGAATAATTATTGGAATTAGATGATCTGCTTCCACCTCTAAGTAATGTTCTGATGATCATACAGAGTATTACACCTCAAAATCTCAACAAAGCATGTTGGAGGATGTGGGTAGGTTATCATTTCGTGATCATCACTAAAGAGCATGGGGAGATAATTTTTAGCAGAAAAAGATCTTGGTTTACACTTACATGCGCGTATACGCACATGTACTTATGGTTAGGAATAACTTAGACCACAGTTCGACATAAATTAGAGCATGAATGATTATATGGAATTAGATGATATGATGCCACCTTTAAGTAATGTTCCGATGATCATACAGAGTATTGCACCCTAAAATCTCAACGAAGAATGCTGGAGGGTGTGGGTTGTCGATCATTTTTGCGTCATCAATAAAGAACATGGGAAGATAATTTTTATCAAAAACCGATCTTGGTTCACACTTACATGCACGTACACGCACATATACTCACGATTAGGCATAATTAGACCACACGTCAGGTATTTATTTATATTTTCGAGGGAAGACATACAGTTACAAAATGTTCTATATTACAAAATCTTAATGAGAGTTGGTAAATCCCCATTATCTTCTTTTTGCGGAAGTAGAAGAAACAGAGTTAGTGAAGAGAGAACGAGAAAAAAAAAAGAACAAGATTTATCTGCCTGAGAAGAAGAACAACAAAATATCTTATTTACTCCTTGAAATCTTACCTGAACAAGATTTCGGCCGAATAAGTTCTTTACCTGTGTTGGGTTCTTTTTTTTTGTGAATAACACATAATTTTTTTATAAAGTTGAAATAAGCTAGTTAATAATCAAAAACACGAGCATGAAACATTTGAAATACACCTAGCATAGAGGAACATGAGTACAAGGTCTTACGGTCGACTCCCCCTTACCTTAAATCTATCAGTTAAAAAAAAAGAAACATTACCTTAAATCTATCAATTAGTTTTCGTTTCCAAGAACCTAGTCAACAGAAATACCCTGAATTCCTATAAAGGGAACTCAAGGACAGAATGACCTAAGTGTATGAAATTGTCTTCAATGAATTGTATTGAATTAAAGAATCAAATCTATTAACCAGATTTTTTTGTTATTTGAATTTCTTCCATCAATAAAGTACAAAGAAAACTGTGTCTTTCTCCCAAATTACTGTTAATAACCTACCATCAAATCAAAATCAAATGGGAACGACAATCAATCTTTATATAATTATTCTCTTTCCTCAGCAGGTAAATGCAAAATGTTTTAGTTTTGCTAAAATCATGAATGATTATTTGGAATTAGATGATTTGTTGTCATCTCTAAGTAATATTCCGATAATCATACAAGGTATTGCACCTCAAAATCTCAACGAAGCATGTTGGAGGGCATGGGTTCCTGATCATTTCGATATCAATTATAAAGAACATGGGGAGATAATTTTTAGCAAACACAGATCTTGGTTTACACTTACATGCGCGTATACGCACATGTACTCACGGTTAGGCATATGTTAAACTATGTGTCACCTGTTTATTTATATTTTCCATGGAAGACATATAGTTACACAGTGGTCTACAGTAAAAAATCTGCAATAAGAGTTGGAAATCCCCATTATCTTCTTTTTGCGGAAGCAGAACAAACAAAGTATGTGAAAAAATAACAAAAAGAAGAAGAAGAAGCAAAGAACAAGATTTCTCTACCTGAGAAGAAGAACAAACTCTCTTATTTACTCCTTGAAATAAGCTAGCTAACAATCAAAAAAACGAGCGTGGAAATACACCTAGCATAGTGCCACGTGAGCATGAGGTCTTAGGGTCGACTCCCATCTTTTTTTTTGTTCCTATTTTATTGCATATTTTTTCAAAAGAAACATTACCTTAAATCCGGCTATTAGTTTTCGTTTCCGAGAACCTAGTAAACAGAAAAACTGAGAATTCCAATAAAGGGAACCCAAGGGCAGAATGACCTAAGTGTTTGAAATTGTCATCCATCAGTTGTGTTTGCATTAAAGAATTAAATCTATTAACCTTTTTTTGCTATCTAAATTTCTTCCATTAGTTACTTGTAGTCTTCCATCAGTAGAGATCAAAGAAAACTGTGCCATTTTCTTTTTCCCAAATTACTGTTAAACTACCATCAAATCAAAATCAAATAGGAACGACAAGAAATCTTTATATAATTATTCAGCTTCCTCAACAGGTAAATCCAAGATCTTTTTTGTTTAATAAAGTCATGAATGATTATATGGAATTAGATGATTTGCTGCCACCTCTAAGTAATTTTCCGATTATCATACAAGGTATTGCACTTCAAAATCTCAACGAAGCATGTTGGAGGTGTGGGTTGTCAATCATTTCGGCATCATCAATAAAGAACATGGAGAGATAATATTTAGCAAAAACAGATCTTGGTTTACACTTTCATGCGCGTATACGAACATGTACTCACGGTTAGGCATAAGTTAGACCATGTGTTAGATGTTTAATATGTTTTCAAGGGAAGAAACATAGTTAGACATTGGTCTATAACACAATATTAAATAAGAGATGGTAAATCCGCATTATCTTCTTTTTGCGGAAGAAGAAGAAACAGAATTGGTGAAGAAAGAACAAAAAGAAGTAGAAGAAACAAAGAACAAGATTTTTGTACCTGAGAAGAAGAACAAAATCTTTTATTTACTCCTTGAAATCTTATCCGAATAATATAACGGCCGAGTAACTTCTCTACATGTGTTGGGTCCCTTATTTTATTTGTGATCATCATGGTATTTTTTCATAAATGTTATAAAGTTGAAATAAGCTAGTTAACAATCAAAAACACGAGCGCGGAACATTGGAAATACACCTAGCATAGTGGCACATGAGTATGAGGTCTTAGGGTCGACTCCCCCTTACTCTTCATTTTTCTCTTGGTTCCTATTTCATTTATTCTTTTTGGAACAGAAGAAACATTACCTTAAATCCGGCTTTTAGTTTTCGTTTTCGAGAAAACCTAATCAACAGAAAGACCGAGAACTCTAATAAAAGGAACCCAAGCACAGAATGACCTAAATATCTGAAATTGTTTTCCATCAGTTGTGTTTGAATTAAAGAATCAAATATGTTATCCAGAATTTTTTAATATCTGAATTTCTTCCATCAGTTTCTTTTAGTCTTCCATCAGTAAAGAACAACGAAAACTGTGCCATTTTCTTTATCCTATTACTACTAATAACCTACCATCAAATCAAAATCAAATGGGATAAACAAGAATTCTTTATATAATTATTCAGCTTCCTCAACTGGTAAATGCAAAATCTTTTTTGTTTTTTTAAATCACTAATGATTATATGGACTTAGATGATTTGCTGCCACCACTAAGTAATTTTTCGATTATCATACAAGGTATTGCGCATGAAAATCTCAACGAAGCATGCTAGTGTGTGTGGATTGTCGATCATTTTGGCATAATCAATAAAGAACATGGGGAGATAATTTTTACCAAAAACAGGTATTGATTTATACTTATGTGTATGTATACGCACATGTACTCACAGTTAGGCATAAGTTAGACCATGTGTCAGTTGTTTATTTCTGTTTTCGAGGGAAGACATATAGCTACATAGTGGTTTATACTATAAAATTTTAAATAAGAGTTGGTAAATCCCTATTATCTTCTTTTTGCAGAAGTAGAAGAAACAGAGTTGGTGAAGAAAAAACAAAAAGAAAAACTGAGAACATAGAACAAGATTTCTCTACTGAAAAAGAAGAAAAAAATCTCTTATTTACTCCTTGAAATCTTACATGAACAAGTTCTCAGCTGAGTAAGTTATTTACCTGTGTTGGGTCCCTTATTATTTTTGTGATCATCACGGTATTTTCTTATAAATATTATAAACTTGAAATAAGTTAGTTAATAATCAAAAACATAAGCGTGGAATATTGGAAATACACCTAGCATAGTGCCACATGAGCATGAGTTCTTAGGTCGACTCCCCCTTACTTTTCAAAATTTCATTTTAGTTCCTATTACTTTCATCTGTTTTCAGAATAAACATTACATTAAAGTCGGCTATTAGTTCTCGTTCCCGAGAACCTAATCAACAGAAAAACCGAGAATTCCAATAAAGGAAACCCAAAGACAGAATGACCTAAGCGTCTGATATTGTCTTCCATATGTCTTATTTGCATTAAAGAATCAACTCTATTAACCAGGTTTTTTTGCTATCTAAATTTCATCCATTGGTTGCTTTTAGTCTTCAATCAGTAAAGAACAAAGAAAACTGTGCATTTTCTTTCCCCCAAATTACTGTTAATAACCTACCATCAAATCAAAATCAAATGAGAACGACAAGAAATCTTTATATAATTATTCAGCTTCCTAAACCGTTAAATGCAAAATCTTTTTTGTTTGTTTAAATCATTAATGATTGTATGGACTTAGATGATCTACTGCCACCTCCAAGTAATTTCCCGATGATCATATAGGGTACTCCACCTCAAAATCTCAACGAAGCATGCTGGAGGGTGTATGTAACACCCGTAATTTTTGCATGAAGCTTACTCAAGGATGCGTCATATCCTGGGTTGAAGATTTATCCTAAGCTTATAAAGTTTACCCAGAAGTGCATTAGGGTGTGGATTCCTTGACCTCGAATTATAGTGTTAAGGCCCTACTACGCGTGATTCGTATCCGAGGAGGCATCATAGTGCAAATGCACTATTATGCCGTGATGCATGATTCAATGCATCACCGAGCAGAAGTTGCATAAGTGAGAGCATCGTAGTGATAAGGTACTATTATGTCGTGATGCGTGACCCAATGCATCACCGAGCCAAAGTTGCGTAAGTGAGAGCATCGTAGTGCTAAGGCACTATTATGCCGTGATGCATGATCCAATGCATCACTAAGCCTAAGTTGCTTAAGTTGGAGCATCATAGTGCTAAGGTACTATTATGCCGTGATGCATGATCCAATGCATCACCGAGCCGAAGTTGCGTAAGTGAGAGCATCGTAGCGCTAAGGCACTACTATACCGTGATGCATAATCCAATGCATCACTAAGCCGAAGTTGCTTAAGTTTGAGCATCATAGTGCTGAGGCACTATTATGCCGTGATGCATGACCCAATGCATCACCGAGCCAATGTTGTTATTCGATAAATGCATCATAGTGCTAAGGAACTATTCTGTGATGCATTATCCAATGCATCACCGAGCCAAGAATTCTCGGCGTTGCCAAGAAATCTTCACTTTCGGCCTTGCAGTCGATGGATAGCCTTTACCTTTTAAATATTTATTTGTGGAAATGCAAATAAAACATATATAGGGAGGGAGCTTTGCTTGAATGTGCATGAGCGGTAATGCACATATAAATGCGATGTATCTTATACGATGGAGCATACTTGATGCTCATCAACGTGTTTAATTATATCTTACCCGAGAATGCTTCGCTTGGCTTTGGCAAGAAATCTTCATTTGCGTCCTTGCAGTCGATGGATGACCCCTACCTTTCTAATATTTGTTTGTTGCGAATACAACATATATAGGGAGGAAGCTTTGTTGGAATGTACATGAGTGGTAATGCACATGTATATATGCGAAGTAGCCTATACGTTGGAGCATACTTGATGCATAAGCATCAATATGCTTGTAGATTAACCGATGAAGCTTGAATGTGCATGAGGGGTAATGCACATGTAGATATGCGAAGTAGCCTATACATTGGAGCATACTTGATGCATAAGCATCAATATGCTGGTAGCTTAGCCGATGAAGCTTGAATTATGCGAAAGCATCTTTCGATCGTGCTACGTGCTTGATAATGCATATTTGCATAATAAATAGCGATAGTTATGCACAAGCTAGCGCATACCTTGCGAAATCCCTTTGGCCTACACGGACTAGGCTTTTCTTGTCCTTTGGACTTGCGATGAAGTTGGAATCGAAGTTGGCTTTGCCTTAATAGGCTTAAGTTGCTTTTCCCTTTCGAATTGACCCTTTGATGAACTACGGTCAGGCTTGATCCCATCAAGGTACGGGCTGGGTACGTAGGTAGCCGCAATGCAATGCATTGAGGTGCAGCACCTTGTCGCTCATATCATCTAATTCCATTTGATGGATTGTTCATACTTCCTTGGAACCATCGCGGCATGGAATGGCATGTGCCTGGATGTTGCACTCTTGGAAAGAACAAGATAAGTGCAGGCTCCAGCGCATGGTCGAAGTAAAATTGATGAAGCGAAAGCTTAGGCTTGAAATAGCCTAGGTGTTGGTTCAAGGCATGAGTTAGATCTGGACAGTAAAGCGAAATTATGTGATGCTTGCCAAAGGCATCCCCATTAGCTTGTATAGCCTTCAACCCTTGGTATAATGTTGGTAAGTTGGAACGGTATGCTAGTCAAAGGCATTCACCATGGGCTTTAATGACTTTGCACCCTTTGTAGGACAAGGGTGTATTGGAACGATATGAAGACTACGGTTTGTGTACCATGCTTAAAAAGAATGTTTGGAGAGGCAAATATGCCTAGAACGCTATAAATGTAGCTTGACTGATTCGGGAACTACGTTTCGAGTATAATGCTTACAAGGTAGGTTTGGAAAGCAAAAATTTACCTGCAATTTCCAGCGAGAAGTTAGGCTTTAAGGTCGGGTTACACTCTTTTAAAATCACGCATCGGGGAGTTCTGGCCTGCCCAGCGCAAGCGGAAATTTTCCGGTCCATGACAAATGGTATCAGATCAAGTTCTGAGAAAAACACTAGGGACTGTGAGTCTTTGACTCGTCGGTAAGCATTTTGTATTATGACTACAAAACTCATTCAAAGGAAATGGAAAGGTTGGAAGTAGGATAATTGTTGTGCGAAAATAGAATGGATAAATAAGGCCAAGTGCCTATACAAAAAAAATTGTAACTCACTATTTATCCGCTAAGATTTGGAAGCGCTCCAGTGTGCTGTGAGTTTGCCAGGAAACCCGTTTGGAACGGTGGCTGGTATCCGACTACCCTTGGCACTGGGACTGATCACCCCTCACCCGTGCGGCACGGTGTATGATTTCAGGTCGGCTAGCACCCACTTACGAGTGGAAGATCGTCCGGGACGATGGCTTGCATCCGACTTCACTGGCATTAGAGTTTGGTCCTCACAGTACTACGCTAGAAAATATTTGTAAACTTGCGATGACCATTTTCAACCTATGTGAATTTTGGGAACTCTTAATTGTATGGTATGGGACGTCCACTTAAGATCTCGTGTTGAGTAAATTCTTTTGCATTCTTGAGCATGTGGTATGGGACGCATGTTTAGGATCCACTTGGAGTTTTCTCGTTAAAGTTATAGAAAACTTTGTTGATCCTCGAGCATGCGGTATGGGACGTATGTTCGGAAGGTCTCAATTGGCATTTATGGAAAATTGTGGGCCCTATTAGGATTCTAGGATGCGGTATGGGACGCATATTAAGAAGGTTATAATTTATGCTCATTAACAAACATGGGACCCTTGTGAGATTTCTGTGCATCATGGAATGGGACATATGCATAGGAAACCTTAATCGATGAAGCTTGTCCACAATAGTTTTGAGTTAAATTTCGAGGACGAAATTTTTTGAAAGTGGTAAGAATGTAACACCCGCAATTTTTGCATGAAGCTTACTCAAGGATGCGTCATGGCCAGGGTTGAAGATTCATCCTAAGCTTATAAAGCTTACCCAGATGTGCATTAGGGTGTGGATTCCTTGACCTCGAATTATAGTGCTAAGGACCTACTACGCGTGATGCGTATCCGAGGAGGCATCATAGTGCAAATGCACTATTATGAAGTGATGCATGATTTAAATATGCTGGTATCTTAGCCGATGAAGCTTGAATTATGCGAAAGCATCTTTCGATCGTGCTACGTACTTGATAATGCATATTTGCATAATAAATAGCGATAGTTATGCACAAGCTAGTGCATACCTTGCGAAAGCCCTTTGGCCTACACGGACTAGGCTTTGCTTGGCCTTTGGCGTTGCAATGAAGTTGGAATCGAAGTTGTCTTTGCCTTAATAGGCTTAAGTTGCTTGTCCCTTTTGAATTGACCCTTTGATGAACTACGGTCATGCTTGATCTCATCAAGGTACGGGTTGGGTACGTAGGCAGCCGCAATGCAATGCATTGAGGTGCAGCACCTTGTCGCTCATATCATCTAATTCGAGAGATGATTGCGATATTTGGGTAACTCATATCATCTGGATCGGCAATGCTAAACAAGAGATGATTTTTGCCACACTTTATGAGGTAGTTTCAATTCCATTTGATGGATTGTTCATACTTCCTTGGAACCGTCGCGGCATGGAATGGCATGTGCCTGGATGTTGCACTTTTGACAAGAACAAGATAAGTGCATAGCTCCAGCGCATGGTCGAAGTAAAAGTGATGAAGCGAAAGCTTAGGCTTGAAATAGCCTAGGTGTTGGTCCAAGGCATGAGTTAGATCTGGACAATAAAGCGAAATTATGTGATGCTTTCCAAAGGCATCCCCATTAGCTTGTATAGCCTTCAACCCTTGGTATAATGAGGGTAAGTTGGAACGGTATGCTAGTCAAAGGCATTCACCATGGGATTTATTGGCCGTGCACCCTTTGTAGGACAAGGGTGTGTTGGAACGATATGGAGACTACGGTTTGAGTACCATGCTTGCAAAGCATGTTTGGAAAGGCAAATATGCCTGGAACGGTTAAACGTAGCTTGAATGATGTGGGAACTACGTTTCGAGTATAATGTTTACAAGGTAGGTTTGGAAAGGAAAAATTTACCTGCACTTTCCAGCAAGAAGTTAGGCTTTAAGGTCGGGTTACACTCTTTTAAAATCACGCAACGGAGAGTTCTGGCCTGCCCAGCGCAACGCGCCGGAGGCAAAAATTTTCCGGTCCGTGAAAGTGTGGGTTGTGGATCATTTCGGCATCATTAGTAAAGAACATGGGGGGATAATTTTTAGCGAACACAAATATTGACTTACACTTACATGAATGTATACGCACATTTACTGACATGCAGGGATAAGTTAGACCATGTGTCGGTTGTTTATTTCGAGGGAAGACATATAGTTAGACAGTGGTCTATACTAGAAAATCATAAATAAGAGTTTGTAAAATCCCCATTATCTTCTTTTTGCATAAATAAAAGAAACAAAGTTGGTGAAGAAAGAACAAAAAGAAGAAATAGAGAACATAGAACAAGATTTCTTTACCGGAGAAGATGAACAAAATCTCTTATTTACTACTTGAAATCTTACCTGAATAAGATTTTGTTTGAGTAAGTTCTCCACCTGTGTTGGGTCCCTTATTTATTTATTTTTTGATCATTATGGTATTTTTTTATAAATGTTATATTGTGGAAATAAACTAGTTCACATTCAAAAACACGAGCGTGAAACATTGGAAATACACCTAGCATAGTGGAACATAAGCATGAGGTCTTAGGATCGACTCACCCTTACTTTTTTTTTTGTTCCTATTTCAATTATTCTGTTTTCAGAAGAAACATTACCTTAAATCCGGCTATTAGTTTTCGTTTCCGAGAACCTAGTCAACAGAAATACCGAGAATTCCTATAAAGGGAACCAAGGAAAAAATGACCTAAGCGTCTGAAATTGCCTTCCATCAGTTGTGTTTGCGTTAAAGAATCAAATTTATTAACCAGTTTTTTGTTATTTAAATTCTTCCATTAGTTGTCTTTAGTTTTCATCAGTAAAGAACAAAGAGAATTGTGTCATTTTCTTTCTCTCTAATTACGATTAACCTACCATCAAATGAAAATAAAATGGGAAAGGCAAGAAATATTTATATAGTTATTCATCTTCCTTAATAGGTAAATGCAAAATCTTTCTTGTTTATTAAAATAATGAATGATTATATGGAATTAGATGATTTACTACCACCTCTAAGTAATATTCTGATAATCATACAGAGTATTACACCTCAAAATCTCAACGAAACATGCAGGAGGGTGTGGGTTGTCAATTGTTTTGACATCATCAATAAAAAACATGGGGATATAATATTTAGCAAAAATAGATCTTGGTTTGCATTTACATGCGGGTAAATGCACATGCACTCACGGTTAAGCATAAGTTAGACCATGTGTCAGCTGTTTATTTCTGTTTTCAAGGGAAGAAATATAGTTACATAGTGGTTTATACTACAACCTCAAATGAGAGTTGGTAAATCCTCGTTATCTTCTTTTTGCAGAAACGGAGTTAGCGAAGAAAGAACAAAAAGAACAAGAAGAAACAAAGAACAAGATTTCTCTACCTAAGAAGAAGTACAAATTCTCTTATTTACTCCTTGAATCTTACCTGAACAAAATTTCGGCCGAGTAAGTTCTCTACCTTTGTCGGTCCCTTGTTTTTTTTGTTTGTGATCATTATGGAATTTTATTATAAATTTTATAAAGTTGAAATAATCTAGTTAACCATAAAAAACACGAGCTCGGAACATTGTAAATACACCTAGTATAGTGGCACATGAGTATGAGGTCTTAGGGTCGACTCCCCCTGACTCTTCATTTTTTTTTTTGGTTCATATTTCATTTTTTCAGTTTAAAATAGAAGAAACATTAGTTTAAATTCGGCTATTGTTTTCGTTTCCGAAAACCTAATCAACAGAAAGATCGAGAATTCTAATAAAGGGAACCCAAGGACAGAATGACCTAAGTGTCTGAAATTTTCTTCCATCGTTGTGTTTGAATTAAAGGATTAAATCTATTAACCGGATTTTTTTGCTATCTGAATTTTTTCCTTCAGTAAAGAACAAAAAAATTGTTCCATTTTCTTTCTTCCTAATTATTGTAACTTACCATCAAATCAAAATCAAATGGGAACGCCAGAAATCTCTATATATTTATTCAGCTTCCATAACAGTAAATTCAAAATTTATGTTTGTTAAAATCATGAATGATTATATGGAATTAGATGATCTGCTTCTATCTCTAAGTAATGATCCAATGATCATACAGAGTATTACAACTTAAAATCTCAACGAAGCATGCTGGAGCATGTGGGTTGTCGATCATTTCGGCATCATTAATAAAGAACATGGGGAGATAATTTTTTTAGTAAAAATAGATATTGGTTTACACTTATATGCATGTATACGCACATGTACTCACGGTTATACATAAGCTAGACCATGTGTCAGCTGTTTTTTTCTATTGTCGAGGGAAGACATATAGCTACACAGTGGCTATACTATAAAATGTTAAATAAGATTTGGTAAATCCCCATTATCTTCTTTTTGAAAAAGTAGAAGAAATAAAGTTGGTGAAGAAAGAACCAAAAGAAGAAACAAAGAACAAAGAACAAGATTTTTCTACCAAAAAAGAAAAAAATATCTCTTATTTACTCCTTGAAATCTTACATGAACAAGGTTTCGGTTGAGTAAGTTATCTACCTGTGTTGGGTCCCTTAATTTTTCATGATCATCTTGGCATTTTTTATAAATTTTATAAACTTGAAATAATCTAGTTAACACTCAAAAACACGAGCATGGAATATTGGAAATACACCTAACGTAGTACCACATGACCATGAGATCTTAGGGTCGACTCCCCCATACTTTTTTTTTGGGGTTTGTATATGATTTCATCTGTTTTCAGAAGAAATATAACCTTAAAACTGATTATTAGTTTTTGTTTCCGAAAACCTGGTAAACAGAAAAACTAAGAATTCCAATAAAGGGAACCCAAGGACAGAATGACCTAAGCGTCTAAAATTGCCTTCCATCAGTTGCGTTGCATTAAAGAATCAAATCTCTTAACCAGGTTTTTTTGCTATCTAAATTTCTTCTATTAGTTGCTTTTAGTTTTCCATCAATAAAAAACAAAGAAAATTGCGTCATTTTCTTTCTCATTAATTACTATTAACCTACCATCAAATCAAAATCAAATTGGGAACGACAAGAAATGTTTATATAATTATTCAGCTTCCTCAACTAGATAAAGGCAAAATATTTTATGTTTATTAAAATCATTAATGATTATATGGAATTAGATGATTTGCTTCCAACTCTAAGTAATGTTTTGATGATCATACAAAGTATTGGAACTTAAAATCTCAACGAAGCATGCATGTTGGAGGGTGTGGGTTGTCAATCATTTCGGCATCGTCAATAAAGAATATAATGAGATAATTTTTAGCAAAAAAAAAGATTTTGGTTAACACTTACATGCACGTTTACGCACATGTACTCACGGTTAAGCATAAGTTGGACCATGTGTCAGCTGTTTATTTAGGTTTTCGAGGGAAGACATATAGTTACACAATGGTATATGCTACAAAATATTAAATCAAAGTTGGTAGATCCCCATTATCTTCTTTTTGCAGAAGCAAAAAAGAAACAGCGCTGGTGACGAAAGTAAAGAATAAGTAGAATCTGAGAACAAGATTTCTCTATCAGAGAAGAAGAAAAAAACTCGTATTTACTCCTTGAAATCTTACCTGAACAAGACTTTGGCTGAGTAAATTTTCTACCTGTGTTGGGTCCCTTATTTTTTTATGATCAACATGGTATTTTTTTATAAATGTTATAAAGTTGAAATAAGCTTGTTAACAATCGAAAACACGAGCGTGGATCATTGGAAATACACCTAGCATAGTGGAACATGAGTATGAGGTCTTAGTGTCAACTCCCCCTTACTTTTTTTTTTTTGTTCCTATTTCATTTCTTCGGTTTTCTGAAGTAGCATTACCTTAAATTCGGCTATTAGTTTTCATTTCGAGAACCTAGTCAACAAAAACACCGAGAATTCCAATAAAGGAAACCCAAGGTGAGAATAACCTAAGCGTCTGAAATTATCTTTATTCAGGTGCGTTTGCATTAAAGAATAAAATATATTAACCATGTTTTTTGCTATCTAAACTTCTTCCACTGGTTGCTTTAAGTCTTCCATCAGTAAAGAACAAAGAAAAATGTATCATATTCTTTCTTATTAATTACTGTTAACCAACAATCAATTCAAAATCAAATAGGAACGAAAAGAAATCTCTATATAATTATTCAGTTTCCTCAAAAGGTAAATGCAAAATCTTTTCTGTGTGTTAAAATCATGAATGATTATATAGAATTAGATGATTTTCTGCCACCTTTAAGTAATGTTCCATTATCATAAAGTATTGCACCTCAAAATCTCAACGAAGCATGCTGGAGGGTGTGAGATGTCGATCATTTCGGCATCATCAATAAAGAACGTGAGGAGTTAATAGTTAGCAAAAACAGATCTTGGTTTAAACTTACATGCACGTATATGCACATGTACTCACGGTTAGGCATAAGTTGGACCATGTGTCAGCTTTTTATTTATGTTTTCGAGGGAAGACATATAGTTACACAGTGGTCTATACTACAAAATCTTGAACCAAATTTGGTAGATGCCCATTATTTTCTTTTTGCGGAAGCAGACGAAACAGCGTTGGTGACGAAAGTAAAGAAGAAGTAGAATTAGCGAATAAGATTTCTCTATCTGAGAAGAAGAAAAAAATATCGTATTTACTCCTTGAAATCTTACATGAACAAGACTTCGGCTGAGTAAGTTCTCTACCCGTGTTGGGTCCCTTTTTTTTGTGATCATCTTGATATTTTTTTACAAATGTTACCAGTTAAAATAAGCTAGTTAACAATCAAAAAAACGAGCGCGGAATATTGGAAATACACCTAGCATAGTGGCACATGAGTATGAGGTCTTAGTGTCAACTCCCCCTTACTTCTTTTTTTTCCTCTTTCATTTCTTCGGTTTTCAGAAGTAGTATTACCTTAAATTCGGCTATTAGTTTTTATTTTCGAGAACCTAGTCAACAGAAACACCGAGAATTCCAATAAAGGAAACCCAGGGTGAGAATGATCTAAGCTTCTGAAATTATCTTCCTTCAGGTGCATTTGCATTAAAGAATCAAATATATTAACCATATTTTCTTATTATCTGAATTTCTTTGTTGGTTGTTTTTAGTCTTCCATCAGTGAAGAACAAATAAAATTGTGTCATTAGTTACGTTTTCATTAAAGAATCAAATCTATTAACCAGATTTTTTTGTTATCTGAATTTCTTCCATCAAATGGTTTTAGTCTTCCATTAGTAAATAACAAAAAAAACTTTGCTATTTTCTTTCTCCCTAATTACTGCTAACCTACCATCAAATGGAAACTATAAGAAATCTCTATATAATTATTCAGCTTCCTCAAAAGGTAAATGCAAAATCTCTTCTGTTTGTTAAAATCATGAATGATTATATGGAATTAGATGATCTGCTGCCACCTGTAAGTAATATTCTGACGATCATACAGAGTATTGCACCTTAATATTTCAATGGAGCATGCTAGAGGGTGTGGGTTGTCGATCATTTCGGCAATAAAAAACATGGGGAGATAATACTTAGCAAAACTAAATTTTGTTTACAATTACATGCGCGTATATGCACATGTACTCTTGGTTAGGCATAAGTTAG
>JAJJMC010008078.1:4088335-4145809 GCA_023531435.1 Papaver californicum | reverse complement strand
CATAATGGAACATGAGCATGAGGTCTTAGGGTCAACTCCCCCTTACTTTTTTTTTTGGTTCCTATTTCATTTCTTCTGTTTTCAGAAGAAACATAACCTTAAATGCGGTTATTAGTTTTCGTTTTCGAGAACCTAGTCAACCAGAAAGACCAAGAATTCCAATAAAGAAAACCCAAGGACAGAATGACTTAAGCGCCTGAAGTTTTCTTCCATCAGTTGTGTTTGCATTAAAGAATCAGATCTATTGATCAGATTTTTTTGTTATCTGAATGTCTTCTATCAGTTGCTTTCAAGTCTTCCATCTGTAAAGAATAAAGAAACTTGTGCCATTTTCAGTATCATCAGATAACAACACCCATTTTCAGTATCATCAGTAATCTCTCTTCCGTTTCAGCTTTCAGGCACATAACAACACCCATTGAGTCTCCTCTTCCATTACCAATCTATCTTCATTTTCTCCCTTTGTTACAACGCCAAACCGTCTTCTCCTTACTCTGCATAAACCTGAAACCGAGTTCTCATCTTCACACCTTTTTTTTCTTTGATTTTTAAATTAAGTTAAACCTGTTGTGGGTTTTATTGAAGGTTAAACCTTTTTTGGTTTTTATTAAAGTAAATGGAATATTGCTGGGATTCGTTGGTATGCAAGTTTATGATTGTTATAATATTGGTATAATTGAAATTAGGGTTTCACAAAATTTGCAGAGAAAAATAGGGTTTTTCTCAATTGAATATAATAATTTCAGTAAAGATGGTTGCAACCACAAGAAGGAAGTTTAAGATTACTTCTATTAATACAGTAGGAGAATCAGAAATCATCGAAGAAGGAGAACCCTCTATTCAGAAGATACAAGAGATATAATACAGGAGAACCAAGATACTTTCTTTCATCAATTACTAGGATTTTCATTACTAATAACATAAATTCCAAATTAACACAGATTTATGAGAAAAGGGGATGATAAAGGGGTTTCTAGAGAAAGCAACTTTTTTTCCCATTAATTGTCAAGGATTATTGATTATGATGTGATTTTGTATTAGTATGTACTTGTAGGTAAAGGAGGAAGCAAATGGTAACACAATGTGTTTGAATGGTTTTCTCACTTGCTAATTATTTTTAGAGTTGTCACAATAAGCAACCCAAATCCTGGTAATTGTCTAGAGAGTTTATAATAATAGTCCAGCACAAGTGTAACTAAGATGGCTTCTAAGATAAGAAATGTATAGAAGTTCACTGAAGATTTGATTTTAAGGGTTGTCAAATCTTGATATGGGAATTATCTGAATATTATACTATGAAATTTGTATTTTCGTTTGCTTATATTCTACGGATTCTGAAAAAAAATTGATGCATTTTGTTGATGCCATATCATTCTTTGATCAGGCTATGAATCAGTTCATAGAAATCGACAGGTTTAATATGGGTGCTAGATATTGCAAGGTGAACTATTTTGCAATTGTAAAATATATACACTTCAGATAAGTGAGTATGTTTGTATTGTATTAATAATTTGCATTTTTTTGTGGAACAGTGGTTTAACTTAATCATGGTACATCATGTTCTATTAGAAACTTCAAGATAGCTAATGACTTAGATTTTTGTGTTTGCAGAAAATTGGCGAGTTATACGAGGTTGAACAGAGCTTTGAGAAGTCTATTGCTTATTTTGAATGGGTTGCTGATCTGTTCCAAAGTGAAAAAGTCCCACATCCACGAATCATTGCAAGCAGAAGGTTGCTCAGGTTTCTTCTCAACTGGAACAGTAAGTCACCATGTCATGATAAACTTGATTTTCTATGTAATATTCCATTTGTCAATGCACAACGTTGGTACTTAATGCATCATTTATTCTTAGTGGTTTTTTTTTACTATATCACCGTAATGTCTTAACATGGTATCATTACGCTCTGCAGTCTATGACAAGTGTAACTAAGATGACTGATAAGATGAGAAATGCCTTCAGCAGCCCATTATCGCGGTACATCACAACTGTACCGCAGAGCACTGAAAATATGGGTGGTGCCATAATAGTAATAATCGGTTTATATTTTTTCCTGCAAGAACCAAGTGTATGATGGATAATACATACTGAAATTACAATAGAACAACAACACTATGTTTTGAATGAATCGATTCTGGAATCTAGGTCTGATTTTGGTTTTGATTTGTTGATTTCGGTTGTTCTTCTATTAATATGAGATTCACCACCTTGATAACAATCTGATTAATACATACTATGAAGTCCTTCCTTGATCCCAAAACTTCCTCCAAGATTCATGTATGCTAGATTTACTATCTGTAAATATTATCTCATATGTGGACTGAGTTTTCACTTTGAGTTTTTTTTAGGTTCTTGGAAACAAGTATCAGAGCAAACTGCTTGAGGTAATGGATGTCAGGTAATTAGTTCTCCTCACTCTTACAGCAATGCTGCTTCAATCAATGCTAGAGATGTTTTTGATGTTTTGTTTATACCTTAAAAAAATGTATAAAATATAAAATTTAAACTGTTCTCGTACAAAAATTTGAACTCAGAATAGTATAGGGTTGTATATTTTGGTTGTGGTTGGTGATAGTGCCCCACCACCACAAAAATCCGCCACCGTTTCATTCATAAGTAAACACCCACTATCCACCACTGCGGTGATGATGTGTGGAGGAGGGCAATGGTGGGTGATAGTACCCCAACTATCACCCACCCCTTCAAACAGCTATCATTACCATCGTCCACCACCCCATCCCAAGCGTCACCTCGGTGTTAGTGGTGGTGCATGGTGGTGGATTATAGTGGCTCAACTAACCTACAAAATTAATAGTTTATCAACTTAGACATATATGTCTGAAGGGGATTCAGATTTATTTGAAATTTTTGTTCCGTGTTTCAGTTTGAAAGTTTAGAGGTACAAATATGGTTAGGTTGTTCTGTTCGGTTGTGTCCATGCAGAGTTTGGGGAAGTGCATTGCTTGAATGGCAATTCCTAATTATATACTAGAAATTAGTATATTGTCGTATACTAGAAAACTTGCTCTAATGGTAAGTACATTTCTTTAATGGGAAATCACTATGTATTAGAATTAGTCTATTGCCGTATACTAGACATCTTGCTCAATCACTATGTATTCGAATTAGTCTATTGCCGTATACTAGACATCTTGCTCAAATGAGCAATTGCTAATAATGCGCAATTTTTGGTCTATTGTTGTCTCCTGGATAGACCCAATATGAGATGTCTTTCTTGGAAAAGCGGGAGATCATGCCAGAGTCTAATGATTGATTTTGATTAAAAGTAATGTATTCTTATTGTTGGAGCGATTCCCGTAACAATGAACAAACCGAATAAAAAATTTAAAATTGGTTATAGATTAAAAAACAGAAGCACTCAGACAATCACACACAAAGGTAGAGTCGCATGTTCAACAGACTGCCCTTAACTCGATATTTGTCGGGTATACCTCAAATTGAGAGTTGCTATACCCCTGTGATGACAAATCAAGTTCAGGATAAAACTACCTGATACCAACACAGTTAGCAATACTTGTTGGCCCTTTGAGAACTTAACAGCAGACACAGATTTATAGAAAAATAAAACTACGTGCGTAAACAAAGCGAGAAGAGGGGAAAAGTCGTCAGGATAGTAGCTGCGACTGGGGTAAGTTGAAAATGAAATTTTTCTTTTTCTTTTATAGGCAAATTTGAGAGAAGGGAATTAAATTGTATTTATGAAAAATCTAATTATTTAATTCCAATAAATTCCCATAAATAATAAAACGGTTTTTAATATTTATTATAGGAATTTAAAATAAAAAACCATTAAGTCTTGATAGGCACACGCTGCGCACACGTCGCGCTCACGCCGGGCACTCGTCAGGAACATGCCAGCTCACGCAAAAACACACGCACGCATACGCAAGCTCCACAAGTCATCGGCCCGCGTGCTTCGGTGCGAAGCACCGCCCATGTGTGAGTTTACCCACTAGCTCATTCCCTTAGTCCATATCCAATACACAAGTTCTTTCCATTAGGTGCAACCTTTGTGGTAATATGGATAGATTTCATCCTTGGTTTGTCCAATGTGGGACAAACCAAAGGTTTCTCATTCACATAGAAGTGAAAAGTGGATTTGTTATTTCCACCCTCAATATAGGCTAGTGACCCTTTGGTCCCATCAGGATAAATTAGGTAACAAAACAATTTTTGGTAATAAATCACTTTTTAATTCTAACACTTTTTACACTTTTGGTTATTCTTTACATCAACTGGTGGAGAAATGGCTTCAATTCCAAAAGTTGAAATGGCTTCAATTCCAAAAGTTCATTCCCCTGAAAATGTTTCGAAGTACAACGAAACTAAAGATTGTTGGCTTATGATCTCAGGGAAGGTGTTTTTTCTTCCCACATTCATGATTGAGTAATAAACCTCTTTTGTAACATTAATCTGTTTGAACATTATACCTTACTCCAATGATTTTATGCACGGGTTTTTGTTGAAAAAAGTAATGATTTTTGTTGGGAATTAAGTGTACAAAAGGGGGTTCTCTTTTATGAGTTTTTGTTGTTTTCTTGGATAATTAATTTGAACTCATTGTTAATTTGATATGTTTATTTTCTAAATGTGTTCACCAGTATTAGTCCAATTTTTTTTCTTGCATTTCTAAAATTCAGTTTGTTTAGTGGTAAAACAAGTAAGAACTTTGAACAAATTAGTAGGGTTGGATAGCTAACTTTGATGACTTTGGAAATAAGAATTTTTATGAATAGGGATTGTGTAGTTGGGAATTTGAATTATGTATTTTGTTTGCAATGGCAGAAGTACCACAAATGGCAGTTTAAGTGAGAAGGTTTCATCATATTCAATTCCTCCAACCTTAAAGTGAAGGCGAAACTCTGCATTGCAAAAACTAAAAGTTGCGCCAACATATGTCTACCTGGTAGTGTACTGGGAGAATGTGGTTTCAGATCAGTGTGTATGGGGTGGATCGATGAAATTCCCTTAGAGCTTAAAAGCGGAATCCAAACACAATTATTACTAGCAGTAGCCAGTGTGCCTTAATAAAACAAATAATAAGGTCTTTTATATTATTTGCTTTATAATTATCTTGATTAGTCCCCTGAACCCCAACATTCAAATTTTGATTTAAGTTCAAATTCAAACTTCAGACTGCAGAGAATAAATTTAAGTTTCTCTGCCGAGATTCATATGGATATATGTATTTTGAGAGTATTTGGATGTGGTCAACTGCTATGGTGGTTGTGGAGTTCAACTGTAATTGAGAGTCGAGACCAGTAAAACCCCCAACAAAGCCTATTTTCTGCATTGGGCAAGAGTTGTCGCCTACAAAGGAATATGGTGTGTGTAGTTCGACTATCAACTGAGGTCTAAGCTCATATAATTACAGTATAACCTTGGGTAATTGGGTTGTTAACTGAGGATTCGCATAGTGGGCCGATGGTTCACAATTGAGTTTCATTGTCATACTTCTCTTGGGGAGCAAAAAAAATAATGCAACGGATTCTAGGAAGAATCGTTTCATTTGATTTCCATGAATATGACATATTTTAGGGTACTTGATGGCAACGGGGAATTGTTGTAACGAGAGATCGAACGAGAACAATAATAGAGATCGAGACACAGAGATTTACGTGCTTCACTAACTGTTACGTTAGCTACATCCACAACAGAGAAAGCAGAGTTTTATTATAGAGCAGAATACTAAGTTACACACAACGTATGTATATAGGGCAAAGAAATAAACCATAATTCGACTAGATAACGGAAAACAGGCCCAGTGATAATACATTAGTATACCGTAGTTCCGGTCAACGACTGATTCAAGGCATATGAACAAATCTCCACCTTGACTTGAATCCTCCCAGCAACAGAAACAGATGCACCATGATAGTGCCAGAACCTTTCTCTGCCTCAGATGCCCCTAGACAAGGGCTCAGACTACTGACTTGTGATATTGAGCAAGTCCAGGCACTGTTGGAACTTGCTCTCAGGAACTGGCTTGGTGAACATGTCAGCAGGGTTATCAGCTGTCCCTACCTTCTTCACTTCAATTCTCTTCTCATTTCTCAGAAAGTGATACCTGACATCAATGTGCTTCGTCATCTCATGATGGACTTGATCCTTGGTTAAGCATATTGCACTCAAGCTCTCACAATACACTATAGCCTGATCCTGATGTAGGCCTAGATCATTAACCAGCCTCTTTAACCAAATTCCCTCCTTAGCAGCTTCTGTCAAGGCAATATACTCTGCCTCTGTAGTAGACAAAGTAACTGTAGCTTGTAGAGTTGTCTTCCAGCTTACAACAGAACTTCCAAGAGTGAACACATAACCAGTCATAGATCTCCTACTGTCCACATCTCCAGCATAATCAGAATCTGAGAAACCAGCCACTAAACATCGAGTATCGTTCCCATAACAGAGATCGACATCTGAAGTACCTCTAAGATACCTGAAAATCCTCTTAACAGCTTGCCAATGTTCCTTCCCAGGATGAACCATAAACCGACTGACCACACTAACAGCAAATGCTAAGTTTGGTCGAGTGCAGACCATAGCATACATCAGAATTCCAACTGCGCTAGCATATGGAACTCGAGATATGTACTCTTTCTCCTCATAAGTCTGAACCGTGTACATTCTCAACTTGTTGTTAGATACCATTGGAGTATCTATAGGCTTGGATGAAGACATTCCAAACGTGCTCAAAATCTTCTTGATGTACCCTTCTTGTGATAGGAAAAGCTTTCTCTTCTTCCTATCCCTATAGATTTCTACTCCCAGAATTTTCCGAGCAGAACCCAGATCTTTCATCTCAAACTCCGCACTGAGAGACCCCTTCAGCTTCTGAATATCTGACTTATTCTGAGCAGCAATCAGCATATCATCAACATACAGCCACTGTGCTGACTCGTTTCCAGATACTGCAGCCTTGTAGGTGGACGGCTCGTGATCCTCCACCTCCTCGGCCACCTGCAATGCATAACCCACCAAATCGTCAAACATGTACCTCGCTGGAGGTTTTATTCCAACCCTTCTAGGTCGGTCTGTAGCAATGCTCCGATGTTCAACTTCCTCTGGTGGTGCATTCTCAGACTCATCTGCATCTTGCTCTTCGGTAACTGATGGTGGTAGTTGGTCGTCAACCAACTTAGGTGCCTGATTCTCCTCTGGACTGAATTGCACCTCCACCTCCTCAACAACAACCTCATTTTCTGTGACTGTTGAACCCTGTAATACATACAAAGTTTCATGCTTGACACCTTTCAGAATCACATCAGAACCTTTGCAAACATGCAAACCTCCACCTTCACCTTTGAAACTGAAACCCTTGCTGTCTAGCAGACTCAAGGATATCACATTCTTTGTCAAAAGTGGCACATACCTGACTTCCTTCAATGTACAGAGCCTCTCATCATGTGTCCTAAACCTGATTGAGCCGATTCCAACCACCTTGCAGACAGACCCGTTTGCCATAGAGACACTGCCCACATCTGCACGGCTGTACGTAGTAAATAACTCTCTTTTGTGACATATATGGTAGGACGCCCCAGAGTCAAGGAACCACTCATCAGACTGATGTGTGTAATCATCTGTTAACAGAACAAAATCTCCCTCTGAAGTGTTTCCACATTCAGCTAATGTTGTAGATCCAGAGTTATGTTCTTGTTGCTTATTCTTCTTAGGACATTCCTACTTCCAATGACCTTTCTCCTTACAGTAGGCACAGACGTCTTTTGGTAATTTATACCGGAATTTTTCTTGTCATTCTTACCGTCCTTGCATCCTTTTTCCATCAACCCGGAATCCTGATTTTCTGTACCCGTTCCAGCAGCCTTATGCCGCATCTCCCTGGTATGAAGAGACCACCTAACCTCTTCCAGTGTTACAGTCTCTTTTCCGACAATATAAGACTCTCTAAAATTCTCATACGACGGAGGCAGAGACACCAGCAACATTAAGGCAGCATCTTCATCTTTCACCACTTCATCAATATTATGCAATTCAAGCAGAATAGTATTAACTTGATCTAGGTGATCTCTAAGAGGCGTACCTTCAGACATGCGCAGACTGAAAATACGTTGTTTCAGCATCAACTTGTTGGTCAGCGATTTCGTCATGTAGAGGCTTTCCAAATTTAACCACAAAGCGGCGGCCTTTTCCTGATCTGCGACTTCAGTGATTACGTCGTCCGCGAGACACAGCATAATCGTTGAGTGAGCCTCTATAGTCGCATACTCAGCGGTGGATGTATCTGCGCCCTTCTTATCCGAAGCTAACGGCAACCAAAGACCTTGTTGCTTCAACAAAGCCCGCATCTTGATTTGGCACAGACAGAAATTATTTCTCCCGGTAAATCTGTCGATCTTCATCATGGATCCGGACATCGTTCTCGGCGGAAATCAAACCTCGCTCTGATACCAATTTGTTGTAACGAGAGATCGAACGAGAACAATAATAGAGATCGAGACACAGAGATTTACGTGGTTCACTAACTGTTATGTTAGCTACATCCACAATAGAGAAAGCAGAGTTTTGTTATAGAGAAGAATACTGAGTTACACACAACGTGTGTATATATATATGGCAAAGAAATAAACCCTAATTCGACTAGATAACGGAAAACAGACCCAGTGATAATACATTACGTATACCGTAGTTCCGGTCAACGATTGATTCAAGGCATATCAACAGGAATTTTACAACGGTGGTGTGTGTCTACAGTACACTAAACCATGTATTGAGAATATATTAAGTCCAATATATAAACTTAAGAAAAATAATTCGAGAATGACCATCCATCAATAAGAGATGCTCATGGCTATTGTCACGTCTTATGCTTCTGAAACCCTAAGCGAGAAAGGTCACTATGAACCTGAACAAAATTTATTTCATTTTCAAGACAATTAATCATCTTCGATGATGTGGTAAACACTAACAATGAATAAAGCAACGCCAAAGAAAACAAACATGATGAACATCATTTTCATCATTCAATAACTAAGCTTCCAATGCATATAAAATCAGTTGGGAATTGCTGCCAAGCTCATTGTATAGAAAATAAAGTAACCGAAGAAAATGTAAGGTATTTTTATAGCGGATATTTATCATAATGTCGTGATTTTCAATCTGAGGTTCAACGAAATATATACCTCGAATCGACAACGTAAAATAACAATGATAATTAGTATGGATTTATATAATTATGACTAATACCAATACAAACCACAAACCAAATATTCACACCGAATATAAGCCCGTGTCGTAACAGGTAAATCCTAGTTTCTTATAAAATATTATCCCCGTTTTAGGAAAAGAGTTACTATCATTTTTTTTTAAATTGATCTATATTTAGGCTTAAATGAAAAAGTGATAGTAACATTTTTCTAAAAACGGAGGGAGTATAATAGAGTTATTTTTAATATATTTTTATTAAAAATAAATTAAAATGGCAGAAAGTTTTAAGGGTAATTCTCATCAATTATAAAATATAATAGGGTTAAGAAAAGAATCATATATAAAATTAATGCGGAACCATAACTTTTGTTTTTGAATTACCCTCTTCCCAGCTTCTAATCGGAAATACTTTTATAATTGGAATTTGATTGAATTTGCCAACGTGAAACTAATAATAAATTGATTGTGGTGTGTTTCCTACGTGATTGGCTGGTATAGGAAGACATATTTTCAAAATGTAAACTCCAATACTCCCTATATTTTAGGAATTTGAGAAAAATTATCTCCAATTGGTAGATGTTTAGATTACTATTAGAATTCATTTAGATTTATCTAATTGGTTAAAATATGAGCAGATTAAGAAAGTGGCCAACTTCTTAACCCCTAATTAATAAACCGGCCAATTTTCTTAGCCCTTTTATAAAGTGACCTTTCCGTTAGTTTTTACATCCGGGTCCACCAAATTGGTCAACCACGCTGACTAAGTCTATTCTACATGTTAAAATTGCCATTATAAACTTACCCTATAAAAATACGATTCAGCTAGTTGTTTTACCAAAGGTTCAGTTGGGGTGATTTCAATTTGGGGGTAAATTGATTAATGAATAATGGAAAGCTGATTCATTTGATTAAGTTTTTCAATTGGGTTTTATCAAATGTTATATAATGTCTCTGTTTGAGATTTTTTTGCAGTGCATTAATGGAATTAATGGAGATGTTGTTGATTTCAATTTGGGGAAGAACATATTACAATTTTACAAAGAAAAAGATGAACAGTTGATTTCGATTTGGGTTGATTTAGTTTTTTTTCTACGTTTTACATCTTAGGGTTTATTCAGTGATTTGAGTTCAATTACGTTGAGTTGGGATGATTTCAATTTGGGGTAAATTGATTAATGAATAATGGAAAGCTGATTAATTTGATTAAGTTTTTCAATTGGGTTTTTATCAAATGTTATATTGTGTCTCTGTTTGTTCTTTTGTTATCAATTAGGGTTCATAATTGGGGAAGAAGACGAACCAGGGGTGATTTGTTTGTTTGAAATTCCATCAATTCTAGATAATGGGTTTGTATTAATTCCTGTTATGCATGTCTGTTTAAACATAACTTCATAAATTAAGTTTCTGAAGGTTAATTTGGGGGTTTCCCTTAGTTAGGGTTCTAGGAAATTTGGGGTTCTAATTTATGGAATTAACTTGAAGTTAAAATGGAGGTGAAAATTGGGTACAAATCAATTAGTAGAAATCTGAACTGTTGATGTGAAATATCGAGAAGAAAAATTGGAGTTGTTGTGATGGATTTATGATGCAAACAAAGAAGAATTCTAAGTACAAAAAGGTTAAAAATTTAGCAAAGATTACAAAACTAATAAGCCGGAAAAAGATGGATTGTTTTGTGGAAGAATTTTTGGGCCTATAAAAAGTGGAATTTATGCCTGTGGAAACTATCGAGTAATCGAAGATGAAAAAATAGACCCGAAATTTTGTGAACAAGAGACTAGGATAGGTTGTTTGAGTCACTGAGTTGACTCAATAATTACTCATGTCACTAACTCGACCTAGTCAGTCCATGAGGGGTGTAAATATCTTTTACTAAGCAAGATAACTGACACGTAGGTATTTAACCGATGTTACCCGTTTTTTGAACGAAAACAGTCAAAATCGGCCATTTATATAATGGCTAAAAGAAACGACCATTTTGTTAATTATTGTTCAAAATATTGGCCACTTTATTAAAAAACCCTTGGAATATTTCTTTTACTTTTATTTTTTTATTTCTGGTTGATTTAATTTTGATTTAATTGGTTAAAATTTATGACTAAGATTTATCACATCCTCCCGAAGACATATGAAACTTGAGGATATCTTAATAACTAACCCACCAAATCATCCTTACATTCTCATTTACATCCAATGTAGTCAGTCTCGGCCGAGACTGACTAGATCTCGCTGAGATTTTCGGTTTCGGTCATTGACCGAGACGAGTCTTTTAATCCCGACGGGACGAGATTTGGCGGAGAAACTCGCCTAGACGGCCGAAATTCCATTGGAATTTGGCCGAAATCTCGCCAAGACAAGCATAACATATGAAAATCTATAAATAAAAATCAAATTCAACCTAAAAAATTTCACTTTTACTAAAAACTGGTATTGTTTCTTTATATTTATATAAGTTTAACACATTTAAAGTATACAATATGCTTGATATATATATTACGGGTATAAAATTTGAAAATAAATACTTCAAGATTTTGCCGAGAATCTTCCGAGATAAAATTGTCTCGGTGTTTCGGTCTCGGCTGAGATAAAACCGAAAGATTCAAAATTAACTACCTTATTCATATCTCAGCTGAAAAAGTTTTTTTTACAAAAAAAAAAAAAAAAAAAAAGTAAAATAATAATTGTAGAAATCCGAAAGTGACCTTGAATTTAGAAATATGGAAAACTGTCGTTGGAGAAACCTTATATTGGAAAACCATAAGGGAAAATATGTCAAATTAACACTAAAAGGTTGAGCCGGTAGGCGCGGCGATACCTAATTTCTCTATAGAAAAAAATTAAAATAGTGTTTGCATGATAACTTTCGAGAGTCGGGCATCAAATAAGAAGAAACTCAATTCATTAATTCATAAAACTAATATTACCAGTTTCAGTCCCTTCAAGTTATTTACGGAACACATAACCAGGTTAGAAATCGGAATCGTTGATGCTGGAATTTGCAAGGTGTGATGTTTTCACTCAATCTTGTCAACACAAACTAGAAAATTTAAAGTTTTATTTACAGGGTAAGTTGTGAATCTGAAATTATCTGTGACAGATCACAGATTTATATAGAGCTGCCTGCGGTTCTTTCTGGCTCTTGGTGCATGCCATATTTTGTCATGACTAATTACTGCATCCTTCTCCCTTAAAATGTTATTGTCATTGCTACTATGTTACTTTTACTTTGGGGTTTCCTTTCCTACCAAACCAATTTATTTGTGCTCATATCAGCAATTAAGTAAGTGCTTTGTGATAGATTTTTTGTTTGAAACTAACTGTGTTTTGTTAGCTATTCAGGTTGCAGAGATTCAAGGGAATAAGTGCTTGGAATTAGGTTAACAGCGACAAGATTTGCAATTCTCTCCATTGCTGCTGGTGCTCGAATCTTGAAAGTATGTTCTTGCCAATTTGTTTTTTGAATCTTCTGTAGGAAACTATTACAGACCTAGAGACAATTATGTAACTTGAAATCTAGGGATAACTTCTGCTGATATGTGAACTGTGATGGATGAATATATCATGTTTTGGATGAATTATGATGAATAAATATATCATGTCTTTTAAATGTATCCTATACTCGTAGATGATGAGCTGTGATGGACTTGTTGATGTGCCAATGCTCTCTCTACCTACTTTTTTTCTTCTTTTCTCTCATATGTTTCGTTGGTTATGCTTTTTTAGCTATAATAATTCAAATTTCAAAATAAGGAGCTAGTTTGCGCTGAACTTAATGCTGGTTATGCTAGTGAGGGTTATGCAAGAGCTAATGGTGTTGGGACTTGTGCTTTTACTTTTACTGTTTAGTTTTCGTTTGCTTTTGATGTGCATTAGGAAATGTTCTGGCATTTTTTTCTTCGTCGGCTACCCACCATGGCAGCGGTCATCCAGTTTACATTATCTTTCGAAAATCATAATCTATATAGGTTGTTATATCAAGTTTAAGCTACCCAAATCCAAATTTAGTGACTAAATTATTTAATTTCAGACATTTTTTGGCAATGGACCTTTTGTGCAATGCTTATGCAACTGTTTCTGATGATGATGATGAAGATGAAAAAAAAAAGTTCGGGGCAACCTCCAATAAAGCGAATGAGACTTGAAAATCATTCTACTATCCAAGTCGGTAAACCATCAACACATCCTTGTCCCAAATTTTACTCTTTAGATTTGCAAAAAGAAGCTCCAGTTGCTGGAAGATATATCTCGAAGAGAGAGCGTTCAATGATGGGATCTTCAGCTGCTTCTGAATTGAAACCACCACCTACCACGGTTATCACATCACCTGGTTTTTACTTCACTTATCCTTCTCTGTCTTATAACCTGTCCATTGTTCTTGAATTGATTAATGATTTGTTTTAACTCTTAATCTTCGTGCAGCTCTAATACGAAACTGGCATTTCTTAATAGACTTCATGAAAGACACTTTCATTGCTATTAGCATGCCATGTATATACCATAAAATGATTAATAGTTAGTACCATACTACCATTATTCTCTCCCTTCATGCATTGGATGATTACTTTGTTCTGGAGATTAATCCACTCTTCACTCTTAAGCATGGTATAATTTTCACTGTTTGTGTATGATGCCAAGTTGATCTCATTACTCATATCAACAGACTGAATAAGCATAACTTTTAGGAAGAGAATAGCGGGTTCAGGAGGACACTTGTTCAAAATTGGGTTCCTTTCTCTTAGTCACATGTTTTTCAGTGGCATGTGCGTTATGAACAGCATGTTCACTTACGAATACATGAAATAATTGATTGACCTAACTGATCATTCCTTGGAACTCTTTGACGCTTTGACTGGAAACAGTCTGCTGCAATCTTGCCACTGAGGCTTGTTTTTTCTTAGTTTTGATTCTCCCTGTCTATCATGTCTTAGCATTCAAAACAAAACTTCAACCTTCTGTTAATTATATATAAAAAGAGCTCCCCTCCATTTCCTTGACGGCACCCTTAAGTTTTAGTTTCTGTGGATGGAATTAGCATGTCTTATTTCTCTTTCAATCGATATAATCAGCTTTTTCCAGATCACATTAACTCCAAATACTGTAGGTTTGCCTGTAGGTTTGCCTGAACTTGTTTTCTTTATTCACAGTGATAGGAATTATTTCAGATTCTGATTTGCAGTCTGATATGTTGTCATCTCTGAGGAGTCGAGCAAATGAATCAAAACATCACAACAAAACTCCAGAAAGGTTGTCTGTTGCTCTACATGGACACACGAAGGCTGTCAATGCTATTCATTGGTCGCCAACTCATGGTGAGAAATTTTTCACAATGAAATTTGAATATCATTATGTCTTTTGCCCGCTCTTACTTTTGTTATTTACCTCTTTTATTAACAACTCTTGTATCTCTCTTGGCAAATTGTAAATGAGTTCTCATGTTTTGTTCTCGAACTGCTGTCTACTAGAATGGTAGATCTTCAGAAGGCGAGTAGGTCTGCTAATTCCTCATCCTCAAATCAGTCTTTCCCACGGATATTGTCTCAATCAAAAAGTGATTGTAGGAGTAAAATCTTGATAGAATTCAAAAAAGCAGGTGGGAAATCCAGGGCAATAAAATTTAGAAAAAAGACTTTCAAATTCTTAGGATTAAACAAAAGGATTCGCAAATAAAAGGGCTAATGCCACAACCAACCCTTAAATTGTTAAAGATTTTTAACGTGCTAAATATAGAAAGAAAATGCATAATACTGAATAGAAATTGAATGAATGATTCTTAGAGCATTGTGTTAGAAGCTACTAAGAATCATTCGCTTCTTATGAGTCCAGGCCTCCAGGGATTGGTTTTTGTCTACTTGCTATGTTTCGTTGCATCTTGGATATGCAAAAATTATATTGTGGGGTACATTATTTTTGCCAACCATACTCATATTCGTTGTTTTAAAGCATATTTCCTTAATGTTGAAACATTCTGACAATATCGTTTTGTACCTCCGAGATGATTATTTTATAAACTTGCATTGGAAGTTATAAACTCTGTGTCCCTATTTCTTTGTTCTTATAAAAATATTTATCCTTGCAGCCCATCTTCTTGCTTCTGCTGGAATGGATAATTCTGTATGCATATGGAATGTATGGAGTAGAGGTGAAAAGAAAGCATGTGTTATTAACTATCACACAGCAGCAGTGAAGGATGTGAGGTGGTCAAAGCAAGGACTATCCTTACTTGCTTGTGGATATGATTGTTCATCAAGGTTAATAGATGTCGAGAAAGGAATAGAAAAACAGTGTTTCAAGGAGGATCAAGTTGTTGGTGTTATTAAATTCCATCCTGATAATCGTAACCTCTTTCTTTCTGGGGGGTCAAAGGGCATTATTAGACTGTGGGATATCAGAACTTGCAAGCCAGTTCAGAACACATACGAGGTCTTGGGCCTATCCAAGATGTTGATTTCAGTATTGATTCCAAACGTTTCATCTCATCCAGTGATGTGCCCAAGGGCATGGTCACTGAGAATGCAATTGTCGTTTGGGATATCCCTAGGCAAATACCTCTCTCTAACCAGGTAAAAGACCCAATTCATTGTTGTTGCTCTCACTTCTTCTGCTTTTCCTTATATTTATTTAGACATCCTTCGACATTCTTAAAATATCATGATAAATTTATGATTTGAGTAGTGCAATTAGGTCTACATATCAGAATAAAATAAAAAATAAAATCCCATTTAAAATTATGATGATGAAATACTTTGATTATAAAGGTTTCATTCTCTTTTGTTTGGCATCAGGTTTATGTGGAAGCGTACACATGCCCTTGTATTTGGTATCATCCTTTTGAACCGTTCTTTGTGGCCCAGTCAAATGGAAACTACATTGGGATTCTTCGTGGCCCAGTCAAATGGAAACTACATTGGGATATTCTCGTCCAAGCCACCTTTCAGGTTTGATAAGTACAAGATGTATGGGAAGCATGGAGTATCTGGATTCCCTATCAAGTGTAATTTTAGCCCTGATGGAGAGGGACTTGCTTCAGGTTCATCTAATGGGTGTATTTACTTGTACGACGTTAGGTCAACAGAGGTCGTGAAGAAACTAAAATCATATGAGCATGCATGCATTGATGTTGCTTACCATCCTTTTATTCCTAATGTGATTGCTTCTTGTAGTTGGAATGGAGATGTTTCAGTGTTCGAGTGAGAATGAAATCTGTACAACTGCTTCATCATTTCACTAACTATTTTCCTTCTAGGGGTTTCTTTTAGCAACTATAAAAGGGCATACATCACCCCTTCCGCTATCAAAAAATCTGAACAACAGTGACGGTTTCAGAGTTCATGAAGTTAGGTTTTGGAAAGAGACATGAAGGGGTCAAGGGGTTTGTAATATTGAAAGGGAAAATGGAAGATATGGAGACTCAAAAATGAAAGAGGAAATGGAAATGACAGAGAGTTATGTTTGAAGCAAAGTATGGTACAATTTCTAAAGATACTAATTGACTCAATCGACTGTACCTAAGACAATTACGTCCAGTCTATTTGATGATTTTGATCATGCCTCCTCCATTGTACAAGAAAAAACACCCCATTACCTTTTTCTATTCAAGGACCTTGTAGTTTAGGCAGAGATGGATACATAATGATTTGCATATATGAATGAGTGTTGGGTAGATTGAGAGAGAGGTGGCAATGGCATGATTCATGTGTTCAAAGGGGCCATGGTTGGCCAGTGTTGATAGTGTAACACCTACTTCTCTCTCTTTTTTCTCTCCAGATCTTATTGGGAGAGAGTGATCGATTATAGAGGGGGACAAGAGAAAGAACAACCCAAGACACAATCATTCCATGCCTTGCCAATAACCATCTTTCTTGTATTGGTTCTGCAATGGGGGAAGAGAGAATGGAAACACGACACGCTACTAGAGGCCTTTTACAAGCACTTTATTTCTTAGCTAGCTCATAGGGACCCCATCCCAAATCTTAGAACTTCCAACAATACAACATTATAGATGAAAATACATCCCCCAATTCAAAAATAATACCAAACTCCCTACCATAAATCAAACCCCTAAGACCAAACAAAACCATATTTTTGGAAAAGAAAACATACCCATAAGATCACCATATTGATCTGTAGCACTAGGTAGACAAAGCCAGCGTTTGTTCCATAGGATGATTGGTCCACACTGAAAACATATATATTCCTTTCTTCATCTTAAAAGCCATTACTACTGTTTCTAATGCAATATTAACGTGTTATCCTAGCCCTGTAGCATGTAGGTCATAAACCCTACTACTGCTGCTGCTAGAACTTACTATTGTGTATGTTTTTCTCAACTATAACATAAATGTGTTCCCCACCTCTCTTTTTTAATCCTTACACTGTGTTGGAAAACAAATGAAAAGTAATTCATAGAAAGAAAGAAAGAAAAGCAAATTCCTTGAGAAAAAGCAAGTTGAAAACGAATAGTAGTAACACTGCCACCACTGGTCTGATCTAAAACCAAATGACTGCAATCATCTTATTGTTAAAAGGAGAGACGATACTTTGGTGTGTACTTCGTGGGCTAGCGAGTCTTCAGGGTCAGGTGGACCTTGTTTTGTATACCCTAACCAGGGACATGAAACGATGGGCGTAAAGGTCCCCACTACTCTCTCTCTATCTCTCAAGTCTCTCAACAAAGCTTGGTGACACGGCTTTTCGGTTTGTGTCAATCAGTGTTCGTTTGGCTATGAACTGCAGTGGGTCCTGGTTTCCTAATGGTAAAATAGTGTTGCTTGTTCAAGGAAAGCCAAATACAACGTGAACTATGCATCTTCAATTGCAGAGGTATAGTGAGTCATTTAAGTGAGATTGGCCGTGTCAGTTACCGAAATCAGAGGGGATAAAATTAGGGTAAAAGTCAATGAAGATAACCCTTTTTTTATTAATAACAAATTTAGGTTATTAACTTCTGTTCCTAAATTTACTACAAGGGTGTTTAGATATTAGAAGTAAAAATCAATTTTAAGAATTATAAACAAAAGAATTTTTCTTTATAAAAAGTTATTCTTTTTTTTTTCTAGAAGTCGTTTCTAAATATTGTTTTCAACCTAATTTATGAATTTTTTGCTTTTAGAAACGAAAAAATACTTTTGAAAATAAAGTTTTTTCGCTTATGTTGCTCACAAAAGTAGAAGTATTCTCAGAAGCAATAAGCAAAGCTAATTTACTTATTTAAAGTTTACATTTTTTGACTTATAAACAACCTATAGAAGTTGTTTTTAATTTTAAAATTCGTACTAACTTCTTCTTATTTTACTATTTAAAAGTTAAAAAAATAATTTCTTAAATGGTTGTCAAAAACCCGCTAAATAGCACTAAGATGCCTTTTATCGCTTATTTTGTGTATATATGTTATTCTCTGTTGGCTTATCTTTGAGTTGTTGAATAAAATTGTGATCGAGCAAGAGAAAACCAGAAGTTAAAATGTGTGGTTAATTAAAGTTAATTCTTATGGTCATCCAACCTCAAGATTCAAATTGAAAAATCGTCATCTAAAGTGGTCATTCAAAATGTGGATCAAACAGATACTTCAACTTAAAGTTAAATCAAGTTTAAAACGCCCAATCTTTTAGCACAGAAAAATCTGAGCCATCAGATGGAGAGATCCATTGGTGATCCAACAACTTTATTGTTTTTCGTTAAAATATTGGATAAATTTTACATAATTTACCTAAAACCATAAGAATTAATCTCCAAAATTCTAGACGACGTACCAAAAAATTTGAAAGTTGAATTGATTATATAAAAGTTGACCTAACTCCACACGAAGTATTTTTCCCCTCAAATAGACTTTTTTTTAATTTTTCTATAAGCATGAAATCTAATCTAGTGAAATGCTTTCAAACAAATTTTACTTTCATAAACCTTTCTTCTCCTTTTTTTCTCTCTTGTTCACTACTTTAATGAACTTCTTTTTTAAAATATCATGTCATTTTTGTCCAACATGTAGATCAGCTCATCAGCATTATCTACTACATACTTAAAAAATATTCTTGTTAAATTACATCACCCGACCATATATAATCTTTTAACTTTTTAGAGCACCCACACATAAGTATGTTGCACTACCTGCAGTACTGCTAGACTTATTCGCATCCTTTTCTGCCTTCCAATACTGACCTTGAGAAGTGCAACGACAAGCTCTTTTTGTCGGTCTCACCATTAGATCTTTGTGGGCTCTTTCACTCTCTCTCATCCATTTTTGCTATCCTTTTTGTTCCTTTGAATTTTTCTGATTAGTCTATGTTAATTACTTGTTAATAGACTTTGAAAGTACTGATTATTTTACTACTGCAATGACTAGCTAAAACATGAGCAGGTTTGGATTCTAATAATGTTGATTTTTCTTCTTTACACTAATGATTTTGTATTGTGTTTAACAGACATAAATTAAGACCTAACCTAGTTCAAAACGAGTATTTAATTGCTAATTATCCCATTAAAAAGTTTGGCTCGGTATCCTTTGATTGACCGTTCCTTGGCATGAATCTTCACTGTTCACTAAAGTTTTAACTGCTTTACAAAGTATACGAGACGGGTTCCTTGACTAGTTGACCAATAGTTTATTAGGGGTCAAGATCATCCAACATTGAAATCTATATATATTTTTTGTTTACGTCATCATTACATGGTAGAATAAATAAAAATAAAAAAATTTATCTTAATATACATCTCTAATACTTAAAATCTTATTTAATAAATTTTATTTAAATTTAGAGACAAAAATAACACATAGACTTAAAATGTAAGGTCATGAAAAAAGTTTAATCTAAATTTTCTCTTTCACTCACTTAGCCATATCATCTAACTAGATATGATTTCTACCATAGATTTTGAATTCCAAATCTAAAAAGGTAGAATTCTTTTCTCCCGTACTAACCTGCTTAGTGCTCCCCCTTACTTGAGCATCGGATGATCCGTTGATATGATAATTCTTACATCCTACAATTTATGCATTAACTTTTTTATAAAATCTAAATAGTTTTGACTCTGAAACTAATTTTTTGGTGATACGTTCCTCTTACAAAGTTCTACATATTTTCGAAATATTATTACATTTGAGATAACAAACCTCACCACCTGCCAATTCTAATTTCAATTGTTAATTTTTAACAACTAATTTTTAACAACTAATTTTTTAAGTGGTAGGTGGTGGATTATACATCTCGAATTGTGTTCTTTTTTGGTACAAATGTAAAGTACTATAAAAAAACATATTACCAGAACATTTGCTTGAAATTTATTATACTTTGAGTCCTATATATAAAAAAATAGTGTTGAAATTGTATAATAGTATAAGAATAAACATGTCAACGTTTCCATATACATGATCTTTTGTTATATTTCAGTGGCCAACGGATCGTTTATCTGAACAGTCGCGTTTTACATTATTGAAGTATTTCAGTGGCCAACGGATCGTTTATCTAAAGTCGCGTTTTACATTATTGAAGACTTCTATTAACCAAACAAACTCTTATAACTATTCTACATAACCCACAAAACTATACACAATTAATATAACCCAAATAATTACAGAAATTATCAAATAAAAAAAATATTATAGTAAATTTAATGAATAATATTTTAAGGATTATGTTTATGGAGTATTAAGTATAATTCCATTTGGATCGGTGTTGTTATGGAGATTAAAGAAAGAATTAAGGTTTAGTTTGATTTTGGGGAAAAGTAGGAATTAGGGTTTATAATTGGTTAATTTGTAGAATATTATAAGAAGAATTACAATTATTGGGTTTTATTTGATTTTGGAGGAAAATAAAAATCAAGGTTTATAATTGGTAAATTTGTAAGAATATTAAAAGAAGAATTACAATTAGTTTGAATTATGACTAAGTTTTGATTTAAAGAAGAATTAGGGTTTATTTTAATTTTAGGAAAGAAGTAAGATTTGAATTAATTTAAAAAAAAGTAAGACGTTTTTGATTTTTTATTTTGACTTAAACTCTTTGGCCTATAGATGATAAATCCATGGGGTATATTTAAGATCTCATTAAAGGTGAAATAGTGAAAAATGTAAAAGTTTAAGATAATTCAAAGATGGTTTCTGTTGGTGCACTGCACTATCAAAATGAGCTCCTTTTCTTGTTTCAAACAAAAAAGAAAAACTCCTCGTACGGTTTCCTATGATATTAAAACGTGCATAACAATTAAGTAACATTCATAGAATTTTCATGAAAAAGTTAGTGTAAAACTGGTAAAAAATCCATATGGACATCGATCTAGTTTAAGGCTTTGAGCACAACCAGTGTAATCCTTGTTGGGTATAAAATTGAAGCAAAAGGAAAATCAAACATCTTTGTCTTAGCTCAATATGTTAATTCTTGAGTAACTAGTTTGTATGTCCGTCAAAATGAATCTTATTCAATGTAACTGTTAATCATCTCCAACTCCACTGGAGAGTGGAGACTACTAAAGTTACCTAAAACATATAAAATTCAGTTTAAGAAAATGCTTTAATGAAGTATTTTGAACACTTTAACAAAATCTAACAAGTAGTATTATTATCACAAATGAGTTTGTCTAATTAATGAATTACGAAAATCAGACAATTCAGCAAGCAACTTGTGCAATCACTCGATATCACATTATTCATGAATTAAATAAAATTTAAATAATATTAGTTGACATATTTATCCATTTTTTAAGGAGTATTCTATTTAAGATCATATATACATGAGTAGTTTTATGTAATTTAGTTTACTAATTTTAACCTTATAACTTGATTATTTATTTATTTATTTTGCTAAGATAAAATTATACTTTTTTTGTAAAACTTTTAAGACTTTGAAAACTTTGTGTCTTGTTTCTCTTTTTTTTTTCTAGTTCTTTAAAAATAATTAATTAGCTAAATAATCTATAAAAAAATTTACAGGTGTATAAGACAAGTAAAACTATATATTTTTTTAATACCCAAGAATCTTTTAGATATTTTTCTAGTATCCTAGGTTGAGTATTTCATCCAAAATTTTATCTTTTAATAAAATTATTTATTACAAAGTAGACTAAAATGCCCATATTCACCCAAATTTTAATATTCTAGTGTAGTACTTTCGTCTTTCCAGACCATTCAGCGCACAAGAATGTCAAAAAAAACTTTAAACGTTCAGGTAATTTACTTTAATCCTTGCCTTCCCTTGGGCCAAACAGGGGTAAACATGCGCATTTGTATTCTTAAACGTTATTGCACATTCGAGACTGCTATCAACTTTGGTTGTTATCTCGAGAATAAATTAAGAATTAGTTAAGAGTTATATCAACCGACAAAACAAATAAACATTATAGATTAACTATTGTTTATAATTGAAGAGTACTGGTAATAACATGCGAGTACAAGTGCATATGTGAATAATATACACAGTATACACAATATAGAAGAAGCCAAATGACCTAAAATCTTAAGATTAGGTGACCTATTTTATTATAAGGCCACCTTATATGCACTTTTCCAACAAATGTTACTGAACCACAAAGCCTTGCTATTCCAACAACAACATTAGTCGGAGCTCCACCTAATGTTTTCTTAATGTTGGTGCTTCTGCAAGTGAAACACCTCTGACAGTTGGAACAAAATGAATCAGCATGCCGCAAATGAAAACCCCAAACGGAGCTTTGTTTTTCTTTCCCCCATCACAGTCGATTATCAAAAAATTATTGGCTACACAAACACATACAAAATAAAAAAATCAATGTCGGAATAAACTTTTTCATTTGTAGTAGAAAATATCAAAAATAATCAAAACAATAAATCTTTTTAACGAGACACATCTAGTGATCAATCATTTGTTCATGCTACATTATATATGAGCTAAATGAAGAAACCAAGAATCGATAGGTAACGAAATGGATGAAACCAAATTCCACCCAATTTGAAACAGGATGAAACCGGTTTCATCCTAGTTTCAATATGGGTGAAACCAAATTCAACCGAATCTAAAACAAGATGAAACTGGTTTCATCCTAGTTTAAACATGGGTGCACCAAATTCATCCCAATCTAAAACAGGATGAAACTGGTTTCATCTTTGATGGAATCTTGGAAATTTGTGGAGTTCCGTCTAAATAATTCAGAACAATATTCTCAAGCATTGATAAGTTAGACAAGAAAGCATTTAAATATATTAAGAAGAAAACGACTAGTACAATATGCATTAGCTTGGAGTACAATGAGATTATTCATTTATAATGCTTTCTTAATAAGTACTATCTATGCAACATGGTTCAGGTGCTCAGGTTATATTATCTTAACCTAGTTTAAGAAATCTCTTTGAGGTTATGCTTTTTTTGTGATCTATATAAGAAAATTGGGTATGAAATATAATATTTCTATTCGTTTGGTTGTGTACTAGGATATATTACACATTCATATAATAGTCTATTTTAAATTCAATCGTAAAAACGTGTATTTGTGATGTGATCATATCAGTGGAAAATGAACTACCCCTTTGGTTTTGATCTTTTATGCATGATTACTTTTCATCCCAATCTGAAACAGGATGAAACCGGTTTTATCCTGTTTTAAACATGGGTGAAACCGAATTCAAGACAATCTAAAACATGATGATACCAGTTTCATTCACAACATGGGATGTGCGCAGGTTCATCCAATGAAAATACATGATGAAACCAGGTTAATCTAATGAAAACATATGATGAAAACCAGGTTCATCCAGTGAAAAAACATGACGAAACCATGTTCATCTAATGAAAACACATGATGAAACCAGGTGCATCAGACTGTATGCTAAAATGAAAACAAATTCATTAAATTCTAGACTAAGATGTAAACAATTCAACAAAATATAAACTATTATATATACAGATGTATCAAAAGAGAATTAGGGTTTATCAAAAGGAAAAATTAATGTTACAAACTCTAATTTCAATTAAAATAAAATTAATCAAATAAAAATAAAAATTTCAGCAAAACAAAGCAAAATAGAAATGGATTTCATTAGCTTACAGTTTTAAATTGACTAATGATGTACACAGGTGCATCTAAAAGAGAATCAGGGTTAGAAAACTTACAAGTTTTAGGATTATCAAGATTCAATTCATGTTCTTCAGTGCCTATCTTGTGAAATTGATGGGAGACATAACCCTAATTCTTATGTAATTGAGTAATCTTAGTGAAATTAGGGCAATAGAAACATTATTTATTGTTGATGGTGGTGAGGTCAGTGGTGGTGGTGTTGATTGAAATCAAATTGGTTTTGTGCTTTGTGGTGGTGGTGCCGATTTGAAATCAAAATGATGTTTTTATGGTGGTGGTGGTGGTAGTTACTGTGTTGTTGGTGGAGGAAGATGATGCTAGAGATGGTCGATACTTTGTTGTTGAAGGAAGATGGTCGATGGTTTCAAGGTGTTGTAAGAAAGAAAAAAAAAAGGTATAAATGTTTGTTTTAGAATAACGTGGAGATCGTCCATTTAACCCAACTTAATATTTAAGCGGTCTACTAGGATCTGATTTTATTTTTTCTGGACATATTACCAATTTTCTCCTTTAAAATGGGTTTAGAAAAAAAAGGTCATTAGGCATAACACCTAACTGTTTTCCCATTATATTAAATCTTGTAGGATGCATAGCAGCTTTATCAGGTAAAGAGTTAAGAACAAATTGACGTACTAAGAGAAAATAATAGTCATCTAGGATGGAGTTATCAAACCAACTCAGTTGGTTATTTTTATTCTTCAAATAAGAAATGTCTTCTTAACACTGCTATATAGGAAAATTTTATCAAGATTGCCAAGGTCTTTGCCTCCTAGCAAATCTAGTTACTCCACTGATGCTTTTGCAGTCTCCGTAAGCACCTTTACTGATTCAAGCAAGATAAGACTCAAACCAATTCGATATATACGCATAAAAAAATTAACCAATTAATAAATTGAGTATACCTGATTCATATATCGGGTAAACGAATTTGTACTTTGGTATATTCCTCGTAATTTCTCATATTCGAGTGAGGATGTAGACCTTCATTCAATTCTCGAACAATCAGGACATAGACATATAATAAAATCAACTATGTTTTCAACTAAAATATACGAGTATATTTTATTAATATAAGTTCTAATAATACTTGTAAATTATCAAAAAAATAAAAAAAATTGTGAATGAATAAGCATATATATTAATATATAAAAGACTCGGACATTACTAATACACGTGTATACTAAAATTTTATACGACAAATGACATATGACGACATGACGTCACTAGTGTGTCTGACACGGAGATGTGTGTGTACAGATATCAGACGCAGACACGACCCCAAGATAGATGTTTCCGTGCTACTGCTACCCATGTCCTCCATTAATAGTGTCTAGGGACGTACAAAAAACCAGTCGGAACTGAAAAACCCGGTTAAAACCAAAAAAATCGAGCCGAAAAGAGAACAACGGCTTAGATAACAGTATTAAACATCCATAACCGTTGATCCTCGGTTTAGGTAACAGTATCAGTGTGAAATTCGGTCGGACCGAGCCAAAAGTACCAAGTACTCCAATCCATAGATTAGCATATTATGAAACCTAATAATAGCTATCCTTCTTACCATATGTATATACATGAATGATTAACCCTAACCACTTTCATCTCACTCGAATCTTTTCTCAATTCTTTTTCTACACTTATTCAGTGTTCACAAAGAGTCAAAGATAACCACCAGCATCGCTCACCATTAAGATCTTTTCTCTTTTCTAAAAAATACTTTTAATTTTCTAAATACATTTGAAATCAAAATAGGAGGAATAACTTTTACTTATAAAAATAAAATAAAAAAATCTTGTAATATTATGTGTCTTAATGTATTTTCTGCTCGTTTTATTACATGTCGACATTCAATCCACACATAATATTTGGTTTAATAGCATAATTAATTTTTCTTAACTGTTGCACTAATTTTTACTCTCTATTTTTGTCTATAAAACGAACTCGAATTCTCCGTTCCAAAACACACCAGAAGCGGTTTATATTCCGTCTTGTTTTCACATCTTCTCGCTTTGATTTGTGCATTGTGTGTTTCATTCTTTCTTCCTAATATGTGTTGTTAAGTTCGTATGAGTAGGAAAATATTGTAGTGCTATACAATATTTGTATCAGCAGTTTTATCCTGGATGTAACTTCAATATGGGGTATTATCATCGCTATTATTGAGGGATACTGATAAATAATTGTGTTAAAAATAGCTTGATGATCAAGTGACTATGTCCTTATTATGTTGTGTGATTATCAATAATTCAATTCGGTTTCCAGTGATTTTATTCAACAGTATTTTTTAGTAATTTATTGTTACAAAACTAACGAATTTTATATACCAAAGATATTAAATGGTTATATAATTAAATTTAAGACTCATGTATGGTTGAATATTTGTTGAACATGGTAGAAAGTTATAGAATAATTTGCAGGTTCAAATATGAAATCTGGCAATATAAGTCTGCATATTTTCGGTCCATTTTTAATTAACATTCTCCCATCGGCAATAAAAACACATAAAGCACAGTTATCGATCGAATCGGCTCAAATCAATCATAAAAAATTGTACAGAAACCAGACCGGTTCGGTGACGATGTTACATTTCAAAACCGACTTACAGTCGGTTTGGCGATGATTTTGACTAAAAAATAAACCGGTCGATATGCAGTTTTAACAGTGTTGTTAAATTTGCCAATGGTGAAGCTTCATGTTTTTGGAGAATTTTTGTAAATAACTTTTTTTTAAAAATATTATATGTTTTCCTTCCCAACAGAAAATCAAGTAAGATTATAATTTAATTTGGTGATCACAAATTAAAAAAATAATTATCATTGTGTTATTAAAAGTAGGGATTCAGTTGAGAGAATGTGGATTGAGATGTCAGAAACACCCTACTATTTAGTCGATCAAATGCAATATAGGAAAGTCATTTTTACTTTCTGTCAAATGGTTTTGGCAAAGCCAAGTGGCGTAGCTGGCCAAAAGCTAGGGCCGGAAACAATAATCGACCAAAAAGTATTGTTTGTACATATATGTACAGTAATAGTTATTGCAATAATGTTGTAGACATGACTGGCAACAGTAAATAGATAAAGATTCGAGACCAAGGAAAAAAGTGAGATGATCTGATGAAGCTCACATAGCTCATATGAGTAAAATCAATGAACATATCACCAAGGGACCCTTAGAAAAAGCTGGTCATTTATACTGTAAAAGAGAAACCGATCATATTGGAATTATAGAATCACTACAACTTAGTCATCACGAGTGATCATCTAGAGTCAGCACAGAGATATATATAATAAGACAAGGACTTCCCTCCACAGGGGATGCAAATTACTGCTTTGATGCATCACATCTATAAAAGAAAGATAATGATCGAATAAGCATGAATCATATTTTTGTTATCTCTAACTAAGTACTATCTCTATCCATAGGTCTACCTTTTTCCAGGGTTTAGATAATTATGTTGCAACAATTACCAGAACAGAACATAGCAAAGAACACTGCTACATGCATTTTGACATCGGCTTTTTCTGCAAAAAAAGTATAGGAAACTATACATGCATATACGCACGAACTACATTTATGAATTATGCATGCATGATAGAGAGCTGTATATAATACTAGTATATGTTACAAGACACAAAACAATATATATGTATGGTCATTTCGAGTAAGTGTTTGGCCGGGGCACAGATGATGCATGAATGTGCACTAGAGCCAGTAGTATAATCACCTTTTTTTCTAACTTTTTTTTTTTTTTTTTTTTTTTTTTTTTGATTCTGCAAATTTGAGTGCTTACCAGACGTATTATTTAGTTAGTATGCAGGAGGAGAAACAATACAAGGATTAAGTGCAATGGAAAATATAGTGATCTGAATTTAAGATGGGGTAAAAGAACCTTGTGAAATTGGGGGTTGCTTAAACTAATTGAGGGTTACTAGATAAGATAAAATTGGGTCATTTAGAATTAACAGAAGATTCACTCGTTAAGATTATAAAAATTGTCCATTAGCAGAGCTCTCCGAAGATTGCAGATGAAGAGGAGAGAACTGAGAGAATGAGACAGAAAGGCAGGTTAAAAGGAATCCAATTTAAGAAGGGAATTGTCCTTCGGTTTGAGTATTGTTTCGAGGTGGGATGGGTCTCCCATTCGAGTACTCTTTTGAATCAAGTTTAAAGGCGAACTTGGTCCTGCTCGAGTACTCATCTCTTTTGATCTAAAGAGTACTAAACTGAGAGAGCAGGAAGACTGTTGTCCAATCTGGTCAACAACTGAGAGGAAAGGCGCTGACTTGAGGTTAATAAAAAAGGGGCACTTGATTATTTAATGGCTAAACTACACATAATTAATGGTTAATAAATTAAATTAATTTAGATTAGTTGAATTAAATTAAATTATAGATTATAATCAGTTTAGTCAGAGGATTAGAGTTATAATAGTCCGTCAAAACATGATAAAACGTATAAAAATCATGATTTTTAGAGATCTTTACAACCTAGAATTGGCAGGGTCAAAATATATTATCTTGTCGATTGTTACTAAATCGGCCATAAATAAAAAATATATATCAATAAAAAAATAATAAAAATATATTGATTGTTCTTAATTTGACGTTAAAATAAAAAATACATGCCAATTGTTCTCGGTGTTCTTCCTAGAATAAAGAACGCCGAGAACAATAGAAGTAAAATGAATAAAACCTACCGATTTTGGGTTCACTAAAGGATAATTAACTTAGTCATTACCTTATTGAGACATCTCTTAACAGCCTACCCTAATTGGCTTTAAATTTAGCAACCTCTTATCTCCCAAGATAAAAAAACCCCATCAAAAAATAAATTGTTACGTTTTGAGTCCTATGACGTTTTAACTTGTAGAACCTGTAGGGTTTTACCGTCTCGTGGTTTTATTTCTTTGTTCTCGTTGCTTTGCTTTGTGAAATGGGTTAAGCCCTTTGTCTTTCGTTCCTCTTGTTGCAGTGGATTGTGCCTCTCTTTTCCTCTTCTCTTTTGCTTCTCTTTGTGCTTATAGCGTCTTTTAATATAACTTTAACTTTTATCATCTCATAAGAAAGTAGGAAAAAAATGTCAGTCCCACCTCTATTTTTAAAAATAAATAACTAAACAATCAATTGTGAGTAGTGAGACAACAAATGAACAAAATTTCTTTGCACTGTAAACTTTGACCACCCATGCTTACATGTGGGGAAAATAAAAATGTTTGTATGAGCCTTAATTAGCGTAAGCATTAAATACGTACTTAACAAATCCACAATCAACAAAACCGACCAAGTACGCGCTAAAGTTGATTAGTCTTTTTAATTAGAATTTCCAATAGGGTTCATATATATTCCATAATTGTCATTTATAGGTAAAGTTTGAGTGTACTTTGTAGAGATTCCTTCAAAATAATACAAGAATATGCCATATAAATTGTACTTTTAATGACAACTAGTTAGGCTATTCATTCATGCAGAGCTCTATAATTGATATTTATGCATGATTTTTCATGAAAAAAAAGTGTAGACCTTTTGTTTCTTCTCTGGCCAATGGTTTTTAAGTACTCATAGAATATATTTTCGCTACTGTTGACGCGATAATAGAACACTAATGCATGTGATTAATTTATAAATAATATTAGTTTTACCAATTAGATATTAAGATCTCTAAACCAAAAGCAAAGAAATATATACGAAAGTGTGATGCTTTAAATTAATCATAGAATGTCCATAACTTGATGTCACCCCTCGTGTAAGATGTTTTTCTTTTGATTGGATAAAAGGAAGATTCATTAAAAAGAGGAGGTACTTAAGGGGATATCTCAACCCAATGATTACAAAAGTCACAAAAGGACAGCGAAAAGAAAAAATACGAAATCAAGGGGGTCGAAAAAGAGAGTCCAAAGAGCAATAACCAAATTTGCGGTTAATCCTAGCATTTTAGTTTTGGAAGTGGCCCAAAAGAAGGCTTGAATTTTAATATTTCTAATGATACCTTCCAAACTTTTTCTTTTGTCTTCGAAGACTCTTGCATTACGCTCCTTCCATATACACCACCAAATAGCAACCGGAATATTGTTCCAAATACGGTAAGACGGTCATCTCCCCAGTTGAACCTCCAAGATTTGACATTAGTAGAGACATTGGAAGTGTGGGTCTAATTGCTTCTTATACCTTCTTTGAAGTAGTCCCAAATCCTACGAATCCTCCAACAATCATAGAAAAGATGCTCGCTAGTTTCATCGGTTTCATCACAAAAACAACAAAGAGTAGAGACCTCCATACCCCTTCTTAGAAGCTTTTCTTTAGTCATCACCCTATCATGAGATAGAAGCCAAAGGAAGAAGTTGATTTTGCAAGGGTAATTGTGACTCCAAACTACATCGGTAGTGAAAGAAGATGCCTCATGTTCCTCCTCAATCATGATTTCGTCTTTAACCATATAAAGACCATTGTCGTTTCCATCCCATATCCTCTTATCCGGGGCACCTTCTTGAAAATGGAAAGAAGAAAGAAGATTGAGAATTCTTGAGACTTCATTTGAGAAGGGTTGAGAGTACCTTTGTCTAGCCATAAACTTCCATCTTATACCATGGTCTTCGGTTTCGAACATACGGGCAACCACAAACTCCTTGGTTCTTGAAACTTCGTAGGCCGGGGGAAACAATTCACACAATTTTTTTTCCCCGATCCAAACATCTTCCCAAAATCTTGTTTGCTTTCCGGCACCGACCTTGAATTTGATATGTTTATTGAAGTCCACTAACTCTTTGTAGATGTTAAACCAAAGGCTACCGCCTTTTGAACCTTTGGGTTGAAGAGTTTCCCAACCGGAAGAAGTTACCCCAAATTTTTCTACTATAATCCTCCTCCACAACGCCTCCTTCTCTAAGCCAAAACGCCACCACCGTTTCTTTAGCAAAGCCGAATTCACAAGTTTAGTTCTTTTTATGCCAAGCCCTCCTTTTTCTTTCGGAGTAGAAACCAACTTCCACCCAATATTGTGAATTCTTTTAGTATTATGGTCTTTATCCCATAAAAATTCCTCACAACTTTATCAATTTTCTTAGATATGGCACATGGAGCTAGAAAAAGAGAAAGATAATAGATAGGGAGGCTCGCAAGAATGCTTTTGACAAGAGTTAACTTACCGCCTTTCGATATTGTTTTTCCATTCCAAGAAGATATCCTTTTCGCGCAAATATCAAGAGTTTTTTCCCATTTTTGGGTCCCTGCAACTTTGCCACCCAAAGGAAGACCAAGGTAAATACTCGGAAAGCTTTCAAATTTGCATCCCAACATGTTTGCATAATATTCCATACCATCTTCTACCACGACTCCATATAAACTACTCTTAGTGAAATTGATCTTCAAACCCAAAGTTAATTCAAAGCAAAGAAGAAGATAACGAAGATTAGCAACTTGCTCCTCCTTCGCATCGAGAAAGACAATGGTATCATCTGCAAATTGCAAATGATTTATTTTCGTTCCTCCTTCCTTTACAGAAAACCCCGAGATTTGATCAAGATCTTGCGCCTTACTCAACATACAACTTAAAACTTCACCCACCATTAATAAGAGAAAGGGAGAGAGAGGGTCTCCTTGGCGAAGACCTTTTTCACTTCCAAAAATCCCATACGAGGATCCATTGACAAGAACCGAAAACTTAGAGAAAAATAAATAATTTCTAATCCACCCTCTCCATACACCACCAAACCCCATTTTGAATAATATTTCGTTTAAGAACTTCCAATTTACATTATCAAAGGCTTTTTCGAAATCGAGCTTGCACATCAATCCCGGCATTTTTTGACAAATTCTAGAATCAACACATTCATTAGCAATCAACACTCCATCAAGAATTTGTCTACCTTTTATGAAGCCAAATTGAGAGGGAGAGATAAGAGCGGGAAGAAAAACCTTTAAACGATCCGCCAAGCACTTAGAAATAATTTTGTGCACACTCCCCACAAGGCTAATAGGACGGAAGTCTTTAACTTCCTCGACGTTCTTCTTTTTTGGAATTAGAGCAATGAAGTTGTTTTTTAAGGATGAGTGAAGAATATCGTGATCGTGGAATTCCTTCAAAACCTTCATCAAATCTTATTTAATGAAATCCCAACAAACGATATAAAACTTCATTGGAAAACCATTCGGACCCGGAGCACGATCGATTCCCAAGCTAGAAATAGCATTTTTCACTTCCTCTTCGCTAAAGGGTCTCTCCAACCAATCACTAGCTATCTTGTCAATCTTCTTTAATCGCATGTTTTTGATTCTTGGACGAGAGCTTGTGGTCTCCTTGAACGCAAGCTCAAAATAATTTGCAACGCCCAACTTGACTTCTTCCTTGTTTCCGGTCCATCGACCATTAATACGTAAGTTGTAGATGTTATTTGAAGCTCTATGACCCTTTCACAATACGATGAAAGTAGCTAGTGTTGCGATCTCCATCTTTGAGATATCTAATTCTAGACTTTTGCCTCATCATTATGCTTTGACGCCTATGAGCCAACTCAAAATCCGCCTTAGCCGACACTAGCGCGTCTTCTTCATCTACGGTGAGATCCCTCCCATCTTCTAGATCATCCAATTCTTTCAACTTGGAGAGAGCTGTATCAAAAGCTTGATCAGTGCATCCATAGACATCTTTGTTCCAAGCCTTCAAAAACCCCTTCAAAGCATTGAGTTTCTTACTAAAACATTCGCCGGCCATACCTACAAAAGAAAAAGGCTCCCACCAAACTTCAAGAAAGTCTTCCATAACTAATTATTTCCTTAATATTTTAATTACATAGATAAATAAATAATTAAATATATGATTAAAATAATTAATCCCTTTTCGTGCATGTTAGTACTATCAGTAGCATTAGCTTCCATAGTTGTAGCTAATGGCGACGCGATCGATATTAGGGACCATCTTGGAGATTAGTCTACGAAAAGAATTAATGTAACGTAAAGAAACATGGTTGAATATCTTTTGGGTTAAACTAAGAATTTGTTACAACCGATAGGGTATTTGAGTTACTGATCGGCAGGTTCACATCACATGCCACGAGATCTTTTTGGGACAAACTAGTTCTAATAAATCGCATTTTTGTGTTTTTAGTACTAATTATCACTTGTTGGTTGCTTTAAAAAAAATTAATATCAATTGTTGCCCACGAGGGCTTTGTATTTTCCTTTGCTCTTTTCTTTTGTTGGATTGTCGAGAGCTACACTAGCATAATATATTATTTATTTATTTTTTAATTTTATCAATAAAAAGAATTAGTATTGATGAATTTCAAACTTAAATAGTTAGTATTATCGTCTAAGGGTTTTACCGTTATATTATATTAATATCGGTTATACCACAAATCTTAGCACGCAATACTATTTGGTTATTATTAATCTTATATATTTATACACGTAAATTTAGCAATATCTAACTTTTTTTTGGGGTATTGAAGATCTCGTATCTCTATGCACTAATTGCCAGTGGATTCATTTATCCTTTCAACAATAGCAAAACTTCGTCCTTTTATTGTTCTTATTGAGCAGGAGAGGAAAGGTCGATTGGATTACTGGTATAATAAAAGCCAATTATATCATGATACCTACAGATATAAACCACTGAGCCTGATCAAAAATAAAATTTCGTAGAATCCATGGCTGATTTCTATTTATACGTGAAGTCAGATGAGGTGAAATTATCATAAAAATTTGCGGCTAACTTTTACAAATATATGGTCAACTAGGTGCTTGTAATAATGTATGGTAAAACCTTTTTTTTTGAAACATATAATCACTGACGAATCCAGACCAACTGTTTAATGGGGGCATATTTTATTTTTGAAGATCATAACTAAAACTGTAAAAGTAAAAAATCTCACACACTAATATAAAACTAAGTAAAATACATATTCATCCAGATAGAAAATAGAAAAAATACGCAGATAAATAAATAAAATTAATAAACAAGGATTAAAACATATATTTTCTTAATTTTAGGTATGTTAGATATGTAATATCGAAAATACACTAGATATTTTTAAAATTACACAATCAACGAATATATAGAAAATATATGGATTTTTTCTTAATTTCAAAAAATTTTGGGAGCCAATGGACGATTTTATCACTAAAATATTAAAAAATATAAGGATATATATATATATAATTTAAACAAAATTATGGGGGCCTAAACAGACCCCCTTTAAATTCGCCCCTGCATATAATAATAACGAGTAAAAAATCCTTGCTACGTGGTGGGTAGGGTAAAAAATATTTTTATAGTTGGTCCTTGTGTACCACGACGGGGCTGCATTCCGCACCCAGTCCAAGGGGGTCCATCTAAACTAACGACAAAGGAGAGTTTAACGAAACAATCAATTAGAATCAAACATGATAATGCTCACCCACTAATCAGAACCAATCAATTAGAATCAAACATGATAATGCTCATCCACTAATCATAAAAAGGATTTGGTCACCATTAAATATATAAACACTTTTAATGTGGTAAGTTTATTTTACGTCATCTTTAATATAGTTGATAACTTAAATGGGAGAAGCGTCATCAATTTACTTCATTTTTCTTTATTTTGTAAAACTTCCATGATATGAAAATAATTGTTGTGGAACTAGACTAATAATTTTTTTCAGGATATTTTCTTGACACTTGAAAACGTCAATTGACGTTAGCTCAAGGGAAAAAAATATCTTCTCTCTAACCTTTTAAAAACTTTTTTAAGAAAAATTCATGCTTTTTTTTCTCCTTTGTTCAGATCTGGTCATTCAACTACCGGATCCGAGCAAAGGTTATTTTTTTAATTATTTTTTATGTAGTTAATCCTGATTTAGAAGTTATTTCGTTGATTTTAAGAATTTATTTCACAATTAGAGTGATTTTTATCTTCATAATTATGACGATTCTTATATGCACTTTCATAGTGTTTTTTTGCTTAGATTTGTTCTTGATTCATTAACTTAAATACAAGTACATCGGCGATTCGACGCGCTCAAGATCAAGTTCTTTTTCATCAGAAAAATAATTCTAGGGTTTCTCGGTTACTCGCTACACATGAAGAATTTCTGGGAAAATTACTAATCTCTCATGGCAGAATCTCTTTTCCAAGAAGAAAACCAATCAAAACGGTCGAATTATAGTTTTGAGTACTATTCCTTCTCCAATCTCTATGCACAAGAATTGGATGTTGTCGTTGTAGAAAACCTTCCTCTTTTCATACATTCATTAATGAGTGCTATAGTGGTGCTGAAGTGGGGAATAAACCGCCGTAAAAAAAAATGAAACCAAGATCCCATCCTTCGTCACAACATAACCGAGAAATAAAACTTGATATATCATGAATGAACACTTTTAATGGACGTATATAATTTCTCCATGTGTAGAACTAAGATCACTTCTCAAAGATGTTGGACATACAAGTCCATTTTAGCATTATAAATAAGAATATCATCGAAATAAAGAACCATAAAAGTATCGATAAAAGGTCTTCGTACTTGATTCACGATACACATGAAAATACTTGGTGTACTGGTCAACCCGAATTGCATAACCAGCTACTCATATAATCCTTCTCGAGTTTTGGAAGTAGTTTTCCACTCATCATCTTCACGAATTTTGATCATCTGATGATATCCATTCTTCAAGTCGAGTTTGCTAAACACCTTCGCTTTACTCAACTGATCTAACAAGTCATTCAATCTTAGAATTGGAAAACGATATTTTACTGTGATTTTACTGACGGTACGGTTTTTAATACACATCCTCCACGTAGAATTCTTCTTCAGAATCAACAAAGCTAGTACTGCACATGAACTAAGACTTTTTCGGATCAATCTTTCGGTAACAACTCTTCCACTTGACGACGAAGTTCTTCATGCTCTTTAGGAATTATTCCGTAATGCGCTTTGTTTGGAAAACTTAATCCATGAACTAGATCAAATATGATGTTGAATATCCCGGAGTAGTAGTAACTCATTAGGCAACTCGTTAGGAAAGACATCCACAAATTATTCAATGAAAGGGTAAGCTGCAATGGGGATATTACTTTCATCATGTTGTTCTTCTTGTTGGTGATACATGAACTAAGTCTTGTTAGTGATACATTAGATGATATACTAGGTATCATCTCTGTCTATGATAAGGCTCAATTTTAATGTGGTAAGCCTGAGTTTACAGTCCCGGCGTAATTAGGTTAAAATTAGGTAAATCTAAGAAATTTTGTTTTTTTCACTTTTAGGATTAGCCGAGGCCGTAAAATTAGGTTAACCTAGAACGTTTAATTTTTTCTATTTTTAAGGTTAATCGGCAGGGTTAAACAAAAGCTCTGACATAGTTACGTGATTGTTAATTATGTTAATTTTGATTAGGCCACGTTATAATCTTTATCGTCCATTGTGTTAACATAGATCGGTCGATTCTAACCATCCATAAAACTGCACCATATATTAGTTTATTAATCTGTGTTAGTATTATATCATCAAGAGTTATCTAAAGTTATATTTTGTTCATTAATAATTATGTTGTATTATTTATTAATTAATTTATTTTTATTGCTTGTTTTTTTTTTCAAATTCATAAACATGATTTTTGTTTACATTTGACCAATTTATTTAATCACAATGTATTATTTTTCGTGTTGTTTTTATAAGAATTCCTATATACAAGATCTATCCAGAGATGGTTCATTACAAGGCATGATTTGTTGCATCTGCTAATACTTATTTGCATCAGTAGGTACTAGGTATTGACACAAAATCCTTAATGTGTCAGAATTCCTTTGCATCATTTTGTATCGGAATGATACATGCCAATATAGTTTTGTATCATTCTGACACGATATAAATTGATGCCTAATATTTTAATTTATTATATTAGTATACGATTAAAATTTAATAGGTGTGATTTACAACCAAACTTGTAAGATAAATAAAACAATATAAAAATAGGAATTTTATATACTATTAAGTTATAAATGTTACATTGATTAGTGTTGGGATATATCGTATAAAGATATATTTTTATATTTTATGTTAAAATTAGAAAGTTAATATGATGATATATTTTTAAACCTTCACAAAATTGACAAGAGTTAAAAGTCGGTGTGATGGTATACTATATAGTCTATATTAATACTTGTACGGCGAACAAGGTTATTCTTCCATGTATACAAATCTCTTGGAAAGGAAAAAGAAGAAGCCATTTATCCATGTCATCTATAAAATGCAGCTTATCAACCAATTAACACGTACAATCGATTTTTCAATCTATAGATGACAAATAGCTTTACAAAACCAAAACGTTGGCCCACAAGAAGTACAAACTACAAAGTATCAAAGTATCAAAGGGAACAAATAAATGAGAAGAGAAAAACTGGGATTAGACGTGAGATTAGGGAGACAAGAGAGGAAAACAAGGATTTGAGGTGAAGATTTGATGTGTGTTTGCTAGCTGCGTGTGTGCAGCAGGTGAAAAGAAAGAGAGATTAAACAAACAATCAAATATAACAAATAGTTTCTCTCCTTTTCAATTGTTTTGTTCTTTCTTAATTTAAATAATTAAAATCATGGAAAAATAGTTACTAAAAGTTAAATAATTGAATGTCAACGGATCAATTAAGATAACTATAAATTAATGTCATTGTCTCCTAATCAACACACATTCTCACGTAGACATTCCCAACCACTCTTTCTGAGTCTCTCTGGGCGCATCAAGCACAAGACATCTCCATTCTCCACTGCCCTCTTTCCCTCCCTCTCCTCCGCCCCCTCGGTCCCTCTTCTCTTCACTGACTCTCTCCCCCCTAAGCCTAGATGACACGCAGATTGTCTCCCGCAGTTGACTAGTCAACGACATATAACCTTTTGTCCAGATTTCCAATGACTGTCGAATTAGTTGTTGACACGTGGGAGACCAGGTTATACTAAAAGAAGACAGTTTTTGAAACGCAGAGGGATTGAAAACCGCGGCAGCAAAATGCAAATGAGCCGTATTAACCAGAATAGAGCATTGGATAAAAAAACCGAAACTGCTTTAAGGGTTAGCGGCAGTCTCTTAGTGGAATGACGCAATTATAGCGTCATGCCCACAAGCAATCTTGTCTGATTTGCTTGAGGTCTTAAATTATAAACACTTTCGGTGATTCCAGTTTGACGTTGCTACGTTATCTAGCAAGAACAGATCTCTTCAAAGGTAGCTAGGCTCAAGAAGTCAAGCTCAATGGCTCTTTCTTGCATCAACTAAATATAACTTGACTTCAGCGAGATGAACAAATATATAGGTAACAGCCAAGTTGGTATCAGGGGTGAAGCCAGAAATCTTTTTATGGGGAAGTAATATCTTAGGGGTAGTAACTAAACAAAAAAAGAGTTTGAAAACTAGACTTCTAAAAAAACAAAATAGGCTTAGGAACCAGTTGGATATGAATAGCAATTGTACACCCTTGTTATACACTGGCTCCGTCACTGGTTGGGATTGACAAATATTTCAATGGAAGTTGTATTCATTCCTTCTTTTGGTTGTGTTAATAGCACCATTTTTCATTATGGCTGCAACTGAGAAAGAAGTAATACCAAGACCAAATTAACAAAAAACCAAAATAAATAAATAAATAGAAATAAATGATAAGTTCCAGCCTTTTACAATAACTAACTCTTATATTCATGCTTCAATATGAACACATTGTATTTTTAAAATCGTATAACTGAGAGTGGAAGTCCTTTTAGGTTTTCTAAATAACACTTAGGATTATATTTTGGTTTTGTAAAAATAAATACATATTTATTTGTAAACTCATAAATATGCATCCCTAATAAATGGACTTCAGAGATAATATCAAAGAATTTAGTACTACTTTCATTCTTTTTCAGGGATGGAGGGAGTAGCATTTTTTCTCGTTGTCATGGTTATATGAAGGATCTACTATACTTGCAATATTAAAAACGATGAGGTGTTTAACCATAACATCATTTGCAGTAAATACAATGAGAAGATTACATACAAAATTATGAGAGATAAACACAATGAGAAAATTACCTCTATATTAGCATCACTTGCATCACTTTAAATCCATAGAGAACTAATTCATCAACATCTAAACTGTAAAGAAAATCCATAAAAACAAAAAATTAGAATCTAATTCACTTATAACTAAACAAACAAATCCAACAATAACGACAAAAAAAAAGTCAAAGTAAAACAAAACAAATCCTCCGAGTAAATCTGAATCAAATCATCAAAATCCAAAGCTCCAAACTCAAAAGCATACACAAATAACCAGAAATAGAAATAAAAAGTAATTAAATAGAATATAGACAAATCAAATTCATACTTGATTTTAGAATTTTTATTTGTGTACCTGTCATTTCTCTGTAGTTCGATTACCTAAACAGAAACGAAAGAGTGTAAATTTTTATAAAATACATACCAATCAAAAAACTAAGTACACATAAAATGCTAGCCCTAAAATCATCTGATAAATCTTTATTATTTATTAAGAAATAAGATGATCACATGTTAAAAAAGCTCACATATGAATATGTATCTTGATTAAATCCATATATATAATCTATAGTTTTGCTGCTGAAGTGTCCTTAGGCCAAGTACTATGCAGCTGGTCACTACAAATTATGTCTTAATTTCAAAAGTTATGCAAATTGACTTATCTTTTACAAAATACAAATATGCTCAGTTATATATAGGGGGTGTTTGGTAAAAATTATCATTATCATTTATGATTATAGATAATCATAGATTGAAAAATGATTATGATATTAATCATTATTATAATAAATTTTAACAAATAATTTTTTGGGATAATTGATTATCTTAAAAAAATGCTCTTGAAGAGGAGAGAAAAAAAATGATGATCTAAAAAAAAATTTAGTCCACTATTGTTTTTTTATCTCTCTCTTGATAGTTTAGAGAAAATAAGGAAAAAAATCTAATTCATTTTTGTTAAAAAAAAATAATTAATTATGGTAACTTTTATGAATGACTTATTTCTACTTATGAAAATAATGAGTTTTTTCAATTATGATTAAAATAATCAGTTATTATAAATTTTAACAAACACCTATATAATGGATTATGGGATGGATAATTATTATGGGCTCATAATCCATTATAATAATGGTTACCAAACAGTACCATAATACTGATTTTACAATCTCATTTTAAATGCAAACTGCGAATCAGATACAATTATACAAACTTATAAACCCAACCCCAACTACTGAAGGACCCAAGTGGGCTTAAAACCCGAATACGATTAATAAATTATAATAATTTTAGTTATTAAAATGATACTTTCGAACCTATCTTGTCCGACTATACTTACCACAAAATTATTTTTTTTAGAAACTTTAATTTTATTTGAACATGATTGTCTTGATTCTTTTTAGGAACTGACCTAATTTATTCAAAGTTGAATTTCTTACACAATTAATTTTATTATTTTTGATGAATCTTTGAGAATGGTTCAGACCATGTTTTAAAAAATATGTGTTATTAAAGGAAACAAATTAATGTATTTTCTTAATTAATAATTAAACATGTTGTTTTTTGGTCAATTAATTGACTTGAATTTATAGGATTGTGTTTAGCCATTTTTACAAAAAAAAAAAACAAAGAGAAGAAAAACTCGTAAAAAGTCGAATTTCCTTTGTATTAAACTTGTCATTACTCATTGTCTAATGAAATTATCAGCAAAAAGAATTTGATATATATAAAAATTTGAGGACCAATGATTATAAATGATAATTTTCTGACAAAATCTATATTAGGACTCTTTCTTCATGTCTAGTTCGAGACTCTAATTTGGGCACTAATTCATTAAAAGAACATGAGTTATTTATCCTAGGAAAGTCAAACTAAAACACAAAACTATAATTAGTCGGTTGGATTATAATTTTTTGGTGGTCATTTCTAATTCTTTTTAAGATCTATTTAGAACAAATTTAATACAGCACAAAGATAATTATGAACTTTAATTTATTTTCTAGTTGAAAAGTTAGTCAATTAACATAGTGTTCTGACATCCAAATATGTTAAAATAAATTATGTTTTAGTCATTATAAAAAATGATTTTTATTTTTAATTTCCTCTATAATTTATAAAAGAAAAGAAGTAGTTTTCTTTCCGATCTAACTCAAAAATCAATCCATATAAACTGTTCGAGTTGTGAAAGGAGATGACTCAGGAAGTCTCTATAGCTCGACCTTTCTATACTAAAATCCTTTCAGTTCTACAAAAAAAAATAGGTTGAAACTCGTTAACATTTTAGATAATTAATCGAACAATAATAATATTAATTAATCAATGATTAATTTTGAGGTCTTCTCTATATATACTACTGTCTATATATACTACTGAGAACACATGTTTGATGCACATGTTTGTATTAGGTTTCTTTAACACAAAGACTTCTTTAACAACACAAATTTTGAAAATAGTAAAATTTTTGTTTAAAAAATAAAATTTTAATATATTTTTTATATTTCATTGCGTAGATAATTCAATGAGCTTTCCAAATATATAAATTATACAATAATCAGATTTGTATTTGAAAGATATATACGTTCAAATTTTATATTTTAGTTTTATAAATACGTAAAGATATGCTTAATGTATAATTTTACCCATGAATATGTATATAGTGGTATTAGCAATGTTAGAGCTCATTTTTAACCAACTAATTTTTTTTTTTTTATATTAGCAAGATATTGCAAGGGTGATTTCCTCATTTCCTCTTTACGTGGGTGCACTGCTGGGGTTCAGTCCCCATTTCCCTCCAACCCTACGGATAGGCAGTGAGTCCAAGTAAGAGTCATGTCTAGCTTTGCATGTACTCAAAAATAAAAAAGCAAAGAAAGTATGCAGTCAAAAATTTGTGACTAATTCTTCCCGAGGATAGTAGCAGTGGCCTTCTCTAAAGCAATTATATTTCCAGAATACCCAAGCTTAGAGAAAGTTTAGTTTTTTCGCTTAAACATGTACAAATTAAGTATTCCATTGGCATTAGTCAACATATTACTTTGTTGAACTTTGGAACCAATATAACTTTTTTAAACTATAAATCGTTGAAACCTGCATGCCATGTGACCTAAATCAATATACCAAAGAATGCGTCATGAGGCTCTGGTAGCAATTAAATAAAAATCGTGTGGGAAGCCTCGAGATACAAATTGAAACTTAGAGGTTGAATCAACGAGGATCTAAAGTTCGATTTTGAAGTTTTTTTTAACTATCGTGAATGCATCATGTTAGAGCCTAACTAGCAATTCTATTTGAAGAAGATCAAGTTGTCTACATGATGGAGTGAGCTCTCCCTAATAAAATCACGCGAAAAATTCCAAAATCTAAATTTCAATTTCATCATCCTCTGTTTACGGTTTTGTTTGTGTTCGTAACCAGATATATTTTCGCATATTTCAAGAACATAAAATCGGTTTGCTGCTACCTTGAGTCCTCGACCACGTAGTTATTGTTTGGCGCAATAATTAAAATGAAGAAATTTTAAATAAACCAAAGTTATTGATACTTAGTTCTTTTGTATTGGAAGTGATCGATTTGACGAAACGGATAAGTTCCCCAGATCTCCGCAACAGCAACATGGCAAAACTTTGGAAAACAGAATGAGTCACGTGTTCAACACGCTGTCCTTAAGACATTAGCGCACAACTACACTCAAGAGTGATGCTATAGCCTCCACAGGGCGGATGCCTCCAGAATAAAACACCCTACTACACCTACTACTAGCACTCGTAGTAGATGCTCAACTTGAGCTTGGCAACTCCGAAAAAACCCTCAAGGAAAATCGCGAAAGCTTAAGAAAAAGAAAAGAAAAATACTTTTCTTTTGGTCTCTCCAAAAATATGGAGAAACCCTTTTTCCTTGGATTGATCCTTTAGGTTGAGAAAAGAGCTTGTTTATATAATAACCTAGTACTACTTAAGAAGAGTGATCTCCCCGATGTGGGACTAATAATTTTATATAGTCTCTTAAAACAGCTTAAGATTGGAAACTCTCCAATGTGGGACTAATGAGTTTTTCATTCATAAAAGAAAACAAGAATCTATTATTTTCTTAAAACCTTAAAATTCATATTTTATATATATTGTTTTCCAACAATCCCACACATGAATGAAAAACCTAAGTAAAACATGAAAAATATAAATAGATCTTGGTAAATCATTACCCCAATTCCACGACCCGATCGAACTGACTGAACAATCAGCCAAACCGTGTGTATTGAAATCATACTATCCATTCCAACGTCCTCTCCCTCACACAAAAGTGTGTTGACCCCAGGGTCATACTATTGATTGCATAAATCATAATAGTATAGAGAGCTTTCATCTTTAGTTTGGGACTAAAGGTTCCGTTCACGCAAGTGAAAATGAGCCAGTGATCCCTTAGTGACCCTTAGGTCCTAAGTATCAGTAATACCAAGACCATAAAAAACAACATAAAACTCATTTTCTCAAAATGAATTAAATCTCGATAAAAAAAAATCACATAAAACGTAGGAAATACCATTTTAGGCAGAGGTATCCATGAGGTCTTTAACCTTTGCTTAGTGAGAGATTACCGGAACTACTTGCTAGAGACAGTGAACGCGATGTCTTGAACTGCTAGCGTTTGGTGTAATTCGCAATAACCACCACGCATGATAACTCTAAGGTTGCTGCCAAGCTCGTGCCGTTGTACTCATTTTGACCCTGAGCAAATATCCCGTTTCTCAGAATTCTCTAGAGAATCAGCTCATATTCTCATAGGAAGCGACCCACTTCCTCATTCAGATATGTGCTATCAAGAGTGTTACTGCTACACCCCACTTCAATCTTAAATTGAAACTATAGAACTCATTAAGACTTCTTAAAAGTCATCCTTCACATGCAGTCACACTATCACAACAATGCACCATAAGGAGGGACAGAGAATGTAATTCTCTTGATAGTGCATACCTTTAATTACCACAAATTAATTGTCTCATTGAACCTTGATCTTGGGATCTCCAGTCACTAAGGTTGATTGTCCTTCATGAAAATTTTATTTCTTGAGCTTAAGTCCCATCCCCCTTGATGCAATTACAAACTATCTCTCTAGATTATCCTTCCGTCAAAGGATCCACTGATTTTTCTCTTGACTTCACTAAGTCTACAAAAATCACTTCATTAGAAAGTAGTTGTCTTACCGAATTAGCCTTCTTTGAGTTTGTCTAGACTTTTCCATTGCTCATTTACTTTATACTCACATAGTTAATTGAGCTTCAGCAGTGGTGGCCACAGGCTTCAGTCATAGAGGAATACCAACAAAAGGGTTTTAGCAATTCATCTTCCTCTTATGCTTTAATTTAAGCAAAAGAAATCTGATTTCATCTCAGTCAAGTTCTTCATGTCTGTTGGAGGATTTCCAACTAATTATACATCTTAAGAGAGTACACACATAGGCTAAGATTTTCCAAAGCCTGAAATCACAACATCTCTTAAGGTCAGTGTAATATGTATCATGCACATACACAATTTAAAATGTACCTCGGGTACTTCAAATTTCTGATCAGATCATCCCATCTAGGATCACAAGTATATTCGTACACATAATTCACTGCACATTTACAATACACATTAAACACATCGAGTTTGACAAAGACCATTCCCGTCAGAATTTCTTCTGGTTCCAATGAACTTTTGGATCATGCTTGTCTACAACAACTTAGTCTTTCAATCAAATCACAAACATCACATGTTTTCTAGTGGTTGTAAATCATATAAAGGCATACACAAGATACATGTACTACTTGCTAGTACGGTCATTACATCTTCCTCCAAAGTTTAGTGCAATATATATCACATATTTGAAATTAAATATGTACCTCAAGCATCCCAATTTTCTGGTCCTGTGATCAGAGCAACCCTGTAATTATCCAGGATAAAATGGGAAACATGCACACCTATTTTACAACACACATTTGACAAAACTATATCATCAAAATTTGATTTTGGTTCTTTCTGATCCTTTAGACCACTTCAACAACATATTAATTTCATGTCAAACTTTAAACAACAAAAATCGTTAGTGGTTGTAAAGCACATAACAAAGGCATGCTAAACATATGCACCTTCAATTGATTTAGTGTAAATACACTATCAAATTCATTAGTGTACATCACTAGTATTCATCATCATCACATAATAATATTTATAGGTCATTGACTTACATCTTGGTTTAGGTCAAGTATATGTACGTGTAATCAGTTTGTACCCCTAGCGCTAACCAAACCCTTAAGGTTTGTCCACCTTTGACTAATCATTTATGTATAATGTCTCAACATCCATATAATGTAGCATACTGACAATAATGGCAAACAATGCCTGATGTAGTAATTTTAGAGTCATGTGAGTATCTGTCAAAAGATCACTACTTTATTCTCTAACAACAATTTCACAAAATCAAGTCTCTGTCTGACTTATTCAATCTCATGTGAGAACCCGACCTCAGAAAACTATTGTCGAGAACTCAACATCCTCAACAATAAAATTAACTTAGTTACATGTTGTTAGCTTCAAAAATTTCAAATTATGATACTACAGTTTTGGTGATCATATGCAATGATTTGCTAAAGAAGTCGACTCTTCATTCTCACCTTAGACCCCCACAGTTGAGGTCTACAGGGTAGGGCACATATAAGTATAGGGTGTTCTATGAATCTACTTGAGAAATCAAACAAACACTTGTTTCCATCTTATACCCCACAGTTGAGACATAAGGCCCCCCACAATTATCATGATTTCTCAACATAAGAAACTACAATTATGTATCCTTTAGGTTGCTTCTAACTAAGACACACCATATAACGGTACTCTATACCAACATTATGATTTAACATGCTCATGTATTCATTCTCAATTCATTGACGATTTTCCCTTTTATCTACTATTGTCTTGTTCTATTAAGCTAACACTCAAAGCATGACAAGACCATATTTCCAAGTATAACATTTCATAGTAATTTAGGTAGATACCATTTGGCACTAGTTTTAATTCGCAATGCACATATTGAGAATGATATCATAATCTGATTAATGTCCATACCTAACAGGCCTTGCACATCATTTACCTATTTCTTCAACTATTTTGATAGTTGAATTGTTCATGAAAATGCTTTTAATCTTTTCCATTCCTGGTGGAAGACAAAACATGCATTTTCTAGAGAACACGTTCCAGCACTTCTGACATTTACCAACCAATTCTTTTTATAATCTCCACTGAAAAGAAAAATTACTTAACACAGTAAGAATGTCAATTGTTCCATTCAAATTTGAATATACAATTCTCTATTCCGAGGAGATAAGCACACAACTAAAAAAATATAAGTTATCAGAGATTAACACTAAATTTATCATTCAACTTAAGATGATAAAACTTCTGACCAACTAGGATTCAAAAAATTGGTTGATACTTTCATCGTCATAGGTAATATAAAATTATCAAGATATTATAAGTGATCATCTTATCAAAATATTTATTGCGAACACATAGTTATCAAGTTACTTAAGTCTCTCTTCACATTAGACTATCACTATCATAAGTAAGTAACAAAACTTGGTAATAAAAACCCTAAGCAATTTTCGTGTACATACATATCAATTCAAGCACATTTGATCGCTTAACCTTCTTGTTGCACTAGTTACTAAAAGATACTTTATACCTCACTATCCATATGACTCTGGTATACTAGTGTATTATGATTCTCATATTTTCAACAAAAGGTAACATATTCAAAATGATTTAGAAATCACCATAGAAATTGCTAATACACAATTATTAACCAATCATGTGATTCACACCAATTGATACTACACAAAGCACATATAATCAAAGTGATTTATAACCAATGGATAACTCATACACAACTGATTTAACATCTTATTCATTAGCAATGTGATACTAATCTAACACATATAAGAGATTATCACTTTAAGTCACAAAAATTAATTCGGTACTTGCTCTAAGTTGTTTATGATAAATATTTCAACTAAATTGAAATCTCAAGTCTATCATGGATAAAAGCACTCACTAGTACCGGTTTTTCATGTTATATCCAAGGTGAAAAGTACCACTGTAAATGGTTGCAAGATCTCATACTAATCTAGAGCTTAGATACAATTATTGATATTCTGGACAAACATACGCAACGTTTTTACAAACACCATATCTCACAAACCACAATTCAGAATCGAAAAATAGAAAATGAGTTTTGAAGATAACATCTAGATCTACAAACTTCGTTCGAATCACAATTTCAAAAAACACATGGTTACCCCAGAAAAACTAATTTAGTCAACAATATTTTTCTGTCCGTCAGAATTTTTCAGGAATGTTTCTCAGTTTTGTAAAATACCTAAAAAATACTTTTACAACTCCAAAAATTCTGAAATTTGGTGTGGGTAACTATCAGGATGTCTAATATATTCGGTTAAAAGTATTTGTCGAAATTCCTTCTAAGTTAAGAGATATACTCGAAACTCTACATCTGACAAAAAAACTCAATTTTATTTTTCACTTCACAATTAATATCATTTGTTTTCCAATATAATATCAACGACAACGATTCACAAACATAGTGAGTGACGTGTTCAACACGCTGTCCTTAAGACATTAGCGCCCGGCTACACTCAAGAGTGATGCTATAGCCTCCACAGGGAGGATGCCTTCGTGATAAAACACCCTACTACACCTACTACTAGCTCTCGTAGTAGATGCTCAACTTGAGCTTGGCAACTCTGAAAAAAACCTCAAGGAAAATCGCGAAAGCTTAAGAAAAACAATAGAAAAATATTTTTTTTTTGGTCTCTCCAAAAATATGAAGAAACTCTTTTTCCTTGGATTGATCCTTTAGCTTGAGAAAAGAGCTTGTTTATCTAATAACCTAGTACTACTTAAGAAGAGTGATCTCCCCGATGTGGGACTTATAATTTTATATAATCTCTTAAAACAGCTTAAGATTGGAAACTCTTGAGACTAATGAGTTTTTCATTCATAAAAGAAAACAAAAATTTATTTCTTTTTTTAAAACCTTAAAATTTATATTTTATATATATTATTTTCCAACAGTTATCCACATAGATCTAAGAGATCCAAAATTCCACATATGTAATTCTTTTGTTTTTAGTCAAATAGCATCCATGATTCGAATACATGAAATCAAAAATTTTGCTACGTAAAAACACCTTCGTGGATAAGTTTGATTAAATAAATCAAGGAAATTCGATAAATATTACATCATACAGAACTTGTACATGTGAAATTGAAACTACGCAGAAATATTCATTCGGAATTTCTCATCTAATTTTATAAAACGTATCACAACGAAGTTAGACAGCTAACTAAACTTGCATTCCGAACATACAGATCTTGGACTTTGATTCTCTCGCAAGAGAGTGAAGCTTTCCTACGAAAAATGGGTCGGCGGGGAAAGAATCCCGTTACTTAGATTTTGTTTTGATTGATTTCTTTCACCGGAAAATAGAAATACCTTGAAACCAAATTACGGAAACGGCTGCCGGTTCTTTGTGAAACATCCGCGGTACAAGCACGCATGTACTCGGTGTACTTACTGCTTGTTTACCGGTTATTGGCAGTCAAACTCTCACCCCGATATCGTATTCTTATCTCCAGGCTGTCCTTTAGTTTCCTTGAGAAGTTGCGAATTCGTTCCTCGGTTTCCTTGTACAACAAACACATTATTCATACAGTATACCGTCCCACTACTCCCTCTACTTCCTAAATAACGTATAAAAGTCAAAATTAGAAACTACCCTAAGTATTACTAAACTACCCCTCATAATGATTCTTATTTTATTTTAACTAATTAGAAATTATGACAATCTCTAGTATACTGTTGTTTGGATATGAAGGTATAAGGAAAAAGAAAAGCAAAAAACTTTCAGAACAGAACAGCCACCTTTACATCACTTCCTCTATAAATACCCCTTCCCATCCGTTCTTTCTCTACATCCAAATCATCTTCATCATAGTTCTCATAGAAAACTTTCCTCTCTCTCTTTAAATTTTTTTCTTTGTTTCTCTCTTGACTTACTAATCCTACATTCCCATTCCACTAAAGCTAAGTAGTGGTTTGATTAGTCAAGATGCCAGAAGCTCCAACGAATGACGCAGCATCGGAGTATGTTGTGGTTGATAAGAGTAAAATAGCACTTGAATTCATCGAAAATGTTACAACAAATGCAGATGAAGTTCAAAAGAAAGTACTTGGTGAAATTCTTTCACGGAGTTCTCATGTTGAGTACTTACAAAGATACGATCTTAAGGGACGTGTCGACCGTGAGACTTTTAAGAAGGTTATTCCTGTTATAACTTACGAAGATCTTCAACCTGATATTAATCGTATTGCTAATGGTGATACTTCTCCTATTCTCTGTGGACAACCCATTTCTGAATTCTTAACTAGGTGAGTCAACTCACTGATCCCTTACTAAATTTCTTGTTTTAGACTTTTAGTAATCTTACTGCTTATTACCTGCAATGGGTTTTTATATCTTAATTTTCTTTATTTCCTGGAAATTCAATCTTAGTTTTTGACTAGGTGATGAGTAACCTGGTGACTCAGGACCGGTTTAATAAAATTAGCTAGAACTTCTATTCTTAATTTGAGTTAGTATTGAGATAATTGTGAATAATGATTTTTTTTGTTGTGTGAATTTGTAGTTCTGGGACTTCAGCAGGGGAAAGGAAAATAATGCCAACAATTGAAGAAGAATTAAACAGAAGATCTTTACTCTACAGTCTCTTAATGCCGGTAATGAATGAACATGTTCCTGGTCTTGATAAAGGCAAAGGAATGTATTTTCTGTTCATCAAATCCGAAGCTAAAACACCAAGTGGATTAGTTGCTAGACCAGTTCTAACCAGTTACTACAAAAGCTCACATTTCAAAAACAGACCTTATGATCCATACACCAATTATACTAGCCCAAATGAAACCATTCTCTGTTCTGATTCCTACCAAAGCATGTATTCCCAATTACTCTGTGGTCTTTATCAAAACAAAGAGGTTCTTCGAGTTGGTGCTGTTTTTGCTTCCGGGTTTATCCGAGCTATTCGATTCCTTGAAAAACATTGGAACTCTCTTTGTAATGATATTCGAAACGGAACCATTGATTCCCAGATTACTGATCCATCTGTGCGAGAAGCAGTTCTCCAAATACTCAAACCAAACCCAGAACTTGCTGATTTTATTCACAAGGAATGCAGTAAGGATTCATGGAAAGGGATAATAACTAGGTTATGGCCTAATACTAAGTATATTGATGTTATAGTTACTGGAACTATGTCTCAGTATATTCCAACTCTAAATTACTATAGTAACGGACTTCCGTTAGTTTGTACCATGTATGCATCTTCTGAGTGCTACTTTGGTTTGAACCTTCAACCTCTTTGTGATCCTAGTGATGTTTCTTACACACTCATTCCTACCATGGCCTACTTCGAGTTTTTGCCTGCTCATAGAAACAATGGAGTTAGCACTAAACCAAAATCTCTCACTGAAAAGGAGCGCAAGGAATTGGTTGACCTTGTCGATGTCAAACTCGGTCAAGAATATGAGCTTATTGTCACCACCTATGCCGGTAAGAACATCATCTCTATAGTTTCTTTCTTTTCTTTCTAAATGTCAATGACATGACTTGAGCCGGTGACTTATTATATTTACTCTACTGTTTTACGTAGTTAACAATTATTTAACTGTCAATTTTCAGGTCTTTACCGCTACAGAGTTGGCGATGTTCTTAGAGTTACTGGGTTCAAGAACAAGGCACCACAATTCAGCTTTGTTTGCCGAAAAAATGTTGTTCTAAGTATCGATGCTGATAAAACTGATGAGGTCGAGTTGCAAAATGCGGTGATAAATGCTGTTAATCATCTAGTTCCATTTGATTCATCGCTAGTTGAGTACACAAGTTATGCTGACACATCAACTATTCCGGGGCACTACGTTTTATACTGGGAACTTCGTCACGATGGTACAACTCCAATTCCTCCATCAGTTTTTGAAGATTGTTGTCTAACAATGGAAGAATCTCTCAACAGTGTGTATCGTCAAGGTCGGGTTTCGGACAAATCAATTGGACCTTTAGAAATAAAGATTGTCGAGTCTGGAACTTTCGATAAACTCATGGATTATGCCATTAGCCGTGGCGCATCGATAAATCAGTATAAAACACCTCGTTGTGTTAAATTTGAACCCATTGTTGAGCTCATGAATTCGAGGGTTGTTGACAGTTATTTCAGTCCTAAATGCCCCAAATGGATCGTTGGCCTTCAGCAATGGCGCAACCAAAACTGAAGAAAGGAAAAAAAGAAGTAGAGAGTCAGAATTGAGAGCATTTATATAGAACTACTGTTGTATCTGTTTAATCGGTATATTTTGGATGGAGCTGTTCCATGGGAACGAAGCTGTTTCTATGATCATCTAGAGAGAAACAAATCCCACTTAAATTAACCCTTTTTTTCTTTTCTTTTTTTTCTTTTTTAGATGTCGTTTAATATGTGATAGACTTGAATAGATCTTTGATCCTTGTACACAAAGTTCTTGTTAGATTCATCTAAGGAAGTTTTAATTAATTTATCTCATTTTCATTTCTTAATATTTCCTCAATATTTTTGAATTGAAATTGTCTTGATACCTCAGCAAAATCAGCCTCCAACTTCACTTGTTTTCATAACTCCGGCAGGTACTCAGACACACCAAACTCACATGGACTGCTGAAACGGCAAAAGAACAAACATTTGACTGATTTCCCCAATAGAAATCATGTTTCATTAGTTTTAGTGAAAAATATCTTTTGATAGATTTTTTTACAGAAAATGTAGGTTCCACCCATTTCCTCCTATTCTAATATTCTATTCTAAACAAAGTCAGTTGCTAACAAACCCATACTTGCCGGAATCTGACAATTTCTCTGAAATTGTGGTGCTTTAAATTTTGAGACCATAAGACAGACAGTAAGTGTCAGAATATGGCCGAGTAACTAGCGATATCCAATGGGTCATAAAATGTGATGCGAAATCATTTGGTTTTGGAAAATTGAGGAGACAATTAGACTAGGTTTTCTATATTTTATTTTCATTTTTTTATCAGAACTAAATGTGTATTCAGAAATCAGGATCATGTCGAACATAAATTTCAGACAAAAAAAAAGAAGAGATATTGGGAGAGCATTAACGACAGAGATAGATAAATGCACCAACATTACATTTACTACCAGTCTACAAGAGCAACAATTTCGAATATAAACATTACTCGAGAAGAAATCCGGTCTTTGTGTCGAGAGTCAATGTTTTTTTTAAGTACATTAACCATCTTACGCCAGATCTTATTTTCTATCTCTGTTGCCATGTGGCGACTTGCTATTGGTCCATTTTTTTGCTAAATCCTACTAAATAAACTATCATTTTTTGTGCAAATTTGGAGAAAGAGCAAAAGCTAGTCTACCATCATGTTGTGATGCTCGAACTCAGAAATTTTTAAAGATATTCTAACTAATCTCGTTCTTTCTAATTAAAAAATTTATATTCGTATGCAGCTTTCTACAGTTCATTTACAATTTGTTTTTAGTATATTTTATCATTGTTAAAAAAAAAAAGTGAGATGTATATGGTTACTGAGCGAGAGACTATTATAAGCATATAACAAAGAAATATTTTTCAGCATTTTAAGTTAAATTTGGTGGCACCTAACATCCATTTGATGTTTAAGTTATAATGTTTGTAGTTAGTGTGTGATTGTATCTTTTTGTCTGTTTGTCATTCCTAAAGGCTTTTTTTCTTTTATGTTTTGTTTTTCTCTTTTCTTGATGAATAAATCATCTTAGACATTTCTACATTGCTAAAACCCTAAAATGGAAAAATGAACTCAAAATCAAATTCAATGTCATTGACATAAGGGGAATGAGACCCGTTAAAATTTCAAATGTGGAAAGTTGGTTTTGATAACATTCACAATATTGGTTTTAGAATCATTTTTGTTGATAAATATTCTTTTTATAAAAAAAACAAAAAGGAATAAAGAAAAGACAAACAAGATCGATATACAACTTTTTGTTTTATATCAATAAGGAAATATGTCTTGTTCCTAAAAAGGTATAGCCTAGGGAATTAGTAACCTATCTTTTTTCAAATTGAACCACCGTGTAGCTAATCGTTAGAGATCACAATAACACTAATAACAAAGACTTATGCTATGTTAATGGCAGCATGACACCTACAACCTAACAATGAATGGAAGTTTGTTATGAAACTGATTCAAAAAATTTGGTAAAGCTCATCAACAACAACGAGGAACTACCTTAATACTTGACATATATGATCGCTGAAATTAACACTTTGCTATAGTGAATTCTGTGACATACAATTTGGCACATTTACAGGGAAGGAAACCAGACAACAGATGGCCAAGCTAATCATGCAGTGGATGGATGTCAACAAAGGACAAACAAGACTACAATATGTGAATATGATGTTTCTGATTTTTGATTAACTGAATTGTTTTAAATGACTATTGTTAGAATATATCCTCGTGCAACTATTTAATTTAATAAAAATCCGACGATGCTTAAAAAAAGCAAAAACAAAACTCAATGTTTGAAAGGAAAAAAATACTCGCCTCACATATCAAATACCTAAAAAAAGATAATGTTAGGATAACAACACATTATAAGGGTTATTAGACTGTGTTATGTATAAACTTTACACAATTATTTTATACGAGATAATTTTTTTAAAAGAAATTTCTTATGAGCATCTATATGGTATATGAGATAGAGTTCAATAACGTGTGGACTTTATTTGGACTCTTAAAGGAGTTGTATTGTTTTTTTATGAGTGGCTCCAGTTTGTTTATGAGTGGCTCCAGTCTTGGAAATTACTAAGATAAAATTATTTTGCATCACCCCAGCTTTTGGATTTGTGTTGTATATAAACCTTGAAGATATTTCTCTTCTTAAAATTTTTTTAGAAAGAATTGGGTTTATGCATTTTCATGAACATAAACTTACTATATATTATCAAATTTTTCATCGTCATTAATTTTTTTATTTTTTTTATATTACCGCAGCTTTTATCGATAAAAAAAGGATTTCACTAATTATTCATTTTTTTAACATCACATATTTTCATAATAGTTTATTTTATTTTAGATTTAATTAGTAATTATAATAATAATAAAAAAGCCAGAGTAATATTTGTAGTTGCTCTAATCTAAACAATATACACCCAAGTGCAACACAATATAAGCTAGGTAGAAAACGATATATAAATGGAAACTATATTTTCATATATTAGGGTTGGAACTCAACTAGAACGCTAAGAATTCTTATTTATTGAGCACGGAAACAAACCTTTTATGATCCATGGACTATTAATGTTAACTTATGGACTATTATCTTTAACACAAGGGTGTTAATCAAGGATTATTATTGTTAACTTACATACATTCTAGACTACTCTATTATATCGAGTTGGACTTGCCGAATGTAAGCTTTCCCTTTTGGCCTATTGGTACCTTATGTTTATGGGAATTTTGCTAGATGGTCTAAAGACCCGTCTACCATTTATGTTATAGTCCACTGGGAAAAATCCTTTTATCCGGAGGTCCAAAAAAGGTTTCAAAAAAAAATTACTTCACTGCCCATAACATTCACGTCTGAACCTAGCCACTTCCTCCACGTCTTCAATACGAGTTTCTTTTCACTTTCAAAAACTGAAACAAAAAAATAAATAAAAATCAAACCTGAAACTGATTAGGGCAGCGAAAATTTCAAAAGTGACTCGTTACAGAAAGAGAGATCAAAATCAAAATAAAGTAAAAATCATCAAGGAAAAAAAACGTATTATAAAGAGAGATCAAAGAGGAACAAAATCAGAAAATCAAGACTCGAGATCAAAAACCTAAAATCAATAGATCAAACACTAGTGGATGTGAACTGATTTCTACTGAAAGTTGAAGGAAAATGGTTACACCAAGAACAATTGAGAGAAAAATAAGAGAGATAGTAGTAGAAGAAATCATATTAATCAACAATCATCAACAAAAACAAATAAATAACCGTGTTAAAAATCCAGTGAAGAAGAAGAAGAAGATCCTATAGTGCATATTGATATGTACTGAAGGAAAAAATGTATGATCCCACGGTACATATTGATATATACTAAAGCAAAATATGTATTGAAGGAAAAAATGTATGATCCTACAATACATATTGGTATGTACTGAACGAAAATAAGTATTGTGGGAAAAAATGTATGATCCCATAGTACATAATGATATGTACTGAAGGAAATAGAGTAGATGATCCAAGATTACATATTGGTCTAGCACTACATATAGATATGTATTAAAGGAAAATATGTACTGAAGGAAAAGTCTATGACCCAACAGTACATATTCATATGTACTGAGATACAAAAATAGAAAATCAAAACATAGGATTCAAACAAATCATCAACAAAAACCCATATCAAATCTGGTTTCTTCTGAAATCATCCAAAAAAGGTTACAACTAGAAAAATTAACTGAATAATAATAGAAGAAGTAGTAGAAGAAGAAAATTTATGCAAAGAAAAATGAGATCTTTGTTAGTCACCAAAAACAAGTAAAACCTAGCAAACAGTACATATCCATATGTAAACACCTAATTTATGCTTGAATAAGCATCAATACATATTGATATGTACTGAGATACCCATATTTAAACAAGAAAAATGATGAAAACACGAAGAAAAATAAGAAAAATCGTACAAGAACAATTTCTACATAAAAGAAGATATCACTCCCAAATCAGTAGAAGAAAAACTAGTTCTCATGATGATCCTACAGTACATATCCCACATTACATACCCCACAGATGAAGAAGAAGATTAAAAAGTCTAAACCAAAGTTCCAAATTGATAAATTTATATATTTTCTTAATTTTTTTCTTCTTCTTCATCTTAGATCTATTCTCAGATCTACTTCTTCTTCTTCACCATCACTTCCTTTTCTTCTTCACCGTCACTTTACTATAGAACTTACCTGAGACGAATGGAGTTGGAGATGATTATAGAGCACCGAATTCGATCTTCAAAACAAAAATCTAAAAACACCAACAAAGAAGAATAAAAACGAATCTGAAAATTTTGGAAACTGAATTGGTTTTAGAGGAGTGTGTACGAATAAAATATATAAATTACATTATAACACTCGTACGTGAATGGATCAGAGAAAAAAAAATTTGGTCTAAAAATATAATTTTAAACTAGCGAGTATATGAGTCAGGTGGATGGACCATCCATTAAACGGGTCCTCTAGATTAAATTATCTAGTAATTCCTAGTATGTTTACAGTGGCATCCACATTCTTCGCCATTTCTTTTCTTTATTTACATCGTTTACGCGCTAGAAAAGAAGATGGAAAAAATAAATATGCTTTCGCTTTACCACTTGTTCACCTTATTTTCGGAACCGCTTCAATTCCTATCAATCATTTACTATTTTGTGTTTTTCGATGATGAGAGTCGGTTTGTATCCAATCTCTTTTGTAAGGGTTTTTTTTTTCTTTCATTTTATCAAGTGCCCTATTCTTTATTCTCCGTCTTTAGGTTTTCTCTTGGCTTCTCATGTTCTCAGTATTCCTTTTATTATGGCTTCTGGTAAGTGCGACTCTCTAGTTACCTTCTCTAAGTGATCCATGATCTTTTTTATTGGTTTTAGTGCATGTGGTTACACCTTTCCTCGCCCCTTTTTTAATGTTATAATTTATTTTATTAGGTGAACGTTCGATGTTAAGAAAAGATTGTAGCAATGTCGTAATTTCTGGTGGCGTTTGAGGAAATCTACGAGATTTGGCTGAGGCTATGTTTGCATATGATGCCGCCGCTACTATAGGTCATGTTGGAGATGTGTTTGTTGTGGAGTCTATTGAAGAGAATGTTACATAGCCTATTCTCATTCTAGTTGGTCTCCACCCTGTTTGGGCAGAAATTCTCAAACCCAAAACAACCAAAATCATCACTCAAATTAACAAAAGAAAAGAAGAAATTGCACACAGGATTTAACGTGGTTCAGCCCTTAATGGCTTACATCCACGGGTGGTGAAGTTGAGAGGGTTTTTATTGATTAATTTCTGGTTACAAAAAGCTCCATTAGAGCTCTGATTTTTCTTACAGTAAGCTCCAGTTCTTCCCTTCCCGG
>JAJJMC010008078.1:4076687-4088325 GCA_023531435.1 Papaver californicum | reverse complement strand
TGGCACGATCCTTGGTTCGATCCATGGTACGATCCTTGGTTCGATCCCTGGTACGATCTCTGGTTCGATCCTTGGTACGATCCCTGGTTCGATCCTTGGTTCGATCCCTGGTACGATCCCTGGTTCGGGACATCTTGTGCTCCGCACTTTGCTGCCACTTGTCAAGCAATTTTTTGATACTCACACACCCTGTTATTTTATGTGGGTTATTGATCCTTATTGTTTCGTTGATGGAGGTCGGAAATACGTGAAAAAAGGCAAGAGGTAAATATGGATTATAGTGAAGTGGTCGCCACTATTTTTCTTGCTAGGATTAGGGAGGAAAAAGGCTAAAAAAAAGTTATTAAGAGCTGCAAAGGGAAAGTAACTGAAGCGAAGCATATACATGTGTCTGTTAGACGGGCGAAGAGTGCGGAAATCCCATGCTGAGTTTGTGATTGATGAAGCAACAAACGTATATTGTTCCTTTCTGGATCGTCGATACGAAAATTGCAGGGTGAGTAAATATGATGTTTGACACCCGTGCCCAGTATGACCATATGCTAGATTTATCTTGTTGTCTTTGTGTTTCTCGGTCCGCCCTCGAGTTGCTTTTTTACTTGTTTGCGTACACATTCTTGTTAAGTATATACTACATTGTGTTCTTAGTGAATGTAATTCAGATTTTCGTGGATACAAATTTTACCTAAATGATCTCCGTAGCTGCATCCTTCTTTGTCACTCCTTCGTGGGGAGGCCAAATTGCACTCAATTTCCTCATGGGAAGACCCAACTGTCACTTAATATCTCACGGTACCTGGCATACCAAATGTCACACAAATATCTTAATTATGCTGCACCCCACTTCCAACTAGATGGAAACTGGAATACATCAGCTGGTTTTTAAATATATTTTGAATAAAATTTTATTTTCTATGAGTGAAAAATGTTTTTTGAGCTTTAGGTTCAAGAGGTGTATTTGAATTATGCCTTCTCATCCAGAAGACATTTAGTGCACAAGTGCAATAGAGAGTCACCAATATACATGGTAAGTCACTAGGTGTTAAAACACCTTCAAAAGTTACTATTGAATAAATATAAACCCATCTTTTGTTCTAGTTAAATACAAATTTAAAAATAATTTTCTTAAGAACTTTTGTAATTTCTACGTGTCGTGTATGAAAGCAAAGCTGCACGACAATTTTCTGACCTAATGATAGTGCAGTGTTATTATATACAACACGTGATTGTTGAATCCATAGGAGACAACGCTTATGGAGCCGTGAGTAGGGCTGCACAAACCCGATCCAACCCGTATCCGACCAAAATTATCCGATTTGTACCTGGTCTGCCGATGAATGGGTCGGGTGTGGGTAATTTTTTTTATACCTGCTTATCAACGGGTTGGGTGCAGGTGATAACTCCTCTCACCCGACCCGACCACCCGCCATTTCACTCATAAGACTCATATCTTCATCAATTCATCGACTCTATTTTCAGACTTCATTTCACAGTGACTCTATTCTCTTCTTCTCTGTTCCATTTCTTCTTCAACGATTCTTATTTCTTACTTCTCTTACAGAGCACACCACCGTGAACCCCAACTGCATCATCAGTTCATCACCACCACCTTGTTGAATCTCTATCAGGTGTACAGGTACTGTTTTTTTTTTAAATTTTGTTTTGCCCTAATTGAAATTAATGTTTGTATCATTAGTTCATTACATGATTGAGTAGCAATTGAATATGGGTTTCATTAGTTTTGAGTGTTTGTAAATCTGTGATGCTCATACCCAGCTGCTGTTTTCTTAATTAGGGTTTTAGGTAAGTTTTAGGTAATTTCAAATTTTCAATTAGCTCATACCCAGCTACATTAGGTTATGCCATCTTGCTACCCACTCTGAATTTAATGCCGGCATATAGCTTGCTTCTCAAACATATGGATTAGTAACTATATATTATTCATATAGCATCAGAATGACCTATAATTAACATCAGAAGCACATAATGAAATGACCTGTAATGAAGACTTTAGAGTTTAAGGAGGTAGTCTTTGTTCTACTAGCTAGGGTCACTGAGCAATCAATGATAAGAAACCAGGAATCCTGAGTTGCCTAATATGTATAGAGTTCATGGTTCATGGTCTGTAGTTCTGTTTACCATATGGTTCTGCATTGACATCATATATGGATTGGATTGTAGAATGAAAAGATCCTTCTTTCTAATCGTCAGGATGACAGCAAAATTCAGAGAGTTCTATTCTGTTAGAGCCAACTGTGTGTATTTTATTACTAACTCTAATAGGACTAACAAATTGGTCTTCTACTCATTTTTCTTTCTGATTTCATGGTATCAACATAGTGGATGCATGTAATTTGGTTGTGATGCGAGACTGAAGTTAGAGATTAAATTCTATTGAAGACAAATAAACTCATCACCAGTGCATATGTTCACTTATCTCTAAAAGGTGCCGGGTTCGGCAGAACATGCCCATTGGTTACTTTTGTTTCCACTCTCATCCTTCGATGGGGTTAATACTTGGTAGTCCCACCAAAATCCGCCCTTGGACTATCAACATGTGTTCATCTGTATCAAATGATCTATCCCCTTTACACATCCCAATCAAATACTTACTGTTAAGCAATACAACAAATATCTCAGTAATTGTTTGACCATGTATATATAGTCATTACGTACAGTTGCACAAATTAGATATAGTTACTTATAAAATGATAACCATTTTTTGCATATTCAGATTTAGATAAAACTCTTTTTTTTCTTATTGGGAACTTTTCCAGCCATTTTCGCAGCTTCGATTGCTTTTGGAGGAAGACGTATTTGTGGACAAAGTGTATTGTAAACATACTTTCTCTACTCCTTTAAATAGATGATTTTTTTTACTTTTTTACCATCTCAACAGTGTCACTGTGTCAGTAAACATTTGTACTTGGAAGGTCAATATTTTTGTGTTTTCATTTGAACATTATACATTTACTTATAGTACTTTTTGAACATTATACAAATTAATAGTGACACTGATGCATATTAATACATATTAATAGTACTAATGTAATACATTTGAACATTTACTGTAAGGTCAATAGTACTGTAATACATTGTCTAAGTTCAGGACAAACATCAGTTTGAGCAAGACAGCTTCTAACTTTACTCCAATTTTCAGATTCAGTAACATAATTTCTAAGCCAAGAAGAATAACCTTCAACTCTATACTCTTTATAACCTCTACCAGGAACTATGTAACTACCATCATGTCTAGTTACAACAAAAGCAAATATGAGTAAAATGAGAAGTACCACTATGAGTGCATCCATGGAGAACAAGTAAAAAGCTAATAGCCCTTGTCTATTCCAATAAGATTCAGTATAGTACTTATACCACCAACTTTTTGAACATTTACTCTAATACATATTAATAGTACTACTGTATTTGACTAATTCTAATACATATGTATGTATGATAACTCACCCCTTCTGCCATCTCTGCCTTGTAGGTTATCAACATGGTTGAAATCTCAGAAGATGACGTTAGTTCAGATCTTCCACTTGTACAAGGAAGACCATCCCAAAGTTGTATGAGACCTCCACCTCAACGTCAACCGGAATCCTTAGGAGGGACAAAGAGTACAGCTGGGTCATCAGCGTCACCATCTAGTCAACCTTCATCATCCGCGACACCATCTTCTCAACCTTCATCATCAAATAAGAAGCCTAGAGTTGGTGTGAAGAAATCTTGGGTATGGAATCACTTCGATATTATAGAAGATGGTGCTAAAGCAAAGTGTAAGCATTGTCCAAAGGGTCGGGGTAGTTACAAGATTGGTGGTAAAACACATGGGACTACCAATCTTTCTCATCATTTAGAGAAGTGTATTGAGTACAAGAAATCAGTTAATAAGGAGCAGGGAGGACAACAGACACTTGGTTTTCAGCCGTGCAAGTCGGGAGAGGAACCACAGTTGGTGGGGATCAGTTTTTCTCAAGAAGGATGTAGAAAAGCGTTGATTATGTTTATTATTACAGATGAAATGGTTTTAGAATTGTTGAAGGAGAAGGTTTTAGGGCTTACAATAAGTTTCTTGAGCCGAGATTTAAGATTCCAAGTCGTATGACAGTGTATCGTGATATATGCACGTTGTTTTTGAATGAAAAGGCCGCATTGATAAGTTATTTCAAGACAAATAAGACAAGGGTATGTCTTACTACTGATACTTGGACATCGATGCAGAACTACAATTACATGGTTGTAACGGCTCATTTTATTGATCGGGAATGGAAGCTGCATAAGAGAATCATTTGTTTTTGTTTGATTGAAAGTAACGAAGGTAAACAAATTGGTAAGGCTTTGGAGAAATGTTTGGTGGAATGGGGGATTGAGAGAGTATTCACTGTCACTCTTGATAATGCATCTGCGAATAAAACTGCTATTGATTATTTGAGAAAACAAGTTGTTAGTTGGGGTTCTTCATTACTTAGTTGGGGTTCTGATTCAGTTTCTAAAGGTATTCTACGATTCAACTGTTGCTTTTTCAGCTTCTACATATGTTACTTCCCACTCATTCTTGGAGGAACTCGGTACTGTTCGTCAAGAATTAGAAGATTGGAAAAATAGATACGCGGATCCTTTCTTAAGTCACACGGGCGATGTAATGTTGCTCAAGTACAACAAGTATTGGGGAGATTTTGAAAAAATGAATTCGTTGATGTTTATTGCTGTACTTCTGGATCCACGAGAGAAAGAACAAGGATTGTATGTGACTGTTGAAGATTTAGTTGTGCATTACGACCCTGTGATAAAACAAAGAAGGGTAAAATCGTGGGTTGATAAAGTTAAAAAGGATTTTGATGAACTGTTCACAGCTTATAAATTAGAACATACAACTGAAAGTGTGATATCTTCATCCGAGTCTCTAAGTAACTCTAGTTCTACTTCTGCTCAAGGTTCTTCTATTTCTGGCAAGGCTAAGTATAGAGAAGAAAGGAATAAACGTAAAAACCAACTGAGTACTGTGGAGGATCATAGAAGATCTGAGGTGGAAAGATTCTTGGCTGAGACTATCTACTCTGCGGCCAATGAGGATTCTTCTTTTGATATATTACTTTGGTGGAAGATCAACTCTGCGAGGTTTGGCATTTTACCACTCATAGCCAAAGATATATTTGCTATACATGTTTCTTCTGTTGCTCCTGAATCAGCTTTTAGTACCGGAAAACGAATTTTGGATCCTTTTCGAAGTTCCTTAAAGCCTAAAACACTTGAGGCATTAATTTTATTGCAAAATTGGTTACATACACCAATTGACAAAGATTCTTCTAGCCTTGGAGTCGAGGAGGAGGAGGTTGATGTTCTTGAGTCGGGTATAATTTGTACTTCATGGATCATGGTTCTTAACTTCATATACTATTATTACTATTGGTATTTTTAATATTTTTCATTGTAATTGTTCATTTCTTTTGTTGCAGAGCTATTTGGTAACCTTGCTGCTTCTTCCATCATCATCATACATGACGATTGATTCCTATTCGGTGACCTGGATGGTGCTGCTACTAAGATGAACTTGTTTTTGTTGCTAGTTGAGAAATGTCGTAGATTTGCATATTAAAACTCTAATTTATTGTATAATTTTGAATGTTGGGACTTAGATTTTAAGATTATGGATTGTTTAGTTAAAATGGTTTATCAGGTGGCGCGCGTAAGGATCAAAAAAACAGCCAAACTGGTCGGGTGTGGGTGAAAAAAATTTAACCCGCTTGGCGACGGGTCGGGTGCGGGTGAGGTCAAACCCGACCCGACCCACCCGATGTGCAGCCCTAGCCGTGAGCATCGAATGTGAGGTCGATTTTTTAAAAAACAGTATTCAGTACTCAACTCAATTAACCAAATTTAATAAGTATTTTTAATTTTTTTATTCCTTCCATCAAAGATAACCTATTTATTTTTAAATTTTGTCCACTAATAGATGGCATATTATATTATTAAACAAAGAAATATTTTTACAACTACTCTTTTAATTAATTATTGGTTGTACAAAAAAATACATAAACTTCGTTACTAGATGTTTTAAATTATTTTTCAGTGATATAAAATTTACTTATATTAATCCTTTTTATGTTTTGAGAGATAAATTATTTGTAAATTTATTAATATTGTATATAAGGATATAATTATAAAAAAATACTTAAAAACAATTATTTTTTCTCTTTGTCTTAGAAAGTATACAAATTTGAACTGCATCAATTATTATTGGACGCAGAGAGTATTTATTAAATTTCTTATTATGTGCACCATTCATTTTCCTAGAAGCCCAACCGCTGTTTTCCAATATTTTAAAACTAATTTGGTACTTGTTTCGATTTATTAGGGTTATCGTTTTGTGCATGCAATCTGTTTTTATCTTGTAACAGGATTTTCATTATTATCTTAGATAATTGGATAAAAGTTAATGTTGATATTATAACATGTTATACACTTACTGAATTTCTGAATTGCTGCATGACATAATTGGATTTTTCTAGTTTTATATTTCTCGGTTCACACATATCATATATTAAGCATAAGGTATTCATCTTTGATTTATACATGCTAATATTAATTATATGTTATTGATTGTGCATCCTGATTTAGAATTTATATTAAATAAAGTAAAGATTTAACACTGGTATGTGTTACCTCTTGAATCAGTAGACGAAGAAGCATGATAACAATACCGTCTTCTATTATTTGGAAGTTGGTTCCGGGATATAATGCATGTATTCTGCGATTACGGGAATCACATTTGAATATTCCCATTACAAGAACTTTACATAAACTCGAGAAATTGCTAAAGTTTGACAAAGAGAGAGGAAAAGAGTGACCGAGCGGAAAACACTTAACGAAGTTCCAAAAGTGTTACCTGAGCAAGATTTCCAAAAGTGTTACCTGACAAAGATAGAGAGGAAAGCCTCTCTATCTTGAGCTGAAAACATTATGGGAAAATTATAGAAATGCTCCAATTTGGGGGGTTATTTTGGACTTCTGTCCCGGGATTTTAAAATTAATAAAAATGTCCCAATCTGTTAGATTTCCCGTTAAGTATGAGCGTGCGAGTTAGCACGTGTTAAAAAGATAAAAATACCCCTTTCTGATTCATATGGTTGAAATCAATCTTAGTCACGTGCTTTTCACGTGGCGGGTCATCCGACGGTTCAAAGATGAAACACGTGTCGACGGTTGAACCACGTGAGGTGTCCATTCCTGCACGTTTTTAGGTCGAATTGTTTCAATTTTTCTGATCGAAATAAAAGACATTTTTGTTCTTCGTCTTCAACACAGGCAGAGAGCGGCGACAGGGACGAGAGGGAGGTTTTTCGGCCGAAATCTTGCTCAGGTAACACTTTTGGAACTTCGTTAAGTGTTTGAGGTTATTAATTTGGGGGTTTTTCTCTTCTTCTTCTGTGAATAACACTCTTCATTAACATTTAGGGCTCTTCAAATTCTGGTTTTTTTTTTTTCTCTTTTTCCATATTTTAGATTAAATTGATCTCATCTATTGGGAGTTTAAGAGAGACAATGGAGATGAACCCATGTTTTTATTGAATGGGTTTGTTCAAATTTTAAACATGGTTTGTGGTTCAGTCGTTTTCTCCTCTATGATGTATGAAATTGAGATGAATAGACAGATGGGAAGTGATTGAATGGTTGGAATTTTAGAATTATTTTATTGAATGGGTTTGTTCTACTTTTATTGAATTGAACCTTGTTGATTCTGTTTGTGGAGCCGGTGTCTCTTCCTGTGTTGATGATGATGCTAAGATGGAATGGCTGGTCATACGATGGTGGTCTGGTGTGGTGGTGTAGGTATGGTGTGATGGTGTAGGTATGGTGTGGTGGTGGTCTGGCAGATATGGTGGTCTGGCAGGTGTGGTGTGGTGGTCTGGTGGCTGTGGTGTGGTGTGGTGGTGTGGTGTGGTGGTGGTGGTCTGGAAGGTGTGCTGGTGGTGGCCTGGCAGGTGTGGTGTGGTGTGCTGGTGGTGGTCTGGCAGGTGTGGTGTGGTGGTGGTCTGGCAGGTATGGTGGTGGTCTGGCAGGTGTGGTGTGGTGGCCTGGTGGTCTGGCAGGTGTGGTGTGGTGTTTTTGTGGTGTTTTGGTGCTGTTTTTGTGATGTTTTTAGAACTTTTTTGCACTTTTGGTGCTGTTTTTAGCACTTTTGGTGCTGTTTTTAGAGAATTCAAATATTGATTTTAGCTCTTTGTGGGTGTGTGATTTTATACCTGTTTTGGTGATTTTAATACCGTTTCTTTTCTTTTTTTGTAGGGCTAAAATGGATATGGATGTTATAGTTACTGTGATAAATGGGGCATATAAGTATAGAACTTTATACTTTGTTGGTGTAGCTACTGGTATTAGTGGTCATAGTTTTGTACAAATGGTAAAAGATAGGATGATAACCTTGGGTATGAATCCTAGAATGAATCTTATGTTGTTTGATAAGGATAATGATCAATGTGAATGTGAAAAGGAATTTGTTAGAATGTGGAACCTAGGGAAACCAGATGAAGATGGTTTTATTCAATTACAAGTTTGTATGGTTGATGGTGATGTACCAATTGGTGGTGGTACTGTTACAAACATGACAATTGGTGGTGCAGCCAATGGCAGTGGAAGTGTAGCTAGTCCTAAAAAAAAGGTTACTAAGAAGCCTACTGTAAGGAAGAGTCCAAGACTAGGTGCTAAGCAGTTGAACGATCAACATCACATGACTGAGAGAAGAGCAACAAGATTGAACTTTGATCATGAAGGTGGGAATGAGCCTGAAGTCATTACTACACAAGCTAGTGTTGTATGCAACGGTGAAGAAACTACACAAGCTAATATTGGTGAAGTTCAAGTGAATCTGCAGAATGAGGCTGAGGATCAGTGTCATCGGGATGATGGTGAACATGATAGATTCGAGAGTTTGACCCTAATATACAATGCACAGGTTAAAGGCTTCTTGAATGGTTGTAGGTTGGTTGTAGGGTTGGATGAAATGCACTTGACCGGTAAGCTAGGTGGTGTAATGCTCTGTGCAACTGCTTTAGATGCTAGAAATGCACTCTTCCCCCTTGGTATGACTGTATGTAGGTCAAAAACTGAAGCCAATTGGTACATTTTCTTAAAAGAGCTGAAGAAAAAGGTGTCAGATAGGGTTGGATTGACATTTATATATGATAGGAAAAAGGGGCTTCTTGAATCAGTGAAAGAATTATTCACTTTGGCAAATCATAGATATTGCTTTAGGTAATATCTATTTTATACCTGTTTATTGTTCATACCACCATTTGTGTAGAATATTTGATATTGTTAAATTTGCAGGCATCTCTACCAGAATTTCCAGAACAATGGATTCAAGGGTCCTAATTGAAAAATCTTCTTTGTCAGGCCGCAAAAGCATATAAAGTGCATCACTGGAAGGTATTATTTGCCAAATTCTTGTAATTTTTTGATTATTAATTTTCCATTAGTCAATTACTGCATTGTTCCCACATGATGGATGAAATGTTTCCACATGTAATTTTTTAGGTACATATGGATGAAATGCTAGAAATAAATGCTGATGCACACAAATATTTGCTAGATTTGGACCCAAAACGATGAGAAAGGGCATGGTTCCCACATGATGTTGCTTGTGAGAATTGCAACCCCAAAGAAGACAAGGAAGAAATATGCTTCAACAACTGCATCTTCAAGCAAATCAACACCTGTTGGAGTCTCCAAAAAGAAGACGTCTTCCGGCACTGCAGTACCCTCTTATTCTTCTGGTGTTGTTGGTGCTTCCAAAAAGAAGACGTCAACCACTCCAGCACCCTCTTCTTCTTCACTTGCCCCTGCTGCTAAAAGGAAAGTAACTGATACTGCACCATCCACCTCTTCTGCATCTGCTCCTGCTTTTCATCAGATTTACAATGGCACTATTAACATTAGGAACCAAAACAATGTTATTGAACCAGATCTGAAAAGGCAAAGAAAGCCAAACTCAAAGTATATGTAATCTTATGTTTCCTTCTAACTTTTGGTCCTGTAAGACTTCCTAAGATAATTTCTATTTGTGTTATTTCCTATTTATGTTTGTTTTCCTGTAAGAATTCCTAAATATATGTAATCTTATGTTTATTAAATTTTCATGTTTCTGTTAACTTTGACTGTTTGGGGCATTTCTGTTACCTTTTTCTATTTTGGGCATTTCTGTTACCCTTTTCTGTCTGGGGTATTTTTCCAAGATTAGTCTCTTTTGGGGGCATTTCTCCAAGATGAAGTATGAGCGTATTTAGGTCCTTTTTCGCACGTGCTAACTCGCATGCTCATATTTAACGGAAAATCTAACAGATTATGACATTTTTATTAATTTTAAAATCCCGGGGTAGAAGTCCAAGATGACCCCCCAAATTAGGGCATTTTCGATGATAGCCCAAACATTATTTGTTTGTGTGGAAACGATTGGAAGCAAGCAGAGTATTCGATTGGAGGAAAGAAAAAGAGGGGTTTTTACATTTTCAGCAGAGATTGCTATTTGGTTTTGTGATGTTTTAGAGAAAGCAAGATCCAATCCATCTGTTTCTAGGAGATGGACATTAAGAGAAGGGGAAACATCTTATCTTTGTGAGATTAGAAACAATGAAGGTGGAAAATACCTTCAATTGTCCAGATTTAGAAGGGGTGACAGAGATAGAGCTTATTCTTTGTGTATTCCATGTGGAGAAATTTTCTTTTATTGGGAAATGCTTTGCAAGGAAATCAATTATATCTTGAATAATAATAAGATGAATAAGATCCCTGTACATGTTGTCCCAACTGGTAATGACTTCCCTTATGAATTTCTTAGAACTAACGTAAAGGAATCTCTAGAAGACTGATTACATTGGAGGGATTAGTGAAATGGAACAGAGTGATAACGGAAACGAAACAACATTTGAAGTGGGATCATTTTATTCAGTTGGAGCCTTTGGATTCACATTCAACTACATTTGGGATAACTAAAGAGAAGCTAAAGGATTTATGGAGACCCAGGAAATTCTTAGTTGATGGGGTTAGGCTCGCAATATCCCAGTTTCGAGAGGACAAACATGAGGCTTCAAAGTTAAAGAATCAAACTAGAGGTGAGGAAGGAAAAGGTGAGGAACAAATCATTTCTATTCATGCAATGAACAATTTGTTCAAATGGCTAAAAATTCGCAGCATTCCTTGCCAATTCTAGAGCTATGATTTATTTAAATCAATTGGGAATGAGATGGGTGGTTTAGCTGAGGTTGCAATCAGTACATTGAAAATGGAACATTTCAAGTTCTTCAGGATATCCGTCAAAGGGAATTTCTCATTGATTCCGGTGGTCATGGTAGTTTAAGATGGTGATCAAAAATGGCCAGTGAAGGTGGAATGGGATTATAATTTTACTCCTAAGAATAAGGCGTCAATGAAGGAATATCTGTTGTTGATTGTGTAATTACCAAGAATCTAGCATCTTGGATCACAACCAAAAGTATTTAAATCATAGCTCTGTATGATATCTTTATCATGAAATCAACCCTCATGATCATTTAAACAATGAGAATTAAACAAATAACTGAAAATAAATTGATTCAAACATTTGCATGGTTCAACAGTCAAACTGTCTACATCCACGGGA
>JAJJMC010008078.1:4065762-4076287 GCA_023531435.1 Papaver californicum | reverse complement strand
CGAACATAATCATAATAAAAATGAACTTCAGGATTTACATAAGTTCATACCTATACTCTTTGTTATCACTTCGACGTCTTTAGCTTATTTTCTTCCTCCTCTTTCCAACCCCTTTTCCAGTTTATGAACTTGGTATTATAGCCAATTTGACAGGTCCCACCAATCTACCTTTCCATCTATTTATTCTTATCCATCCTTAGTGCGATATATAGTCCCGCAAAGTTTATTTGTGATTTCGCCAAGGCTTGATCGTTTCTCCCGCAAGTCTTAGTATGCGTACTGCTTGTTTCTCGTGATTTCTAACTGATTATCCCGCAGCTCTTCTGAAGTCTTGTATTTAAATTAATATTTCAGGATTAGGATGAATGTTGTGGTCTTAATTGAATCATGGCATGTTGGACACGTATCCCTTTAAAGTGAAACTTCATGCATTAGTTCTTTTTGTTCCGCAACTTGTAAAATCGATACGTGTCAGTCATGCATCAATACTCATTATTACTCTTTATTGAGCCATACTTTTCCGCAACCTATTGTCAGTCGAATAGTTAATGCTGTCTATTTTGAGTAGTGTGCCTTATTTTCCCGCAACCAACGTGTCGGTCATGCATTAATGTTGTCAGTTACAAATTTTATCATGTTTACAGCTATCAATTTAATGGTTTAAAAGACTTTATTCCAGTGTTTCTCGTCTCATCGTAGTTCGTTACTTCTCCAATAGTTTTTTGGACACGCGTACCTCAGAATTTATTCTCTCACAATTTGCCCCCTTTTTCCTTTTTTCTTGGAATTGACAGTCGGTAAAAATTTTGAAAAAAGGAAAAATAATAATTACCTTTTCAATTCCCACGCCTGCCATAACTTCATTTCCCACGTTACACTTTTATGCGCTTTTTTCTCTTTGTACGTTTTTGTCAGTTGGCGTTTTTCGAAGAAATCAAATCTCTGAAAAGTTTATTTCTTTTCAATTTTCGACGGTTCGTCAGTTTCAGTTTTCTTCTATTTAATACCAATTATTTCCTGCATTCCATTCTTTACACCTCTTGTCTTCTTCTTCTTCATAAAGTTGCAGTGCTTTTTATTCCTTTGAGCTTTTCAAAAATTCTTCAGCGCCTTTTCATTATCTCAATCTTCTGTGATCTAGGATTATTGCATCGGGATCAAGTTATTATCTTTTCAATCAATCAGATTTTTCTTCTATCTTTTACTTCATTGTAAGTAACTCTTTTGCTCTTTTCTTTTCTTCGTATTTGCTTGTTTATAAATCTTTGTACCTGTATCCTAATCATTGTAGATGATATTAATAATGTTCCTATCTGTTTATTATTCTTTTAAATGTATGATGTTTTTGATGTCGTTGATTTCTCTTTTTGATGATTGGTTATTTTATCATAATCTCTTTTTTCTCTTGATCAGAGAATGATTAGCTGACTTTTATTTTGATGTATTGATCATCTTGTTACATCTTCCCTGCATTGTTCTTGCTTTTGATCTTAATAAACTTATTTTTTTTGGCTTCCCTGCGTAGATAAAAATTTATCATGGCTGGAAAAGGTAAAACTACCGGTAACGCTTCTCATGAGGATGATCAGCCTTTAGTTAGGAAGTCATCTCGTTACCCTCTATCGAGCAGTCATTCTTCGGAATCTATAAGGCCCGCAAGTGTCCGTGCTACGGTCAACAATCCTCCTCCCAAGAATAAACGTTCTCATGAAAGTTGTAGCTTTAAATTCGTGAATCTCGAGGATTTTAAAAGGGTTCATGGTCTTCGCTATTTCAAAGTTTCCTTTTATGACTGCTTAGAAGATGAAATTTCCTTGGAGATGATGAAAGGTTTTGCCTACTCCAACAACAGACTATTAATTCCCGCGGGAGATTTAGATGCGGGTCTACAGCTTCCCTTATACCAAAGTGAAAACCCCTTTCAATTCGAAGTTCTTGCCAGCCGCAATCAATCCCATCAAGGCTTGGTGCGGTCTATCACTCAATACAACGGTAATTGGTGGCGCATACTAGATGAATGTAGCATGCGTAGCCAAAGAAAGACCAACTTTACCTGCTACGTTCCAGACCCTTCAGAACGCAAATATTATACAGTGAAAAACTTTCATGCTACTTATGCGGACAATATTGCCGTAACTTTTTTCAAAAGATGGAGCGTTGGACCGAACCGCAAAGGTGGGGAGGGATTCTGTCTACTAGCGGAAATTGACAACGCCAAGCTGAAGTATATTCCGAGAACAACACGCGCTCTCAAGGAAAAAATTCGGGAAGATCACGATTACAAATGGTACCGCACCCCACTCGTGATTGAGGGCCCATGGGTCTTCGGGTTCATTCCCGATAACATAGTTTACAGTCTTCTTACTCGCTTCAATGGTTATTGCCCTTGGCAGTTAAATTTTGCTGATTTCAAGTTTCCACTTGTCATTGAGGTACGTAGAGTTTCTCTCTGTATTTTTGTGCTTTATGTATTGCTTAATGATTAGAGTTTCCATCTGATTAAATTTTCCTCTTCTTTTTATAGCCGCAAGTTGAGCCGGAAACTGAGCTGCTGGTTGATGAAGGCACACAAGATGATGCAGGCGTAAAACGCAAGGCCGCACTCCTTGCAGAAAAGATATTATTTTAATCCGATGACTTCTTATATTTCTTAAGAATTTCATTTAATGAATTGTTGCGGTGCATTTATAGGGCCGGAAGAAAGCGAAGAGTGCTCCTCGTGCTTCCACAGATAGGGAAGAGGGAGAAATTCAAGATTCTCTCCTTCATCATCCACTCTTAAGAGGTGAAGGAAGCTCAGCTGCAGAGAGCCAAGAAGAGCAAAATATTCCGCTCCGATTAACAAATTTTGAGTCTGCGGAACAGGTTGGTGTCGCCGAAGAGATTTCAAATGCTGCCATCGATCTTTCGCACCAAACTGTCGCTCCTGATCCTTCTTTCTACCTTCAATTCTCCCCCATGACTGTTGATGAGCCGCTTGAAGCCGCTTCTGATGAAGATGATTCGACTAATGAAGAGGATCACACCCCTCAGGGTCCTGCAAGATCATGATGCAGAAGTAGATGAGCTAGCAATTACTAGTACAACGAGTAATGTGCCCTCATATACTATAGAAGAAGTTAATCCTGTCAGAGTTAATGCTTCGAGCACGGCTGCTGCTGATGTAGTTCAGCCAAACAGGGAGTTTCTGCAGCCAAGCATAGGAAGGGATGTTGCAGAGACCTCCAAACTTTTGGAAAAAGAATAAGAAGCTTTTCAATGGTTCATGTCAAAGAACCTTTTGTCTGTTCCATGAAATTCTCTACCGGTGAAATCGGACAGCTCTTCGGTCTCCCGGTTGCGTAAGTCTATGGAGGGTGCGCCATATGATGCAATTAGAGATGCTTGGTTGAAAGATCAAGGTGAAGTTGTTGCTACCTTATTCCGCATCACCGAACCTTCTTCTCTCGCGAAAACTCTCGCAGTTACGGACGAACAGGTGTATTCTTTTCCGCAACAAGCTCTTTTACATGTATTTTAATTATTTTTCTCCCTTTTGATTTCTTCTTATTTTAACTCTTATCATAACATTAATTTTGTAGCTTGGACGAGGTCAAAGTGCGGCACATACCGCGTATCAATTCTACAAAGCACGGTCTACCATGATGGAGTCCCGATTTAGGGTCGTAGAAACTGACGCTTTGAATTTGAAACGGTAAAATGACGTGCTCCGCAAACAAGTGCTTAATCTTCAGAACCAAGGTTTTATTCTTTCTTTTAATTACTTTTTTCTTATTTTATTTCACTTGTTTTCTGAATTACTTTATGGGATCACGGGGCATTCTGAACTTGTAACTTGGATGCAGCATAGAATTACGCAATTGAAAGATCATGTTATAACAGTTAATAACGAGAATGTTGAAGTCAAGAAAAAGTTTAATGATCTTGTTGATATTCATGAGTCGATCATACAGAAGTATAATGAGTTAGAATCTCGACATCGACTTTTATTCGTAGAGAAGGGTCGTAAGAAAATAGAGTTTGATGCTACTTTAATGTAGACCAAAGATTGCGTTTCTGAGGCATGGGCAAAATTTGAAAAACTGGAAGAAGAGAACCGCAAGCTTTGTGTGGAGCGGCAAATATCCTTGCAGGATTTTCCCGTTCCGGATCATATCACCATTCAAAACTTTCTTTACATATAGCTCAGCTCATTGAAGACAGAGACAAATCAGCTTCCGAGGCTTATGCTAAAGGAAAAGCTCTTACGGATGCTCAGGTTATGATCCGTAAGTTATCTGATTCAGTTCTTCACCGCGACAGTGACATTCTCCGACTGCACAAAGAAATGGCAAGATGCACATCCAAATTGAACCGTTTGCGGGATAATGAAGCAGAGTTAACTCAATGTCAACAACATCTTGAACAACTCAAGACCAATTACAACAAACTTTCGGGAGAATATGATTTTCTTGATATTACAAAAGATGCGATGGGTCGAGAATTAGTAGAATTTGAATCCCTCGCAAGAGGTATCCCATTTTACCGCAAGCTTAAAAGTCAATATTATTCTCGCATTGATTAATCCGTTATTTTTGTTTCAGGTTTTGAAGAAAAATTTAAGGATACAACTGTTAGAGCTGTTAAAGCTAAGGAAGAGCTCATTGCGGAAAATGCCAGGATGGAAGGACTCAATGAGAAGTGGAAGCTGGCCTCAATCAAAGCTAACGAAGCACAGACCCAGCTAGAGCTTGCTTCCACGAAGGTCAGCGAAGCGCTTGCTCAAGTTGAGCTTTTATCTTCTAAGGTTAAAAGTGCTGAAGATACTCTAAAACATGAAGCTTCAAAGACTGAGAGCCTTATTCGGGATTTATCTACTAAAAGAGGAAAGATAACATTTTGGAATCAAGAGTCCAAGCTTGCGAAACTGAATAAATCAATTAAAAGTGGAGATTGAAAATAGAAAAACTATATTAAATGGTTAAGAATCGAAGCTGAAAGAGGAAAGATAACATTTTAGAAATCAAGAGTCCAAGCTTGCCAAACTGAAATAAATCAATTCAAAGTGGAGATTGAAAATAGAAAAACTTATATTAAATGGTTAAGAATCGAAGCTAAAGCTAAAATTGCTCAAGCGGTCAATAACACCCTTGAACAAGTACAAGCTGATGGATTTACAAAAGTTTACAAGCGCAGAAATATCCCAGAAAATCCTCCTTTTGAAGGCGTTCTTCCCGCACCTTAGCTTTCTTTACTGTTGTTTCGTTCTTCTTTATCTTTAGATTGTAGTTGCGTTTTCACTTTTCCTTGTGATTTTATCCCTGCAAAACAGATTTTGAATATATATTAATTGTTAATTCATGTACGAGTGTGATTTATTTAACCGCAAGGAAAATTTATACCTTGAGTTATATTGTGGGTGTAACACATGTCTAACTTCTCTCGGGCCAGGAGGAAATTAGGATGCGGTCCTGAAGGTCTCCTAAAATGGAGAAAGATACAAAATTAATATCACGTTAGGCACCCCTGTTGGAGAAAAATCCAATAGTCACACACTCATAGACATTCACAAGGATTTTCTTAGAGAGGTTGCATTTGTAGCTTTACCTAATATGAAACCAAATTGTTGTAGAAATGCATTGTTGATTTTGAATACTTCCTGAAGTGGAGAGTACCTGGTACAATAATCAATGTCATGTTAGGTATCTCTATAGCAAAAAATCCTATAGTGAGAAACATTTACTTGGATCTTCTAGAGAGATTACATTTGATATGCTTTACCTATTATGAGCGACAACTGTTGGCCAATTGCGTTATTGACTAAGGATAATATGGTTTAAGATATTGCGCGTTCCACGGATGTTGTAAAATTCCTCCATCCATATTCCGCAAATGATATGATCCTTGTCCCGCAATGCCTTGTATAATATAAGGTCCTCCCCATGTAGGTGTAAATTTTCTTGCTTTTTTGTCTCTTTGGTATTCCAGGATTTACCGCAGGACATACTGTCCTTCCACAAAATTCCGCAACTTTACTTTTTTATTGTATTCCCTTGCTAATCTTCTTTGATAATTTTTCATTTTTTGAAGTGTAAATTCTCTTCTTTCTTCTAAGTCATCCAACTTTTCAAGCATTAAATCTGAATTTAAATTTTTCTCACATGCTTCTGTTCTTGTAGTGGGTAAAATAACTTCCGTTGGAATAACTGGTTCTGTTCCGTAAGTAAGAAGAAATGGTGATTCTCCAGTGGATTCCCTTCTTGTTGTGCGGTATGCCCATAATGTATTATGAAGCTGTTCAAACCACCGTTTATGACGGCCATCAAAAGTTTTCTTCAAATTCCCAGCAATTATTTTATTTGTTGCTTCAGCTTACCCATTACTTTGCGGATAGAGTGGAGTAGACTTATTGTTTTGAATGTTAAATGCTTCGAAAAGCATATCTATATTTTTCCCTTGTAATTGCTTTCCATTATCCGAGACTATGGCTACTGGAATTCCAAATCTACAGATTATATTCTCAAATAGGAATTTAAAAACATCAGTGTCTCTAATGTGTGCAAGAGCTTTGGCTTCAACCCATTTAGTGAAATAGTCTGTAGCCACAATCAAGTATTTTCTTTTTTGAGTACCTTCCACTAATGGTCCAACAATGTCTATCCCCCATTTTTCAAATGGCCAGGGGCTGAGTACGGAATTTAATTCTGTTGCAGTAGCCTTTATTCTTTTCGCATAGCGCTGACATTCTTCATATTTTTTTACCATGTTTTCTGCGTCTTTATGCATAAATGGCCAATAATATCCGTGTGTTTTTGCTTTTAAAGCCAATGATCGTCTTCCATTGTGATTTCCCGCATCTCCATAATGTATATCTTTGAGAATCTGTTGCCCTTGCTCTCGTGATAAACATCAAAGTAAAGGCCCTAAAAAGGATTTGCGGTACAAGATTTTATCCCGCAACTGGTAATTCACAGATTTTGATTGCACCTTTCTTGCCTCTTTAGAGCTTGCGGGTAATACCCCATTTTGAAAATATTTATGTATTGAAATTCTCCAATCTTCTCTGGTTAAATTATTTTCTGCTTTTTGTGGAAAACTTGCATTATCTTGTACAACTGCATCATAGATATCTTCTTCCACTTCTTCTTCAACATTTTCAACAGCCCACAACTTGATTGATGGTTCATAAATACGTCCAATTTTTATTGCTGATGTATTCTGATCCCTAATCATTGAAGAAATAAATGCTAATGCATCAGCATGACGATTCTTATTTCTGGACAAATGACGAAAGGTTATATTTGGAACCTGAAGCGCCAAATTTTGCACAAGATTTTTGTATTCTACCTGGTCTTCATCAAGCGCTTGATATTTTAACTCAACCTGTCGAATTATTAATTATGAATCACTTGTGAGCCGGAAATCGCTTATCCCCAATTCAATGATGAGCCTAAGGGCATGAACCACAGCCTCATACTCCACTATATTATTTGTATGTTCATCGAACTCTAGTCGGAATGAATGTATCATTCGATCCCCTGTAGGAATCGTGATTACAATTCCAATTCCAGCACCTTCTTTGTTTCTGGCCCTATCAACAAATACTTCCCATCTTCGAGAATTTACGGAGCTTAGGATATCCTGAGGATTATCCTCTTCGAATCCGGGCAACCCTTGAATTTCATAATCATCATTTAAAGGAAAATCCACAAGGAATTCAGTCAGGACTTGCGACTTTTACGCAGTTTGTAGCTCAAATAATATGTGGAAATGTTCGAGTTGTGCGTTTCATTTTTCTATTCTTACCACTTTTCCCACATTCTTCAGTACAGACTCCAACGGAGCTTTATTTGGCACTCGTACGTAGTGTGTCAAAAAATATGTGCGTAATTTCTGGGTAGCAAAAACCAGTGCTAAAATTAACTGTTCGATTTTTGTGTAATTTCTTTCTGCGAGGTTGAAATTTTTACTGATGTAATATACGAGTTTTTATACTTTTTCATTTGTTCGCACCAATACCGCGCTTACAACATCTTCCGTTGCGGCTATGTACAAGGCAAGCACCTCTTCAGGTTCTGGTTTTTGTAATGCAGGCAATGTGGCAAGATAAAATTTAATACTTGAAAACCTTGCTCACAAACTTCATTCCATTCAAATTTATTCTTCTTTTTCAATACATCAAAGAAGGGCTTACATTTGTCCGATGATCTAGCAATAAATCTTCCGAGTGCGGCCAAACAACCATTTAATTTCTGTACTTCTTTAACATTCCTTGGAGATGGCATATCAACAATGTCCTGAACCTTTGCCGGATCAACTTCAATTACTCTTTTGGTGACCAAGTACCCCAAAAATTTCCCTGACGTAACCCCAAGAATGCATTTATCGGGATTAACTTTCATTCTTTATTTTCGCAAAGCTTCAAATATCTCTTTCAAATCTTGTAAATGATCATTTAAAAATTACTTTTTATCAGCATGTCATCTACATAAACTTCGAGTGTGCGGCCTATCCATGGTTTAAAAATTGCATCTACGAGCCATTGATAAGTTGATCCTGCATTTCTCAGCCCAAATGGCATTCTGGTATAACAGTATAATCCGTGCGGAGTGAAGAACGCAGTGTGTTCTTGATCTTCTTCATCTAGAGCAATCTGATTGTACCCTGATTTTCCATCCATAAAGGATAAAACCTCATGACCTTCAACATCGTCCACCAATTGATCAATGTTGGGAAGCGGATAACTATCTTTCGGACATGCCTTGTTTAAATTGGTGAAGTCTATACAAATTCTTACTCCACCATTCTTTTTTGGTACTATCACCATGTTTGAAATCCAAGTTGGATACCGCACCTCTCGAATGAATCCTGCATCCATAAGCTTTTTTAACTCTTTTTCAACTGGCAAATGATGTTCAGGTGCAACTTTACGTATGCGTTGCCGAAAAGGCGTAGCTTCCGGATATATATGTAATTCATGTCGTACAATATTTGGATCGATGCCCGGCATGTCCTCCATCTTCCATGCAAAAATTTCCACAAAATCTTTTAGCAGCATAACCAAATTATACTCCCTTTCTGTTTCCATCAACGTTTCAATTTTTATCATCTTGGGAAATTCTTCTGTTCCAATATTGATATCTTTAGTTTATTCGATTGATGTAAAGGTGGGTTTGGGATCTCCTAAAAGTGTGGGAGCCCCCTTTGATTGCTATGCTGGAAGACTACCTTTATCAAATTTTGGCGTGCTTTTCTTTATTGTACTACCTTCATTTGCTTTATTTATTGCTTTATTTCCCGCATTCTTAATCATATATTGGTTCAAGGCTTCTTCTTTAGCCTTCATCTTGCACTCTCTTTTCTTATTTTGTTGCTGCTGTTGTCATTCTTTATTCATGCGGACTTCTGCTAAAATACAAGATTTTGCTTCATTTTGATCTCCTTTTATCTCCATTTCCCCTTGCGGTGTTGAAAACCGCAAGTGTTGGTGATACGTTGATGTTACTCCTTTCAGTTGATGGACCCAGTGTCGACCAATGATGGCGTTGTACGGATATGGAGCCTCCACTACACCGAACTTAGTCAGAATACTTATTGGTCCAGCTGCAACATCAAGCAAGATTTCCCCTTTCGGTTTTGAAGCTAATCTGTTAAACCCATAAATTGTGTAGCATGATGGCATTAGTTGTTCATCTTTTAACCCCATCTTCTGAAAGGTATCATAAAAAAAAATATTAAGAGAGTTGCCCCCATCCATAAGAATCTTCCTTATATTCCATCCCGATACTGGCAGTGTGAGTACCAACGGATCATTGTGCATTTCAATCTCTTGGTCTACTTCGTCTGCAGAAAAAGTTAATGGGGATGCCATCCATTCTTCCCAAACTTCAGTAACTCTTCCCGCAACCTTGAATACTTCGTGACTGCGAACCCTTTTATATAATTTTTTGTCAATATCCGCACTCATGGACGTCTGATCTGATTCAGAACATGAAATCATGTTAATAGTTTGATTATTCTGAGGAATATTAACAGATTTTTCTTTATTAAACCTTGGTGTGGAGTCAGGCAGCTGAATAAATTCTTTTAATTCCCCTGCATCAATCATCCTTTGTACTTGCATTATTAGGTTCCTGCATCGGTTTGTGGAATGACCACGATAGCAATGATATTCACAATAATCCTTGGAATTCTTTGTATGTTCGGGTTGTCGCTCTTTTGACTGTGGCCATTGAAAATCTTGTCTATTCTTTATTACATTTTAAATTTCTGAATAAGGAGTGTTAAGTTTAGTGAAAATCGTTCCTCAAATTGCTGGACAAACTTTCTTCTTTCCTCAATCTTGGCTCGCTTTGATTCAATGTTTGGAGTTTTTCCCGCAAACCTCTTCCCGGATCCGGATGATGGCTCTATAGAATTGGATCTTTTTGCACTTCCTTGTTGCTGAGATATTATTCTCGGATGTTGCCTCTGAATATCTTGTAATCTTGCACACTTTCCAATAATATCTCTGAGATCTCCTTTACTTTTTGGATTGATATTATGG
>JAJJMC010008078.1:3898292-4065362 GCA_023531435.1 Papaver californicum | reverse complement strand
ATAATATCACGAACATAATCATAATAAAAATGAACTTCAGGATTTACCTAAGTTCATACCTATACTCTTTGTTATCACTTCGACGTCTTTAGCTTATTTTCTTCCTCCTCTTTCCAACCCCTTTTCCAGTTTATGAACTTGGTATTTATAGCCAATTTGACAGGTCCCACCAATCTACCTTTCCACCTATTTATTCTTATCCATCCTTAGTGCGATATGTAGTCCCGCAAAGTTTATTTGTGATTTCCCCAAGGCTTGATCGTTTCTCCCGCAAGTCTTAGTATGCATACTGCTTGTTTCTCGTGATTTCTCACTGATTATCCCGCAGCTCTTCTGAAGTCTTGTATTTAAATTAATATTTCAGGATTAGGATGAATGTTGTGGTCTTAATTGTATCATGGCATGTTGGACACGTATCCCTTTAAAGTGAAACGTCATGCATTAGTTCTTTTTGTTCCGCAACTTGTAAAATCGATACGTGTCAGTCATGCATCAATTCTCATTATTACTCTTTATTGAGCCATGCTTTTCCGCAACCTCTTGTCAGTCGAATAGTTAATGCTGTCTGTTTTGAGTAGTGTGCCTTACTTTTCCGCAACCAATGTGTCGGTCATGCATTAATGTTGTCAGTTATAAATTTTGTCGTGTTTACAGCTATCAATTTAATGGTTTAAAAGGCTTTGTTCCAGTGTTTCTCGTCTCATCGTAGTTCGTTACTTCTCCAATAGTTTTTTGGACACGCGTACCTCAGAATTTATTCTCTCACCGATTGATTCCTCCGATCAAAGTAGGAAATATTTGTTTTCAAATTCTCAAAATACCAGCTTTTCAGGCGCCAAGTCAATTCAACTAAACCCTTATAAGGCTGGATTATCTGGTGGATCAGTCCAACGTGATGGGCCTAGCTCAACTGATGCAAATCGGAAGCGTTAAAGTGATACTAAAATCGCAGCGGAATAGAATTATTGAAAAGTAACCGATAAACTGGGAAGAAATTGATATAAGTTAGTCGATCTTCAAAGAAATATCCTAACATCTATGTATTTATCTAGACTTCGTTAATTCACCAGGAATAACAACTATAGATATGAGATTAGTATTCATACTTCATAATTCACCACGTATAACGACTATAAATATGAGATTAGTATTCAGATTTCAGGGCCAACCCATGAATAAAAGTCAAAATCAATAAACGCAACAAGTTTAATAAAAATAAAATAATTTTAATTAATCAATAACTCCTACTTTTCGTTTTTGGAGCTCCTTATATAGATAAATCTATTAAATAAACCCTAAACTTATCAAAAACCTAAAAACTTATTTCCCAAGGTATCCACTACCTTTAGGCAACTTTCCTAACTTAATAAAACTCTTAAAATAAACTTCTAGACTCTTCTAAAATTATCCGAAATAATAAATCCGAAAATTAATTATTTTTTACTAAAAATAAAATTAATAAAATACAAATAATAATAATAAAATAATAAATTTATTTTTCATAAATCTCCCTCCATCATCAACTCACAAGAATAAAATCTGGATATACAAGAAAAAACTCTCGAGAGATGCGAAGCAAGGGGCAGTACTCAAGACGGTTTTAACATTGAATCAATCATCTCAAAATAAGGTGGTAATCTCTAGAGAGAATCCAATTTTGCAAGAGAATAGTCAGTTGGAGAGTAACTTGACTAACAGGTGGAAGAGGAGATGATGAGCCCACTATGGTTGTAAAGTCTTCAGATGCTTCTATTTTTTCTGATAGAGTTGATGGACGAGGAGATGTTGATCCCATTAACTCTTGTAGAAATACAGATGTTAGTACCTAAAAATTACTCATAGGAAAAACAATGTACTGTAGAAGTACTTTCTTTAGATTCGGAAATCAAAATCGCGCAGAATAATCCTAAACCACGAAAGTGACCGTTCCGTCCTTCTTCGGTCACGAGGAGAGAAGATGGGTTGATCTTAGGAGAGGGAAGCAGAGAAAGGTGAGGAAATTAGTGGTAATGAATTGTGTGTAGAAGTGTTGAACTATGGAGAATAACATAGGTTGTGAGAATGATAAGCTTGTTCTATTTTCTGAATAGGCTAAGTAGCCTATTTATAGTAGTTAGTAAGACACACTTCTTTCCTCTAAGTGGAGATAATGCTGTAGTTACGCCCATTATGTTTGGGAAGTTTATGGAAACTCCTAACTATTACTCCATTATCTCTTTAACCGCTATAACTGTCACTACTACTTTGTAACTTTCCCATCATGGGGTGTCGCCACACCACATGTTGTTGTAAACCACTAAACCGATACCCATGAAGAATCCCCCCATGTAATATGTTTTGATTTCTCGTAAGAGTTAGTGGATTCATGGACTCAAAACACGTGAATAATTTTGGAGTTTTGTCGTAAGATAACACTACCAATAAGTTTTATGCCAACTCAGCATGGTAATGACATAGTTGTGGAATGTTTGTAACATGCAATTGGTGTTAGCAACAATGGAACATGCGAATGCGATAGGCGCAATTGGGAATTTCTGGCACATGCTAGTGTCATGGCTATAAACTAGGTGATGTCGTTAGCAACGAAGGATGACGTTGGCACGAGCGGGCAAGGATTGGCGCTGGCACAAGTATTGGTGAGGATGACGCGACAGGCGGGTAAGGTAGGTTCTAGCGCTGGTGCTGGCAGTGCTAGCGTTAGCACATGCGCTGGTGCTGGTGTTAGTGCTTATGCTAGCGCAGGTGTTGTTGACTGCGGTAGCACCGGCATTGGCGATAGTGTAGGCGCTAACGCTAGATGGTGTTGCATTGGCGCAAGTGACAGTGGTGCTAATATTACCTGGGTAATATTGGCGCTAAAGTTACTTGGGTAACGTTGGCGGTGGAGTGGTGCTAGCACTGGAGAGGTGTGAGAGCTGGCGCTGCAAGGCGCTAACATCACCTGGGTAATGTTGGCGCTAAAGTTACTTAGATAACGTTAGCATTGGATTGGTGCTAGTACTGGCGCTGAGGTTAGCCCTGGCAAGGCGCTAACATTACCTGGGTAACTAAAGTTACTTGGGTAACATTAGCATTGGAGTGGTGCAAGCGATGACGCTAGTGATGGCAGTGTTTCGGCGCTGGCAGCGTAGCTATGGTCTGCTAGCGCTGGCACTTGCTAACGCCACGGCCATGGTCCATACGTTGCTAGCGTTGGCACTTGCCACGACCATGGCCTATGCGCTGCTATCCAATTTCTTCAATATACCTACGCCAACAACCAATCTGGAAAACACGTGAATCCAATGATAGACTCCACTATCTCGAGTCGTTTAACCACTATGAAGATGTCTGCACCGGACTCCTTTGTATTGTAACCCAAAATAGTAAATGACTAAAAGTTGTTTTAGTAATCACCTCACTTATCAATCTCCCAGAATTAATCTTTAGGTTAGAGATAAAGTAGTCAAATGATTTTCCATTTAATTAATAAACTATTTTGGTCAAAAGATCAAACCAAGACACTGATTATCAAAATAATTAATCTTGATGAACAAGCTTTATCCAAGCAACTTATTGCAACTAGACAGTTTGTTCGATCTTCTACAAGTCTGATATATACAAATAAACTAAATGTGTAATTCCAGAGAATTAAGTTCGCATAAAGTCACAAAGATCATAACCAAAAAGAAAAGTCTTCAATCTTCAATTATAATCTTCAAAAGTAACCGCTGCAAAACAATTTGATTCCACTATTCATCAACCATACAAAATGAAGTCTGTTAACATTGACTAATCAACAGTTTTACCCTACAAATCCAGAATCACTTAGATTTGTACTAGTAAAATCTTCAAACAAATTTGATTGGCCTTATAACAGAAAAGAAAGACATTAAAATCAACAATTATGATCTATTGAAGATGACTACACCGTTAGTTCAATTGCAAGTAATCAATTGAAAGCTAAATAACAATCTATCCTTCCACCAACGATAAAACTAGAGGCTTCTTGATACCAAAGAAGACTTTAACAATAGGAAACACAAGATGTTTCACCTATTTATATTACTCCTATTTTTTTAACAAGTTGGCTTTTCCACACTCACTGAAGGCGTGTTTTGGTATAAGTTCGTAAGAATACAAAACTCCCTATTTATAGTGTTACGACCAAGGCATTAATTTTAAATGCTTTGTTTACCAATTTCAAAATTCTTAAGATATGCATTAATAATAGATTTTTGAAATATGTAAATACAAAGTAATATCTAGCTTATAATCAATTTCACTCTTAGTATGGCACTAAGATTAGCTAGCATACAACATATACTTTACTAATATAGTTTTCTAGATATATGCAAACCTCTGGGAATGGAAAGCATATAATTTTCTACCAAATATGATAATTGAAAATTCGATATTTCGGGATTCTTGAGTATCAAAAATGTATTCTTGAACATTAAGAAATTAGAGTTTATGACATTTTCAAATCATTATGTCGACATTCTAATGAACTTTTCAATCTAAATCATCCACTTCTCGAAACCCGTAAAGATTAACAGACTAATCAAAAAAGTTAACAAAAGTTAAATTTACTTAGGATCAGTCCTTCACCAGGGATCGTTCCTGACCCTATTTCGACTCTGAAACAAAGTTTCATAAGTCTGCTTCCTTATGCTATATTTATGAAATTGCTTACAAGCATATTTAATAAGGTATGGATTTACCCAGAAGTTCAACACACTTAATAATAACAAGGTACCAATTAGTACTATTCCATAATCAACGAAGTCTATAGATAAACTATTTTCGTAATTCTATATTCTTCAAGTTTTTAAAACAACTATGTATATGGAGAATACAAGAATTAATAAAGAAATTACATAACATAACAATCTCATGATTCTATTTTCGTACGCTTGATCCTAGTTTCAACATCATTTTCTTGATATGCAAATATTCAAAATAAATGTCGTCGTCGAAGCATTTGAAGAAAAATAACTTTATTCCCTCTAAAGGTATGCTAGGCATATGTTCAATTCGAAAGTAATTGTTATTCAATTCGTAATAAGTAAATACTACAACAACATGATATGTTTCTCCCCCTTAATCAATACTTTATTATTTTCCATTAGATGCATACTTTTTACAGCACATATGTTCTTTCTCAAGTGATTGTAATCACTCTATGCTTCATATATTTCTTTCCTTTTTTGTCAACAAAAATAAAAAAGATTGAAAGGACACAAGTATTTCAAAAGAACTTCACAAGTTTATAAAAACTCGATACAACCTTGTATATGGTGAATTTTTGACAAGGGTCATATTTTTAAAATCGCCCTTTTGTCTAGTTGCAGGAACATAGAAGTATCATCACACACTTGTGCGCATACTTCTGACTTCATATAAAAATACAAAATATTGTATTTCTACTTATATTCCGCAGGCGAATTGAGGATACAGTCTCTACAAAAGGCTACATGCATTCTATGTTAATTATGTAGTCTATAATCTTTACATAATAAATCTCAATCTTCTAGATGGATTTCCCACTAGTATAGAGCAACTTGAGTATTCTATAGTGCTATTCCTAGAGCTTGTTCTGTATCCAATGTCTTCTCTGGTGCTATTCCTAGAGCTTGTTGGTACTCAAAATTCTTATTTAAATAACATTAATTTACTGCTATACGTATAATTATTCTAAAACAACTGCAAAACTGTACTCGCAGCCTCCTCAATACTCATAATATTTATGCCATATCAAACTAGTCTCAAGTCGCATAAATTCCACAACTGAATTCCTTGAACTTGTCTCGAGTATACGTCGATGTTCCGGTAACATTCATCAAATTCGGGAATAGCTAAGGTTTAAACCCTAAAATATACTCTCGCTTAACGCTTCGTTCGCAATGAGATCTTCTCAAATTGCTCTTCTGAGCTCAAATATATTACTTTAGCACTTTGCTCAAAGATAAGCCACGAATTATGCGCCACTACTCTCAGACGCGCCACAAACAAGAACGAATACCTCAAAAGATGCATCGAGCCTCTAAGATAGGCTAACCCTAGTCTTTTCTCCCTTTAGTGCCAGGCTAGCAGTAATTGATTAACTCAGCACCACATTGGCGCTAATTCGCCACCATAGTGCCAAAAGCGCTAACTCTTCTTGGCCAAGCATATCTCAGTTTGGCGCGTCCTCAAGCAGGCCTTCAAGGTGCTAGCATCACAACCAGTAACGACTATGGCCTTAGCACCTTAGACCTAGCACGTCCCATGGCTAGCATCGCCATCGCTAGCGCGTCCCTAGATGATGCGTCTTAGCTTAATATCCTTGGCACTGGCGCATCCCTAGCGCTGATGCATCCCTAACTTAGCGTCCCTAGCCTGCAACGCTCATAGCCTGATACGCTCTATAGCTTAGCGTATACTAGTCGATGCGTCCCTAGCCTGCAATGCTCATCTACCTAATGCGTCCCTAGATAGCGCGTCACTAGTTGATACACCCTCAGCTGAGGCGTCCCTAGCTAGCACGCCTATAGATGATGCTTCTTGGCCTAACACGTCCATGTTTGGTAACTTCACACAAGCACATTAGCGCTAGCACATTGGTGCTAACTTCCCTTTCCTTGACTTAGCTAGCTTCTTCGAGAAGTGCTAACTTATAAGGTCTTTAACAATAGCTTTTTTCATCCCTAGCATAATTGACACTTACTAGAAGCTATGCATATTGGCCTTGTTCCTGAGACGTTATCACATTAGCTTTTTATACTAAAAGAGCTAGCACATTACTATTTATGCTAAGTAGCTAGTACTATTCTTGCTAGCTAATTCCTTTAGAAATATGCCATTATTTTCAATATTGGTCTAATACCAAATCTTATATGGTTTTCTAACAAATCTTCTTACTTAAGAAGCTCTCTACAATATTTGGCCTCAAATGCCTTTCAGACTTATGTTAAGTCACTTCTAAGCTAATACTTAGTTATTAAATATGCCATTTTACTCTAAGCTAGTACATGACCACTGAACTTACCAAACTCGATCAGCCTGATTATCAATTCAGTGAGTTGCACAACTTGCCTCACTGACTTAGCAAGTCATTTGACTTAACTTGACTCAATGAAAATAATAATATCTTAGGACTCCAGTATCTATGATATATCAAATAAAACACATGTGGGGATTCTCATTGGGGTATTGTTCTGGCGGTCTACGAGAACCGTGCGTTGTGGCAACATATCCACAAACAAGAAGGTAACAAGTAGTGGGATGTACGGTTATAGGAAGTTGAGAGGATGAGGAGTAGTGGTCAGACAGGTCTTTCTTACTTTACGAACACGACCCCACTACAATCTACACAATCATCACTTCTCCACCTCTCCTTAACTTCCACCACTTCCGAGAAATCAATGTATCTCTTTCAAACTATAAATAGATAGTTCTGGTCTATTCGAAACAGGACAACAAGACAAAAGAAAAAAAAACATACAGAATTAGCGATTCATCTCAGAGATAATCCTTTCTTCTTCACACACTACTTATTACTTTCTCAACCTTCTTTGTTTCCCTCCCCTAAGACCTACCCAATCTTCTCTACCTTTATGATCGAAGCAGGACGTGAATGGCCATATCTTTGGTTTAGGCTCGTCCTGTTCGAGTTTGATCTCTCGAACCTACTTGAAAGTACGATTTTACCGTATATTTTTTTCACCCTAAGCCAAACTTATAAGAGTATAAGCCAATTGGATGTCTAACATACCATATTCGACAAGTTAGATAAGGTCAATCTTAATTTAGCTTCTTATCTGGAAAAATAATTACCCGAAGAAGTTTTCCGTAAGTTTGATAAGGCAAGCTAAGATCATATTTAACTTAGTTACTTATAAGGAAAGCTATTAAACAGAGTAATACTTCCCGAAATTCGATAATCCTAACTAAAATTGAAAACGATTTAGTTACTTATCAGGAAAACTATTATCAGTAACTATATTTCCCTCGAATTCCACAACCACACTTCCCACAAAGATATATCATCAAGCACAAGTTTAAAAATAGAACTCTCCCCATATGTGTGGCATTCCTAGATGCAACAAGATAACAATATGTTTTAGGGTGAAAACAAATGTACTCTAAAATCATGCTTTCATAAAGGTTTAAGAAATCAAGCTTGAACAGGACGAGCCTAAACCAAGAAATGGTCATTCACGTCCTGCTTCAATTACAAAGATGGAAAGGATTAGGTTAGGTCTTAGGGGAGGGAAGCAAAGAAGGTTGAGAAGTATCAGTGTGAAAAGTAGTGGGTGAAGAAGAAAGGATTCTCTGAGAGGAATCACTAATTATGTATGTTTTATTTCTCCTAACTTGTTGCCCAGTTCTTGAATGAATGACAACTATCTATTTATAGTTCAAAAGAGACTCACTGATTTCTCGTAATTCTTGGAAGTTAGAGAGAGGTGGAGAAGTGATGATTGTGGAAATTTGAGTCAGGTGGTGTCCGGAAAGTAGGAAGACCTGTCAAACCACTACTTCTCATCCTCTCAACTTCTCTGTAACCGTCCACTACTTATTACCTTCTTGTTCGTGGATGTGTTGCCACAACACACGATTGTCGTAGACCGCCAGACCATACCCCAATGAGAATACCCCCATACATTTTCTAACACCCGCAATTTTTGCATGAAGCTTACTCAAGGACGCGTTATGGCCTGGGTTGAAGTTTCACCCTAAGCTTATAAAGCTTACTCAGATATGCGTTAGGGTGCGGATGACTTGACCTCGAATTATAGTGTTAAGGCCCTATTACGCGTGATGCGTATTCGAGGGAGCATCATAGTGCTAAGGCACTATTATGCCGTGATGCATGACACAATGCATCACCGAGCCGAAGTTGGAGCATCATAGTGCTAAGGCACTATTATGCCGTGTTGCATGACACTAATGCATCACCGAGCCGAAGTTGCGTAAGTGAGAGCATCATAGTGCAAATGCACTATTATGCCGTGATGCATGACCCAATGCATCACCGAGCCGAAGTTGCGTAAGTGAGAGCATCATAGTGGTAAGACACTATTATACCATGATGCATGATATAATGCATCACCGAGCCGAAGTTACGTAAGTGAGAGCATCATAGTGCAAATGCACTATTATCCCGTGATGCATGATCCAATGCATCACCGAACAGAAGTTGCGTAAGTGAGAGCAGCATAGTGGTAAGGCACTATTATGGCGTGATGCATGACATAATGCATCACCGAGCCGAAGTTGCATAAGTTGGACCATCATAGTGCTAAGGCACTATTATGCCGTATTGCATGACACTAATGCATCACCGAACCGAAGTTGCGTAAGTGAGAGCATCATATTGCAAATGCATTATTATGTAGTGATGCATGATCCAATGCATCACCTTGCCGAAGTTGCGTAAGTGAGAACATCATAGTGCAAATGCACTCATGATCCAATGCATCACCGAGCCGAAGTTGCGTAAGTGAGAGGATCATAGTGCAAATGCACTATTATGCCGTGATACAAGATCCAATGCATCACCGAGACAAAGTTGCGTAAGTGAGAGCACCATAGTGCAAATGCACTATTATACCGTTATGCATGATCCAATGCATCACCGAGCCGAAGTTGTGCAAGTGAGCCAATGTCGCTATTCGATGAACGCATCATAGTGCTAAGGCACTATTATGCCGTGATGCAAGATTCAATGCATCACCAAGCCAATGTCGTTATTCGATGAACGCATCATAGTGCTAAGGAACTATTATGCCGTGATGCATGATTCAATTCATCACCAAGCCAATGTCGATATTCGATGAACGCATCATAGTGCTAAGGAACTATAATGCCGTGATGCATTATTGAGAATGCATCACCGAGCCACTAATGCATCACCATGATGCATTAGAGTGTTTATTTATAGCTTACCCGAGAATGTTTCGATCGGCTTTGGCAAGAAATCTTCATTTTCGGCCTTGCAGTCGATGGATGTCACTTACTATTCTTATATTTTTTTGTACAAATGAAAATAAAACATATAGGGATGAGGTGTGGTTGAATGTGCATGAGAGGTAATGCACATATAGCTATGCGATATAGTCTATACGATGGAGCATACTTGATGCTCATCAGCGTGTTAACTGTAGCTTACCTGAGAATGCTTCGCTTGGCTTTGGCAAGAAATCTTCATTTGCGGCCTTGCAGTCGATGGATGACATCTACCTTTCAAATATTTATTTGTGGAAATGCAAATAAAACATATATAGGGAGGGAGCTTTGCTTGAATGCGCATGAGCGGTAATGCACATATAAATGCGATGTAGCCTATACGATGGACCATACTTGATGCACATCAGCGTGTTAATTGTAGCTTACCCGAGAATGCTTCGCTTGGCTTTGGCAAGAAAACTTCATTTGCGGCAGTCGATGGATGACATCTACCTTTCAAATATTTATTTGTGGAAATGCAAATAAAACATATATAGAGAGGGAGCTTTGCTTGAATGTGCATGAGCGGTAATGTAGATATAAATGCGATGTAGCCTATACGATGGAGCATACTTGATGCTCATCAGCGTGTTAATTGTAGCTTACCCGAGAATGCTTCGCTTGGCTTTGGCAAGAAAACTTCATTTGCGGCCTTGCAGTCGATGGATGACATCTACCTTTCAAATATTTATTTGTGGAAATGCAAATAAAACATATATAGAGAGGGAGCTTTGCTTGAATGTGCATGAGCGGTAATGCAGATATAAATGCGATGTAGCCTATACGATGGAGCATACTTGATGCTCATCAACGTGTTAACTGTAGCTTACCCAAGAATGCTTCGCTTGGCTTTGGCAAGAAATCTTCATTTGCGGCCTTGCAGTTGATGGATGACATCTACCTTTCAAATATTTATTTGTGGAAATGCAAATAAAACATATATAAGGAGGGAGCTTTGCTTGAATGTGCATGAGCGGTAATGCACATATAAATGCGATGTAGCCTATACGATGGAGTATATTTGATGTTCATCAACGTGTTTCCTGTAGCTTACCCGAGAATGCTTTGCTTGGCTTTGGCAAGAAATCTTCATTTACGGCCTTGCAGTCGATGGATGACATTTACCTTTCAAATATTTATTTGTGGAAATGCAAATGAAACATATATAGGGAGGGAGCTTTGCTTGAATGTGCATGAGCGGAAATGCACATATAAATGCGATGTAGCCTATACGATGGAGCATACTTGATGCTCATCAACGTGTTAACTGTAGCTTACCCGAGAATGCTTCACTTGGCTTTGGCAAGAAATCTTCATTTGCGGCCTTGCAGTCGATGGATGACATCTACCTTTCATATATTTATTTGTGGAAATGCAAATAAAACATATATAGGGAGGGAGCTTCGTTTGAATGTGCATGAGTTGTAATGCACATATAAATGCAATGTAGCCTATACGATGGAGCATACTTGATGCTCATCAGCGTGCTTAACTGTAGCTTAAACTAGAATATTTCGATTTGGCTTTGGAAAGAAATCTTCAATTCGGCCTTACAGTCGATGAATGACCTCTACCTTTCCAATATTTGTTTGTAGAAATGCGAATAAAACATATATAGGGAGGAGGTGTTGGTTGAATGTGCATGAGTTGTAATGCACATATAGCTATGCGATGTAACCTAGACGTTAGAGCATACTTGATGCGGTAGCATCAATAAGTTCGTAGCTTATCCGATAAGCTTGGAGTATGCGAAAGCATCAATCACCCATGTTGCGTACTTAATAATACACTATGCACAAGCTGGTGTATTCCTTGCGAAAGTCCTTCGGCCTTTACGGACTAGGCTTTGCTATGCCTTTGGACTTGCGATGAAGTTGAAATCGAAGTTGGCTTGGCTTTAATAGGCTTAAGTTGCGTTAGGGTGCGGATGACTTGACGTCGAATTATAGTGTTAAGGCCATATTAAACATGATGCGTATTCGAAGGAGCATCATAGTGCTAAGGCACTATTATGCCGTGATGCATGACACAATACATCACCGAACCGAAGTTGCATAAGTTGGAGCATCATAGTGGTATGACACTATTATGCCGTGTTGCATGACACTAATGCATCACCGAGCCGAAGTTTATAAGTGAAAGCATCATAGTGCAAATGCACTATTATGCCGTGATGCATGATCCAATGCATCACCGAGCTGAAGTTGGAGCATCATAGTGCTAAGGCACTATTATGCCGTGTTGCATGACACTAATGCATCACCGAGCCGAAGTTACGTAAGTGAGAGCATCATAGTGCAAATGCACTATTATGCCGTGATGCATGATCCAATGCATCACCGAGCCGAAGTTGCGTAAGTGAGAGCATCATAGTGAAAATGCACTATTATCCCGTGATGCATGATCCAATGCATCACCGAGCCGAAGTTGCGTAAGTGAGAGCATGATAGTGGTAAGACACTATTATGCCGTGATGCATGACATAATGCATGACCGATCCGAAGTTACGTAAGTGAGAGCATCATAGTGCAAATGCACTATTATCCCGTGATGCATGATCCAATGCATCACCGAGCCAAATTTTCGTAAGTGAGAGCATCATAGTGGTAAGGCACTATTATGCCGTGATGCATGACATAATTCATCACCAAGCCGAAGTTACATAAGTTGGAGCATCATAGTACTAAGGCACTATTATGCTGTATTGCATGACACTAATGCATCACCGAACCGAAGTTGCGTAAGCGAGAGCATCATAGTGCAAATGCATTATTATGTAGTGATGCATGATCCAATGCATCACCTTGCCGAAGTTGCGTAAGTGAGAGCATCAAAGTGCAAATGCACTATTATGCCGTGATGCATGATCCAATGCATCACCGAGCCGAAGTTGCGTAAGTGAGAGGATCATAGTGCACATGCACTATTATGCCGTGATGCATGATCCAATGCATCACCGAGACAAAGTTGCGTAAGTGAGAGCACCATAGTGCAAATGCACGATTATACCGTGATGCATGATCCAATGCATCACCGATCCGAAGTTGTGCAAGTGAGCCAATGTCGCTATTCGATGAACGCATCATAGTGCGAAGACACTATTATGCCGTGATGCATGATTCAATGCATCACCAAGCCAATGTCGTTATTCGATAAATGCATCATAGTGCTAAGGCACTATTATGCCGTGATGCATGATTCAATGCATCACCAAGCCAATGTCGATATTCGATGAACGCATCATAGTGCTAAGGCACTATAATGCCGTGATGCATTATTGAGAATGCATCACCGAGCCACTAATGCATCACCGTGATGTATTAGAGTGTTTCTTTGTAGCTTACCCGAGAATGTTTCGATCGAATTTGGCAAAAAATCTTCATTTTCGGCCTTGCAGTCGATGGATGTCACTTACTATTCTTAAATTTATTTGTAGAAATACAAATAAAACATATATAGGGAGAAGGTGTTAGTTGAATGTGCATGAGCGGTAATGCACATATAGTTATGCGATATAGCCCATACTTGATGCTCATCACCGTGTTAACTGTAGCTTACTCGAGAATGCTTCGCTTGGCTTTGGAAAAAAATCTTCATTTGCGGCCTTGCAGTCGATGGATGACATCTACCTTTCAAATATTTATTTGTGGAAATGCAAATAAAACACATATAGGGAGGGAGATTTGCTTGAATGTGCATGGGAGGTAATGCACATATAAATGCGATGTAGCCTATACGATATAGCATACTTGATGCTCATCAACGTGTTAACTGTATCTTACCCGAGAATGCTTCGCTTGGCTTTGGCAAGAAATCTTCATTTATGGCCTTGCAGTCGATGGATGACATCTACCTTTCAAATATTTATTTGTGGAAATGCAAATAAAACATATATAGAGAGGGAGCTTTGCTTGAATGTGCATGAGCGGTAATGCAGATATAAATGCGATGTAGCCTATACGATGGAGCATATTTGATGCTCATCAACGTGTTACCAGTAGCTTACCCGAGAATGCTTCGCTTGGCTTTGGCATTAAATCTTCATTTACGGTCTTGCAGTCGATGGATAACATCTACCTTTCAAATATTTATTTGTGGAAATGCAAATGAAACATATATAGGGAGGGAGCTTTGCTTGAATGTGCATGAGCTGTAATGCACATATAAATATGATGTAGCCTATACGATGGAGCATACTTGATGCTCATCAGCGTGCTTAAATGTAGCTTAACCGAGAATATTTCGATTTGGCTTTGGCAAGAAATCTTCAATTCGGCCTTGCAGTCGATGAATGACCTCTACCTTTCTAATATTTTTTTGTAGAAATGCGAATAAACATATATAGGGAGGAGGTGTTGGTTGAATGTGCATGAGTTGTAATGCACATATAATTATGCGATGTAACCTATACGTTAGAGCATACTTGATGCGTAAGCATCAATAAGTTCGTAGCTTATCCGTTAAGCTTGGAGTATGCGAAAGCATCAATCACCCATGTTGCGTACTTGATAATACACTATTTACAAGCTGGTGCATACCTTGCGAAATTCCTTCGGCCTATACGGACTAGGCTTTGCTTTGCCTTTGGCCTTGCGATGAAGTTGGAATCGAAGTTGCCTTTGCTTTAATAGGCTTAAGTTGCGTTAGGGTGTGGATGACTTGACGTCGAATTATAGTGTTAAGGCCCTATTACGCATGAAGTTGGAATCGAAGTTGGATTTTCCTTAATAGGCTTAAGTTGCTTGTCCCTTTCGAATTGACCCATTGATGAACTACGGTCATGCTTGATCCCATCAAGGTACGGGTTGGGTACGTAGGCAGCCACAATGCAATGCATTGAGGTGAGCACCTTGTCGCTCATATCATCTAATTTGGGAGATGATTGCGATATTATGCTAACTCATATCATCTGGCTCGGCAATGCTAAGCAAGAGATGATTGTTGCCACACTAGATGGGGTAGTTGCAATTCCGTTTGATGGATTGTTCATACTTCCTTGGAACCGTCGCGACATGGAATTGCATGTGCCTGGATGTTTCACCCTTGGCAAGAACAAGATAAGTGCAGGCTCCAAAGCATGGTCAAAACAGAAAGTATGAAGCGAAAGCTTAGGCTTGAAATAGCCTAGGTGTTGGTCCAAGGCATGAGTTAGGCCTGGACAATGATCGATATTATCTGATGCTTGCCAAAGGCATCCCCCTTATCTTGTATAGCCTTCAACCCTTGGTATAATGAGGGTAAGTTGGAACGGTATGCTAGTTAAAGGCGTTCACCATCGGCTTTAATGGCCTTGCACCCTTTGTAGGTCAAGGGTGAGTTGGAACGATATGGAGACTACGGTATGAGTGCCATGCTTGCAAAACATGTTTGGAAAGGAAAATATGCCTGGAACAGTATAAACGTAGATTGAATGATGTGGGAACTACGTTTCAAATATAATGCTTACAAGGTAGGCTTGGAAAGCAAAAATTTACTTGCACTTTCCAGCGATAAGTTAGGCTTTAAGGTCCGGTCACTCTCTTTTAAATCACGCATCGGGGAGTTCTGGCCTGCCTAACGCAACGCGGCGGAGGCGAAATTTTCCGGTCTGTGACAAATGGTATCAGATCGAGTTTCGAGAAAAACAATAGGGACTATGAGTTTTGGACTCGTCGGTGAGCATTGACTACAAAATTTTCCTTCAAAGGAAATGGAAAGGTTGGAAGAGTAGGCCAACTGTTGTGCGAAAATAAAATGGATAAATAAGTCCAAGTGCCTATACAAAAGAAATTGTAACTCACTAGTTACTCCGCTAAGATTTGGACGCGCTCGAATGTGCTGTGAGTTTGCCAGAAAACCCGTTTGGAACGGTGACTGGTATCCGACTACCCTTGGCACTGGGACTGATCACCCCCTCACCCGTGCGTCACGGTGTGTGATTTCAGGTTGGCTAGCACCCACTTACGAGTGGAAGATCGTCTGGGACGATGGCTTGCCTCCGACTTCACTTGCATTAGAGTTTGGTCCTCACAGTACTACGCTAGAAACTATTTATAAACTTGCGATGACCCTTTTTCAACCTATGTGAATTTTGGGAACTCTTAAGTGCATGGTATGGGACGTCCACTCAAGATCTCGTGTTAAGTAAAACCTTTGTTGATCCTTGAGCATGCGGTATGGGATGTGTGTTCGGAAGGTCTTAATTAGCATTTATGGCAAATTGTGGGCCCTACTAGGATTCTGGGATGCGGTATGGGATGCACTTTCATAAGGTTCTAATTTTTGCTCATTAACAAACATCGGACCCTTGCGAGATTTCCGTGCATCATGGAATATGACATATGCATAAGAAACCTTAATCGATGAAGCTTGTCCAAAATAGTTTTTTAGTTAAATTTTGAGGACGAAATTTTTGAAGGTGGTGAGAATGTAACACCCGCAATTTTTGCATTAAGCTTACTCAAGGACACGTTATGGCATGGGTTGAGGCTTCACCCTAAGCTTATAAAGCTTACTCAGATATGCGTTAGGGTGCGGATGACTTGACCTCGAATTATAGTGTTAAGGCCCTATTACGCGTGATGCGTATTCGAGGGAGCATCATAGTGCTAAGGCACTATTATGCCGTGATGCATGACACAATGCATCACCGAGCCGAAGTTCCATAAGTTGGAGCATCATAGTGCTAAGGCATTATTATGCCGTGATGCATGACACTAATGCATCACCGAGCCGAAGTTGCGTAAGTGAGAGCATCATAGTGCAAATGCACTATTATGCCGTGATGCATGATCCAATGCATCACCGAGCCAAAGTTGCGTAAGTGAGAGCATCATAGTGCAAATGCGCTATTACGCCGTGATGCATGATCCAATACATCACCGACCCGAAATTGCATAAGTTGGAGCATCATAGTGCTAAGGCACTATTATGCCATATTGCATGACACTAATGCATCACCGAGCCGAAGTTGCGTAAGTGAGAGGATCATAGTGAAAATGCACTATTATACCGTGATGCATGATCCAATGCATCACCGAGCCAAATTTGCATAAGTGAGAGCATCATAGTGCAAATGCACTATTATACCGTGATGCATGATCCAATGCATCACCGAGCCGAAGTTGTGCAAGTGAGCCAATGTCGCTATTCGATGAACGCATCATAGTGCTAAGGCACTATTTTGCTGTGATGCATGATTCAATGCATCACCAAGCCAATGTCGTTATTCGATGAACGCATCATAGTGCTGATGCACTATTATGCCGTGATGCATGATTCAATCCATCACCAAGCCAATGTCGATATTCGATGAATGCGTCATAGTGCTAAGGCACTATAATGCCGTGATGCATTATTGAGAATGCATCACCGAGCCTAATGCATCACCGTGATGCATTAGCGTGTTTATTTGTAGCTACCCGAGAATGTTTCGATCGGCTTTGGCAAGAAATTTTCATTTTCGGCCTTGCAGTCGATGGATGTTACTTACTATTCTTATATTTATTTGTACAAATGAAAATAAAACATATACAGGGAGGAGGTGTTGGTTGAATGTGCATGAGCGGTAATGCACATACAGCTATGCGATATAGCCTATACGATGGAGCATACTTGATGCTCATCAGCGTGTTAACTGTAGCTTACCCGAGAATGCTTCGCTTGGCTTTGGCAAGAAATCTTCATTTGTGGCCTTGCATTCGATGGATGACATCTACCTTTCAAATATTTATTTGTGAAAATGCAAATAAAACATATATAGGGAGGGAGCTTTGCTTGAATGTGCATGAGCGGTAATGCACATATAAATGCGATGTAGCCTATACGAATGAGCATACTTGATGCTCATCAGCGTGTTAACTGTAGCTTACCCGAGAATGCTTCGCTTGGCTATGGCAAGAAATCTTCATTTGCGGCCTTGCAGTCGATGGATGACATCTACCTTTCAAATATTTATTTATGGAAATGCAAATAAAACATATATAAGGAGGGAGCTTTGTTTGAATGTGCATGAGCGGTAATGCACATATAAATGTGATGTAGCCTATACGATGGAGCATACTTGATGCTCATCAGCGTGCTTAACTGTAGCTTAACCGAGAATGTTTCGATTTGGCTTTGGCAAGAAATCTTCAATTCGGTATTGCAGTCGATGAATGACCTCTACCTTTCTAATATTTGTTTGTAGAAATGCGAATAAAACATATATAGGGAGGAGGTGTTGGTTGAATGTGCATGAGCTGTAATGCACATATAGATATGCGATGTAACCTATACGTTAGAGCATACTTGATGCGTAAGCATCAATAAGTTCGTAGCTTACCCGATAAGCTTGGAGTATCCGAAAGCATCAATCACCCATGTCGCGTACTTGATAATGCACTATGCACAAGCTGGTGCATATCTTGCGAAATTCCTTCGGCCTATACGGACTAGGCTTTGCTTGGCCTTTGGCCTTGCCATGAAGTTGGAATCGAAGTTGGCTTTGCCTTAATAGGCTTAAGTTGCTTGTCCCTTTGAATTGACCCATTGATGAACTACGGTCATGCTTGCTCCCATCAAGGTACGGGTTGGGTACGTAGGCAGCCACAATGCAATGCATTGAGGTGCAGCACCTTGTCGTTCATATCATCTAATTTGGGAGATGATTTCGACATTATGCTAACTCATATAATCTGGCCCGGCAATGCTAAGCAAGAGATGATTGTTGCCACACTGGATGGGGTAGTTGCAATTCCGTTTGATGGATTGTTCATACTTCCTTGGAACCGTCACGACATGGAATTGCATGTGCCTGGATGTTTCACCCTTGGCAAGAACAAGATAAGTGCAGGCTCCAGCGCATGGTCAAAACAGAATTGATGAAGCGTAAGCTTAGGATTGAAATAGCCTAGGTGTTGGTCCAAGGCATGATTGGGCCTGGACAATGATCGATATTATGTGATTCTTGCCAAAGGCATCCCCCTTAGCTTGTATAGCCTTCAACCCTTGGTATAATGAGGGTAAGTTGGAATGGTATGCTAGTTAAAGGCATTCACCATCGGCTTTAATGGCCTTACACCCTTTGTAGGTCAAGGGTGAGTTGGAACGATATGGAGACTAAGGTATGAGTGCCATGCTTGCAAAGCATGTTTGGAAAGGAAAATATGCCTGGAACAGTATAAACGTAGCTTGAATGATGTGGGAACTACGTTTCAAATATAATGCTTACAGGGTAGGCTTGGAAAGCAAAAATTTACTTGCACTTTCCAGCGAGAAGTTAGGCTTTAAGGTCCGGTCACTCTCTTTTAAATCACGCATGGGGGAGTTCCGGCCTTCCCAGCGCAACGCGCCGGAGGCGAAATTTTTCGGTCTGTGACATGTTTTATTTGATATCTTGCTAAGTCAGTGAGGCAAGTAGAACAATTCACTAGATTCATAATCATACTGATTAGTATCGAGTCTGGTAAGTTTAGTGGTCATGTACTTGCTTGGTAGTAGTAACATGGCAGATTTAATGGCTAAGTATTAGTTCAGAAGTGACGTAGCATAAGTCTGAGAGGCATCTGAGGCCAAATACTGTAGAGGGCTTCTTAAATAAGGAGACCTACTAGAATTCATATAAGATTTGATATTGGACAAATATTGAGAAAAAAGGCGTATTTCTGAGGGAGGTAGCTAGCACAACTAGTACTAGCTACTTAAAGTAAATAGTAATATGTTAGATCTTTCAGTATAGAAGGCTTATGCGCTGACGTCTCAGGAGTAAAGCCAACATGCATAGCATCTATTAAATGTCAATTATGCTAGGGCTATAAATATAGTATCAAGAAGGTTTGAAGTTAGCACTTCATCTAGGCCAAATTCAACTAGCATTAGAGTGCTAGCACCAATACGCTTGTGGCTAAGTCGCTAAGTATGGACGTGTTTAGCTAGAAACATGCTACCTAGGGACGTATCAGGCTGGATGGAAAATACTAGGTATGGCAAGAACGTGCTAGGCATGCATGGATGCGCTAGGCATACTGGAACGCATCAGGATGGCTGGGACGCGCTAGGTTGCTGGGACGCACTGGAGCCAAGAACGCTAAAAAGTTAGGACATGATGGATAAGCATGCTAGCGTTGGAACATGGGAAGCGCTAGGATGGTAAGGACGCATCAGGCTAGCAGGGACGCTCTAGGCTTTATCCGTTACTCGGGGACGCGTCAGCTAGAGCTAGGGACGTGCTAGGGTTTGGGTTAGAGTTTTAGCGCTAAGGTTAAGTTACTAAGGTGGTGACGCGCTATCTAAGGCCTTATTAGGCCAAAATGTGCTAGTTGAGACTATATTAGGTTAGTTGGCGCTTCTTAGGTGCTAGGGTTAGCACTGGGAAAGTTAGTGCTTTTGGCGCTAATGTGGCTAACTGGTGCGAATGTGGTGCTAATCCAAATAGCTAGTGTTAACTTGGCGTTGATAAGAGAAAAGTCTAGGCTTAGCCTAGCTCAGAGGCTCAATGTATCTTTTAGGCATTGCATCTTGATTGCGGCGCGTCCGAGTTGAGTTGTGCATAATTTGTGGATTATATTCAAGCACAATTCTATAATAATATATTTAAGATCAGAAGAGCAATTTGATAAGAGTTCATTATGAACGAAGCGTTAAGCTAGAGTGTATTTCGGGTTTTAAGTATTAGCTACTCCCCTATTTTATGGATGTTACTGGAACATCGATGCGCATTCGCGGAAAGTTTAAGGAATTCAACCGTGGAATTTATGCGACTTGAGACTAGTTCGATATGGCATAAATAATTTGAGTATTGAGGAGGCTACAAGACCAGTTTAAAATGATTAAAGAGAATATGTACTCTTAATTCTCTTGTAGAATACGAGTAGAGACACAGTATTCCATATTTTGTTATAATGTCATCCATATGTGCATGAATGTACACATACCCTTTTATATTTCTGTGTTGATGGTGGATTTTTGACAAGGAAGAAAATGATAATATTGCTTTTCACCTAGCTGCAGAAGCATGAAATAAATATTATAAATTTCTGACCCTACATCATAAATATGAATACATACTGATATCTTACATTCCATAAGAGAATTAAGAATGCACATTCATCTCATAGCTACAATAGCTTTGTAGCTCTTATATATTTGTGTAATTTTGAAATTTCAGGGCTTTATCTAGATAAACCCTCGTTATTTCATGTGCATAAACAATTTGTATTAATTGGAATACGTTGATAATACAAAATTATGAACACTCAGAATAGAGGTTATGCCATATCTGAATAAAAACACTAATTAGATGCATACTATCTAATTGCAGAGTCGCATCAAGCGTTATCTCAAGTTGCAAACTTCCGTAACTGAATCTCTTGATTTTTTTTGTATGCACTGCATATAATTTAAACATAAATGCTAACGTTAAATCTCATACAATTGAGAAACCCTAATAGGCCATAAATATGGCCACGACATTAACGAATGCTAAAGCTAGTGGTTCATGGGCAATAATCAGGGCACTAGTAAGTGCCAGCTTTAGCGAACCCTGGCCACACTCCCAACACCAATGATTAGCACACACACATGTGCCAAAAGTCTAGAAAAAAAGCCAAAAATCCAACAAAACTAGTAAAGCACACCCTAGCAGTGCTAGCGGCAGCACTGGCAACAAAGCTATCATCCGCGTCAACAACACTAGTGTTACTAGCACTTGCATCAACGCCAATGTTGGCGCCTCTAGTGCTAGTGTTAGCATTTCCCCCTTGTGCGTCCATTCTTCCTTGTTTGTACTAGCACCATCTTCACTTGCCCGTGCTCGCACAACTTAAATATTATAAACATATCACAAATACGTTCTTGTCATGATTAGAAACAATTCATTTATTATTCACATACTTTGAGTCCATGACTCCACTAACTTCTTCGAGAAAATATAAGGTCGATAAAGATTCCGATGAAGAGTCTGATATCAAAGATGATGAAATATTTGAGAATGAGGCTAGATTGAGTAATATTGTGGAAGACCCGATTGAGCTTGCCAAGGAATATATTGATAACGTGGATGTCGAGATTTTGGTTGAGGTAGAAACTAACAAAGATTGGTTGAAAAGTTTGATAGAGGACCACGATACATATGAGGTAAATATTCATTGGAGTTCTTCAAGAATAATGAGGATCCCGTAATACAAGAGTTAGTGGAAGGTTTGTCTAAACCTTTTCATAATTCAATTTTGAATGATCCTCTTCCTCTAATCGAAGTAGTTTTTCAAGAAGTTGTTAAACCAACTTTTAGGAAGATACCTATCATGGGGTTGGAGTTGTGTGCTTCAAAAGTTTCTATGAATTATTTTGCTTCTAACTATCCACTATTAGAGATGCTTGATTCTGACAATGTGCAGGTTACCCAAGTAGAACCCAATGAAGATCCCAAATTATATGTTCAATATAAACTTCCAAGTGTAGAAAGGACGCAAACTCCGGGTAGAATGATGAGCTACCCAACTTCGCACCAACTTCAGCACTAATTTTTGATCTCTTGAGTGCTAATTCTGTCCATCATGAGGGTGCCATCAGAATTGCTAACTCTATCTTGTAGTCCTGTTTGCAGTTGGCACAATTCTCTCGATAAAGCAACAATATAAATATATTATCATCAACAAGCGGAACATCACAAATTTGAAGGAAATTTAAAGACGTTCAAGGTTTATAAGCAACAATACAAGAAAGTGTAAATTTCATATTCAAGTAAAGCAACATGAGACGAAGAGTAGAATTATATACGTATGTTGAAGACTTATGTACAAGAGTGAAAGAAATCAAAAGATGTGAGTTAGTGAAATTCATGATATCGAGACAATACAAGTTGTTAAGAATCAAGTGGTAAAGTCCTTATCCCACGGCCATAGTAGTTTCATTTTATTTATTAGTTTGTATTTTGAATTCTTAAAAAAAAAAAAAAAAAAAAAAACAATAATGTTTATCATTGCTTTAGTGTATATTTGTTTTTGTATTCATTCAATAAGGCCATGGAGAAGAAGAAATCTATAAAGCAGTTTCAAATAACAAGGAATTGAAAGGAAAAGAGTTATAATTGTCAAGGTTCTACGAAGTTCAAGAGTTCATCATCAATAGTTGAAGACCGAAGACTGGAGACATTTCTACTGGATGCTACGAGAGTGGTGCTGATTGTGAATCGGGTGAGAAGGTAAGTAAGCGTTCTCATCGTCATATAGTGGTTGATTTCCTTTCTTAGAGGTCACTAGAAAAATCAAAAAAGGGTTCTTTTTCGTCCCACTTTTCTATGGGATAACATCTTCATATAATTCAGAAGGTTCCTTTTCCTTCCCACCATTCAACGCGTGCAGGATTATATCTTCACTCCTGCCTGCACACATGAGAACCATAAAGTGCTTCTCCTGAGTGCAATTTCATAAAACCCTATTGGTGAGACAGAAGTCGAGGAGGAATGCTTATTTGATCTCTCTCGAGGCTGGATTCTTTCATATGGAGGTTTTCTCCTAACTCAAGAGTTAAGCATGAGAATAATGTTCTTTGATACTTATAACTTCTTATTGTTAGTGTGCAGAAACTTTATGTCTTTGTAGCTCTTTGGATGCATGTGCTCTGGAATTTTTGAAAGTTGTAATATAGGTTTTGTGGTATACCTCTTGTAAACCCTCACGAGACTATAACTCGTCCACTAGAGACACCTAGGGGTTTAAAGGCTTGTTACACATGCTAAATGTAATTGTATCCTCAACGAAGGAGATTTGTTGTAGTTTAGTTTATTTTAGTTAGGTAGTTTGCTTGAGGACTAGCAAAAGGCAAGTGTGGGGGAATTTGATAGGTGCATTATTTGCAGTAGTTGGATACTTTAATTCATTGATTTATCGTTATTTTTCATATCCTTATTCTTTTGTTGTTGTTTTTTTGAGTTTCTTAGGAGTTTTGAAATGTATTCAACCAAAGAAGAAAAAAAGAGTTCATTAGGACATGAAATGAGCAAGGAAGTCAAGTTCTACAAATGGAGAAGGTCCAAAGACCAAATTCAACTCGTTCAAATCCAGAATATCATTATCTTGAAGATAATTGAAATACGAATCCAACGCAAAAAGAATGAGATCATTCCGAGTTCGTATGAGGAAGTTATGAGTAAAACAGCCGAAAGAAAATAGCGAAACACACAACAAAATAATCGGGAGATAACAGAGAAATTTAACTACCGATTATAGGCAGTTTCAGATACAGAAAAAGTCATATTTTGAGCTCTAACAATCGGTAAATAAAGAGGGTGTCGTGAATACCAATTATGGGCGATTTTGGCATCAGAAAACTCTTGTTTTTGGACACCAATAAACGATAGAAAGAGGAGGATTGATACTACCGATTATGACTCGACGAGAGCCACTTCTAAGAAACGTTTTGGACTTCTAAATCAAGGAAATATGTTCTTGGAAGGATTGTAAACCCTAGAAGGAGAGGATACTTGACGTCCATGCATTGAAGGCTATAAAGAAGATATCTTAGGCTCAAACAAGATATATTAATCTACACCATCGTACATATATTATACATCTTTTAAGTAATCTCTTATCTTCTACCTCTCATATCACACCTTCTATATAAAAAACCTAAGGTTTTCCCATTAGGGGGAAACCGTTATTCTTCTTTGTATATTTTCCATGGGATTTAGAAAACCATGAGTAGGTAACTTTGTTCTATTGGTTGGGGATGTACTTGGAAGTCCTAAACATGTGAATCAATCTGGCTGGTTATTATTGATGATCAAGATCTCTTTTTATCGTTCATGTTTCTACTTTTAATATTGCTATGTATGATTGGATATGTATTCGTTGAGGATGCATACTAAGTGAACACATATTCATATCTAAAGCTAAACTAGGTTTTGGAGATACAGAATAGTCGATAGACCCTGTTGCAAGTAGCATAGTATGGTTATCGATTGTATTCAAAACCTTCGTGTGATTGCATGTAAAATCTTGACCAATGTTATAGAATATTCATAGTTATTCTATTGCATTGATTAGCCTAACTCAAAGAACTTAATGCTCTTGGAGGATTATGATAACACGTTGTGTTAGGTTGTTCGCTGAATAGTATTCACATACTCATCGTTATGGTATGTGATGACATAAGGAATTTACCAGAGTATGCTTGATGGGGTGCTCTAGGGCTATTGGTATGAAGAAAGAATGGATGTTGATTCTAATCGATTGCGTAGCATGATTGGTGATGGAAGATGAACCATCTAACCAGTATTTTCTTACCTTGATCTCAACCTTTATTTATTTTATTTTTATTTTGTTATTTTACTTAGTTAATTCATTAAAATACCCCTTGGTTACATAAGAAGTCAAAGACAAATAAGAATTCACAGCTCCTCATGGCAACGATCCTTACTACCGTTATATTACTTATTATTATTAGTGGGAAATATCTTAATTAATTAATGCGCAAACAACACGCATCACTCCGGCAAAATCTTGGAAAGGAAGATTCATCTTCATTCCATCAATACAAACCCCCCTACCGAGCAGAAATTCAGAGGATTGCACTTCCGGGAGGATATTCGTCTCCTCCATTCTCATTATACGATGGCACCAGGAACACTCGAGAACATATTTCTTGATTCTTGAAATCATTAGGAGTGCATGAATATAACCAAGTGTTGCGTCTCAAAGAATTCTCCAAATATCTTACGGGAAGAGATTATACCTGGTATAACAACCTCGCCCCTAGCAACATCTCTAGTTGGTCTCAGATGGTTAATGCTTTTTATAAAAAGTATTTATTTTTCTCTGAGGAAATCACTCTTTCGGATCTGGGAAGAATGTTCCAAATAAACAACGAGCATCCCGACGAATACATAAAGAGATTCAAAACACAAGCTCTCGACTTCCATGACCATAACGTGACTGAGAAACAATTGGAGGAGCTTTGCATTAATGGTATGATTCCTTTTTATCGTGCCTTATTAGAAAATTTACGATTTTAATGGGGCCGCCAAGAGATCAACAACAAACTGCTCCATCCTTGTTGGAAAGGACAAGGCCCGCCAGAGAAGAAAATCATGGAGACACCCTGGAAGTAGACGCCTGGTGAACAAAAAACATTCTACCCAACACTCCATAGGTGTTGTCACTGAAGAAGGGGGCAAGAGAAATGCAACACCTCAATCGCCATCACAGGATAAGCATACCGCATCATCCCCGGCAACAGCGCCAACACCAGTTCAAGGACAAGGCTCAGTCAAGACTCCGCGTCAGACACAATAAACCAAGACTGATACAACGATCCTATACTTCTCATTCCCCATGGAGGAGGTCCTCGAACTGCTGGAATTATGGGTACAAAATGGAGCTATCAAGTTACCACCTGTGCGACATCCACCTACTGAAGAGGACATGTTAAATCAAAAATACTATCACTTCCACAGGTTTGTCAACCATCCCACCAGTGAATACAACGACTTAAGGCGTATCTTTAGAGAAGCGATCGACTCAGGGGAGCTATGGTTGAGGACTGAAGGTGTCCACAAAGATCCCATCCCTGTCAGGAGCTTTACTCTTTCTGGGGATTTCGTTAACACAAATGTCCAGTCAATGATGGAGCACATATGTGAAATTCTTTACCTATCGAAGGCACAACATAAAGATATTTTTACTGCTCTTAATCGTGTTGTGTCGGGTAAGCATCTACTCTTTTTCGAAAAAGCTATTGTGTATCCCAAGTCCTCCTCGGAAGACATAGTCATCCAGCACGATAAGAATCCTAACTGAGGACTTCTCACCACCGCTTGCCTCAAAGACACCAAGTTCGAGCAAACACTAATTGATGCAGGCACTAACGTCAATATCATCACTATCAACACTCTAAGAGATGTGGGAATTTCCAGGCATGAAGCCATGCACTCTCTAAACGTAATCAATAATTTTGAGGGGAAGTCCCAGAGTGCTTACAACAAAATCACTCCTGAAGTAAAAATGGGTGACACCCGATTACATACCTAGTTTCACATTTTCAAGGAGGATCCAAATTATGACATGATTCTGGGACGCACACGGGTCCGTAGCAACAAGATGGAATCAGGTGTATCTCCTTCGCCAGCGCCAACACCACCAAGACTCTCAAACAAGCCAGCAAATCCCGAAGATTTCCTATCAGACGAGTTTCATCGCATAATAAACCTGGATGTGAAGCAGTTGCCAGGAAAGGACACGACATCATATGTCTGAAGGTTTCACACACAAGTAAGCCATATCCAACCAACTTTTGTGTAACCAGCGATCCCACGTCCCATCAAAGCTTGAGGACTTGACCCGGATATCAACCCTACTCTGACTCGCGATGTGAATGAGAAGTTGATCCTTTTCAAACTTTTATCAAATGGGTATGGATTTTCTCTATTGGTGGTGAGGAAATTAGTGAACTCGGGCATTCAGAAGACATGTCATGAAGATAAGGGGCTTGAACCAAATTCCTTCCATGTCGGAGATACGATATGGAAAATTACAGCCTCTCCTGAAAATTACTTCAAGCTTGTTAATAATGATAACCCAGAAGAAGTGGTCATACATGGCAAGTGGCTTAAAGCTCACAACGCTTAAAACAGTCTACCACCACCTCACAACATTTTCCTGTTTTATGCAATATTTATAATTCCTCCAAAATGTTTGCCATATCTTGCATTCATACTTAGGATTTCAATTTATTAATCAAGAAAACCATTATTTCTTTTCAAAAAATTATATTCATGCAAATCATTCAAAAATCTCTACCTACTCAAAATCCCAAAATAAAACCACAAAAAGCCATATGTATCAGAAAGCTATAAAACTCAGAAAGTCTAGGAAAACTTCTTGAAAACTGGTTTAGCACCTTCAACATATTCCTTTTCCATTTGCTCAAGAGTCTCAGTCGCAAGTTTAAACTCCTGAGAAAGCCTACCAACATCACATTTATCCTTGGCCACCTTCTCCAAGTTATAAGATACGCCTTTCTCCTACAAATGCTTTTCAATAGCTTCTAAATGACGATGAAGCCATGAAACATTAAGCTCAGCTATTTCATCCTCATTCTAGGCATCCTTCCAGTATTGGAGAATCACCTCATAAATTTCTTGACTATGAAGAGAAACCATCTCACGGATACATCTTCATCCAGAGTATTATAATTTCGAGGTTACCTACAAAGAGATGGCCAAACTTCTTCCATACTTTGGTGTACAACTCAACATAGATGGATGAGACATTGAAACCTTAGATGCATATGTATTCATACTGAATTCTATCAAACTTGAAGTTAAAGCTAACTCAAGTGTTTGGATACTCAATCGAAACAATCTCCATTACATCAACATTCTGAACAACGACACCACTCATATTACTTTTCAACAGTCGCGTCAGGGAGAACTTGGTCATGATTTTGAGTTGACAAAGATACATCACCAGCATCGCGGCTCATGGTAACCACCAATCCTTCGTCTGTGAGTTCATCTCTCTTATTTGGTTCATCCCCCCCCACCCCCACCCCCCCCAAAAAAAAAAAGAAAAAAAAAGAAAGAAAAGGAGACATTAAATGTCTCAAGCACAAGGAATTGCAGAAAAATTCATGAAACTCATAAAATATATCCATTCACAACCTAAACATTCATTAAAGAAATTTGGGTCATGACACATAGTTTATAAAAGATATGGATTATTTTGCAAAAATGCTGTCAGAAACGTCTTTTCACTGCCCTCTGTGAAAACTGAAACTGGCTATAATTGGTAAGGAATTTGGCGATGATTTATATAAAAAAAAATTGATATTTATGTCTACTACAACATATTAAAAGGTAACACTAGTCGGATGAGCGATCTAATAAGGGAAGACAAAATGGTCAACTATACGATAGCCGAAAACCTACAGAATTCTGCTTGGAAAAGTTCTGGACGCTCGGTGTCATATATTTTTAACCTATAAAACATACTCCAAATTCAGAAATTCTTTTTTAAAAAGTTATATATACCTCTTATCTAAGGAATGAGAGGTCAATCACCTCATTCCTACTTCAGACAAAGATTCTACGGCTGTTACGGTAAGTTAACCTGAATCTGAATTTTTCTGAATAGCGAAAATTGCTAAAGTTTTTCGTGAAATCATGTATGATTCTACACATTTGTTGGTTTAAGAGTTTTAATCATGCTATTATGATTCTAAAAAAATGGAGTAAACTTACTTAGAGCTGTGACAAGCCGTCGAAAGCAGAAGGCACCTCATAATACGAATCACCGCCAAGTTCTTCGTTTTCAACTCCAGATTCTTCAATTACTTCAGTATGGGACGATAATTCAGGTTCATTGTCATCTTCGTCTTCTTCCTCCGTACTTCCAACCACAACAGTATTTTCTGATACTAGAGTACTCGTATTGCTAGTTATCTAAGAAGGATAATTATCCATAAGAATCGGAATTCATTAAGTTCAGCAAGACAAAAATTTCAACAATTCAAGAAATTACAAAAGAAATTCCACTTACAGCATAAGGTGTTGAGGATCCAATAACAGTTGGGACACCAAATTTGAAAGATTGAATACTCAAGTCACCTTGACGAGTTATACTCCCAGAATATGTAAAGATATTTATCAGAACAAGGTATATAAGTACTTCAAACAGAAAGGAAGAGTAAGAGAAAATACAAGACGCTTACCTTCTTCAAATGATAGTCTCCACTTCTAGGAATAATCATCCGTGGTCTTTTATCTTCAGGATGAGGAATGGAAATAGTCGCAATATCATACATAGAGCGTTCTGGGAATCATGACTGTAAGAAACAAATTAAATACTTAATTACTGAGTAAAATAATGGTGATTAAACGGAGAATGATTTGAGATGCCTGTGTCAAGTTGACAATCATATCATGCCTCGCTCCAGAAGTAATTTTCAAGTTCGGTCGAGATGCTAACTCCTTCGCAGAAGGCTCACCGCGCACATCAGAAGGCTCACTACACACGAAATCCTCAAGGAGGGAAAGATGTGCGTTCCAAAAAACTAGCATATTCATCAGTGGTACGTCCTTTCCTATCATCCTGGAAGAAAAGAATGCTTCAACCAGAAATGGTATGAGCACCTTCAGATTGCTGATGCATGTATATAAGATGCTCCTTAGTACGGTAACGAGGAATAGACTAATCAAACCCCATTTTCCGGGCAACCCGATCGATGTTATAACTCTGCATGATATAATTATCGGAGCGAACAACAAGAATCTACTCTGGGGTACAACTATTCATAAAATTTGCTTCACCGAGAGTAACAGTACTACCCTCACCACTTGGGACGAAATACAGGAAAATGTCAGAGCTCTCAACAAAGGTCTCTGGTAAAATTTCATATAGAAGCTTCAAACCCCAAGGTCTGAATTCACCTTCTTCTCATTGTCCATTCAACTAATAAGACCAACAGAAGAAGGTTTCTTCTTACTCCAACGAAGTATTCTAGCATATTATATGTTTGCACTGGGATAAGAAGGGTTGGCCTTTGACGCATATTCAGGAAAATGTTCTCATAGCCAAGCTTGTATAAACATAACAGGGATAAAATATTCTACCTTGGAATGACCAATAGAAATCCTCGTGTCACGAATTAAAGAATCCAAATGAGAGTATAGAGAGCCAAGAAACAAATTACCAAGAGGAAGAATATTTCCACCAGCAAGAGCAACAACAACCGAAACAAGTGAAGGCTTCAATTGGATTCCAGGAGAATCTTCGAACGCGTCTCTAGAAAGCCAAAGTACAAGGAATGCAGCAATGCATAAAGGATCGTCAACAGTAGGGCCATCAACACTTGTACTTCCGTCCCACCAGTAGTTGATCCAAGCCGAGTAATTTTTGTTATTACAACGACCAGACTTCTGTAACTCTTCTATCTTTCGAGTAAGGATGGCACCATATTTCATCTCCTTCTCATACCATTCAACCAGAATGTTACCAACAAAGGACAGTTGTAACAAGACCGCCACGTCCTCCAAAGTGATGGTTAACTCACCCCAAGCATATGCAGCTGAATGAGTGTGACTGCACCAGCGAGAAGCAAATGCAAGCAGACCCTTCGTGTCCTTGTTAATTCTCAAAGTATCAAACACTTGCACAACATGGAATATCCTAGCATTCTCCAAAACCAGCTTCACCTGAGGATTCTTCAACATAATCTTAACCCATAATTTCCATTCGGGCAGAGGAATTTGGAACGTCTTAAAATCAACAAATGAAGGCATGTAATCTTTTCTCTGCAGACAACACCTGACAAGAGCCTGTGGATAAATACCCTGAGGCCGAGGAGCGCTATTGATGTTTGAAATAAAACTGCCAATATAATCAGAGTCAGCGGCCTCTTCAATAATACCATCAAAGATCTTATCATAGATTCTGGGCACATCGTCTAAAGAAACGACATCCGAATTTTTGTTTTTATCACGACTAGAAGCAGTAGTAACATTATCTTCTTGATTGATAGACATCTATAGTTGGTTCAAATAATATTCACGTCAAAAACTGAGAAATCACGTGCAAGGTTTGGTTCTATTTTATATATATATATATATATATAGTATTGATATGCAAATACATGCTTATATATATAAAACAACGTCAAGGAAAATTGCCACAAACCATAGCATACGCGGTTAAAGCTTAACAACGTTGCAGCGAAGCCAATGAAGGATTATCACAATCAGAGACAACAATTGTGGAATTTGAGTTCACCCGCAAGAAACTTTCATGAGAAGATCAAGTCAATAGCATGCTTATGCAAAGAAGCAAGCAATCGTAGGCCTGTTAACGAATAACCGAATATCCGGTATCCGTCCGAGTCCGTAACGAAAATTTAGGATATTATCCGAAGTTTCGGATATCAGATGCTGATACGGATATCTTACCAGATTATTTCTTCTTATCGGATACGAATACGGTAATACTACTATCCTACGGGATAATTATTTGTTACCCGATAACATAAATATATGTATATAAAAATACTATTATAAGTCATATTTATATAATTTGATTATATGTGTTGATGATTTTGTTTGAAAGAAATGAAGGAATGGAGAATTCATCAAAATTAATTTGGTGCTACAATTTTGGTATCACATACAAAATAAGTAATTAAACATGCACAACCAAATTAGATGTTTTTCTTATATATATATAGTTTTCAGATAGTTATCGGATTATCCGGTATCCGTTAATTTTACGGATTCAGATACGGAAGTGAAATTCAATTATCCATCGGATAATTATCGGATACCAATATCCGGTAAAATTAACGGATTCGGATACGGGACAACCACTATTCATTCCGTTAACTACTGTTGACATCCCTAAGCAATAGTGCTTGAAAGGGGGAGTAAACACTCATGTCAAAAAAATGAGGAAATATGTGAGCAAACAACTCACGTAAAAAGTAAAAGAAAAAAAACGAAAAAAAACAACCAGAAATTGGTCGGAATATTGTCGACGTTGATTTGTCGGTGACGGAGCTCCGGCGAAGGGAGTTCTGCTGATGGCGTCGCTGAAGAAAAAGGGAGAGGAGGTGAAGGTGCTGGCGGTGATGATCCCGTGATGCACACGGATCATGATCCCGTGATGCACACGGATCAATTTTGGTCTCACTATCATACAAATCAGCCACGCATTACTAGCTTACACTCTCTAGACGATCCTTTATCACTTGCAAACACTATTACATCAACCATTATCCTGTCAACAATTGTTCGACATCAATGGAGTGTCACCAAATAAAAATTCCTGGTAATATCTGACAACTAAGCTTGTTGATTTATTTTGCTTATTTCAGTAAAAAAAATCACCATCTAGTGCTTACTATGAAACATTACTGTTCCGCGCTAAGCAGGGGACATAATGGTGATGGTGGATTTTTTACAAGGGAAAAAATTATAATATTGTTTTTCGCCTAGATGTAGAAGCATGAAATAAATACATATAAATTTCTGACCCGGTATCAGAATTATGAATACATACTGTTATCTTACATTCTGCAAGAGAATTAAGAATGCATATACAGCTCATAGTTACAATAGTTATGTAGCTCTATATATATTTACGCACTTTTGGAATTTCAGGGTTTTATCTAGCTAAAACTTTCACAGCTGAATCTCTTGAAAATGTTCTGTATGCACTGCATAAAAGTTAAGCATAAATGCTAATATTAAATCTCATACAATTGAGAAAACCTAATAGGCCATAAATATGGCCACGACATTAACGAATGCCAAAGCTAGTGGTGCATGGGAAATAATCAGGGCATTAGTAAGTGCCAGCCTTAGCGAACCCTAGCCGCACTCCCAACACCAGTGAGTAGCACACACACATGTGCTAAAATGCTAGAAAAAACCAAAAATCCAACAAAACTAGTAAAGCACGCCTTAGCAGTGGTAGCGGCAGCAGTGGCAACAGCGCTAGCGGGAGCCCTGGCAACAACGCTAGCATCAGCGCCAATGTTTGGTGCCTCTAGTAATAGCGTTAGCCTTTCCCCATTGTGCGTCTGTTCATCCTTGTTTGTACTAGAACCATCTTCACTTGCACGTGCTAGTACAACTTACATGTTCTAACATACCATAATAAAGATTTTATCATGATTGGAACAAACTCATTTAAAACTCAAATACTTTGAGTCCATGATTCCACTAACTTGTACGAGAAATCAAAACAATTACATTGGGGGGTTCTTCATGGGGTTTTGGTCTGATGGTTAGCTTTATCTATCTAAAGCCTCGTTATTTCATGTGAATCTATATAAACTATTTGTATTAAACAAAATATGTTGATTATACAAAATTGTGAACATTCAGAATAGAGGTTATGCCATATATGAATAAAAAGGCTAATTAGAGGCATACCATATAATTGCAGAGTTGCATCAAATATTATCTCAAGTTGCAAACTTCTATAACTGAATCTCTTGAAAATGTTCAGTGTGCACTGCATAAAGTTAAGCATAAATGCTAACATTAAGTCTCATACAATTGATATCCCCTAAACAGGCCATAAATATGGCCACAACATTAACGAATGCCAAAGTTAGTGGTGCATGAGAAATAATCAGGGCACTATCAAATGTAAGACTTGGAAAATCCCTAGCCACACTCTCAACACCAATGAGTAGCACGCACATGTTCCAAAGGCCAAAAAAAGCCAATAAAGTCACGCACCAAACAAGCCCCTGCAATAGCACTGGCAACAGCGCTAGGATAGCACTAGCGTTAGCAACAACGCTTGACTAGCACCAACGCTAGCTACGCTAAGCGCCAACGGTAGCCTTGCTAGTAGCGCTAGCCTTCCCCCTCTCTTTTTTCTTACCTTTGTGCGGTTCTCCACTCTTGCTTGAACTAGCATCATCCTTACAAGCTCATTGATAGCACTATCTAACAAAAAACTTACATGCTTTGAGTCCATGACTCCACTAATTCCTATGATAAATCAAATCATTATTACAAGGGGGGATTCTTCATGGGGTTCTGGTCTGGTAGTTACAACAACATGCACCCCATGATAAGGAAGTTACAAAGTAGTGGTAAGGCTGAAGCAGTTAATGGATTGATGGAGCAATGGTTTCCGGAAGATTCCAAGCCGGTTATACCATTATCCCCACGACTTCCATTTCTCCATATATTCACTACCTCCAATGTTTTACAAGGAAACGTGTGTGTTCTCAACTATTATAAATAGGCTACTTAGCCCATTTCAGAAGCACAACAAGCTGATCATTCTCAGAGCTCTGTTATTCTTCATCTCTACACACCATTCAACATACACAAATTCCTTCAACTTTATTTGCTTCCCTCGCCTAAGATCAACCCATTTATCTCCTCTATCCTACTAACACATAGCGAGATAATATCGAACCAGTCTTAGATTTAGTTAAGGCCATCTTTTTTTTTTCTTTTTTTTTTTATCGAGGATCCGTATGAGACTGAAATATCATGTACGGTTCTGTAATGGCGATGGAAGCAATGATATTATTACCTACTATAATTATCTAACAGTTCAAGTACAGTTGATATAGTTGAGGCAGGGCAGAACGGCTACTATCGTGGTTTATGCTTGCCCTGTACGATTTTGATTTCCGAATCTAAAGAAAGTACTTCTATAGTACATTGTTTTGCCTAGAATCAATTTTTAGGTACTAACATCCTGCTGCTTAGCAGAGGGCAATTTTACAGTTCTAGCCCTTGTCAAAAACTCACCATCTACACAACACAAAGTTAATATTCACCGAAGAAAGGTTAACATGATCTTAGCCATTACCTGCCACAAGATAGACTAAAACCGATCACAAACTCACATGAATATCAAACAATCAGATTATAGAACATAATATATTACTAGTACTATGACTCACATATGAGTTAAATTACCACCACAATTTTCTTATGATCTTGAAGTAGCAATCACAAGGATATGATCAGAAGATTAGTTATACTCAAAGGTCACTAACCATAAAAAAGTAAGCCATTATATGAGACTGATATACTATGGTTTATCTTACAACTCAACCACAACACACCATAAATATCCAACAAAGAATCAAGTATTGCAATAACCTCTGTCAGATAGTGAATGAAAAATGTAAAAAGAATGAGGTCATTTCGAGCTCGCCACGACTTCATTATCCAACAGAACCTAGAAGTTATAACAGTCGGCTTCCGGGTCCTGTCGACCATGCTCAGATCCTTCCCTTTCAGAAGGATTCTCCGTTGAATCTTTGAAATTTGAAAATTAGGGTTTTACTTCTCCTCTATATAAGTGAATACATTGTTAGCATTTTTTTCCTGCCAATCTCGTCATCTTCACTGCTTGCAGAGTTCAGTACCCTCTTATAACATCATGTCTGATAATTATGGGTCAGATCATGATCATCTTCTTGTTAAGCGCAGCTCATTGGTGCATCATGTTTTCTTGTATATTCCGGTACTTATTTGGAATTCATGAGCAACCGACTTATTTGGTGATTTTTTATTTTTCTTGCAGGAACCCTAGGTTAAGAAGATTCCATACATGCTGAGGGCTAGAACTATCAGAAAGGGTAGTTCTTCTTCAAACATCACCAGGTATGATAGACCTACTGCTGTAAGTAAGCTCTTCTTCTTTTTATTCTAATCCAGCGAAGCACCCCAATACAGATGTTTTTGATATGATTTTTCCGACAAGAGATAGAGGTTGTGGATACATACCGAGGAAAGAGAAAAATCAGGGGGTTTCCTACGGCCGATGAGGATAGGGATGTTGATGCTGAGGTTGAAACTCCTTCTGATCCGCCAGTTAATCTTTCAAGTAGTGATCTTGGTCTCACCATTCACGAATACCCAACTGCAGGCCTTCCTTTTGAGATGCATATGAAATCCTTGTCTCGTAAGCACCATGTCGTGGGAAGCTTCATTGTACCAAAGTGATATACTTCTCTTTGTACCAAAATTTAGAGAAAATATGGTCACATTGCTACTTCAGAGTTGTTGAAAGGCTTTTTCCACTTCCAAGTGACAATGATTACTGGTATTCTTCCCATAATTGATGGTATGAGCAAGGAATCAGTCTTTGAAGTTACTAGTCAGGAGATATTGAAGTGGGATGTGGTGATAACCAATTGTGAAGTCTTGAAATTCAATGTGAGTTGGCTCTGCCAGCGTCTTGATATTATTGAAACAGATTATGTAGCTATCATACTAAAGTTATTCCTTCTTCTAAATCCATATTGGAATATGAGAAGGTTTTGTCAAGGGAGACATCTAAGATTGAGAAGTCAATTCAGGATTTGAAAGTTAGGACCGAGAGGTTTTAGAAAAGTATGGATATGTTGTATAAGAGAAATTACTCATTGCTTGAAGGTTTGTTCCAGAGAGTGAGTGAGGTTTAAATCAATAATAAGCTTTTGAATTGATGTAGTAGATTTTGAATTTTAAATTTTGAACATTCATTGAAAAGAAGTGAAACTGAAATAAAAGAATTAAAATTAAAAGAAAAGAATTTTCTTTTTTTAGGCGTAATATGCTTTAAGCCACTTGCCATTGATTACCTTCCCCACTGCGACTCCTTTCATGTCTACTATTTTATAGTACCCGCTTGCTAGTGCTTTAGAAATCACGTAAGGCCCTTCCCATTTCATGGAGAATTTCGGAGCAGACATGTCTTGCTGGATATGTTTAGCTGTCTTGAGTACCAAGTTCCCAACTTGAACATTTTGGGATTTAATGCTTTATTATAAGCCTTGGACATTCTTCGTCGATATGCCTTTGCATATCTTTTTACCCTGGGTCGTCTTGACTCTATGAGGTCCAGCTCTGCGAACCGGAACCTAGGGATTTCATCCTCGTCCCAATATACTCTGCTGGCTGCTGCAATCAGGCTGAAGGGATTTTGATCTCGGCAGTAAGGATGGCATCAGCTCCGTATACAAGAGAATTAGGAGAAGTCCCTGTGGAACTTCTTGGCGTCGTCATGTATTCCCAAAGCGCCATGGGAAGTTGTTCATGCCACGATCTGGAGTTGTCATACATTGTGCGAATAAGAATCCAAATCACTGTCTTGTTAGTACTTTCTGCTTGTCCATTTACTTGTGGATAGTATGAAGTAGAAAATACTTGCTTGATGTCGTACTTTTTAAGTATCACGGTATGGTTAGCGAAAAATTACTATTATCTGTGAAAATGTGTTTAGGGACACTGAATCTGCGTATGATGTATTCCTTGATGAAAGTCGCAATGGTTGCTCCAGTCATGCTACTGAGAGGGATAGACTCGACCCATTTGGTGAAATACTTGGTGATTGTGATGATGTGATCATGATGCTTTGGTAATGTTGGGTTTATCTTATCAATAAGATCTAGTCCCCAACTGTCAAAAAGGATAAGGTATGCTTACGGAATGTATAGGAAGTCACGGTGTGTGAATGAGGTTCCCATGAATCTGACACTGATGACACCTTTGAACAAACGCGGATGTATCATCTTCCATGGTTCACCAGTAATACCTTTTGTCAATATGAAGGAATAATTTCCTCTTACTTTGATATTCTCATTTATAAACTTCTTTCAACATTATCTGGATATCAGGTCCTGCCAGACATCTCAGTAGGTTTCCTCCAAAACTCTTGCGGTATAATATTCCTTCATGAAGGATGAACCTTTTTTCCTTTTGCTTCAGTCTGGTCGCTTCTGGCTCCTCCATAGGAAGGGAGTTCTCGCGTATATATTTGATATAATATTCTCTCTAGTCCCCAGCATGATGGATTGTCAGGGTTTTAGTTGGTGTGGTTGGCAGTTGGAAGTTGGAACAGGATCCTTATAGTGCTCGAGATTAGGTCTCCATCATGGGCCAATAGTATCTAGACGTTGGAGTCGGCGGTAAAGAGTCACGTCCATTTTCTACCTACATGCTTCGCTATGAACACGGTTGAGTTGCAATGGTGCCTCCTTATCTCCAAGACATCTTGAGAGGGACCCATCCGGATTCATATGATATAATTCCCTATAGATTAAGAAGAAGTTCTTCAAGTCTTTGAGACTGACTTCCCTCCGAGGAAGTGAGCTACTGAGTTATTCTATGATCGGTGTTCTCTAATCAGTGGATTGCTCATGTTCAGATTGGTTTAACCAAGTCGAGGGTACAATGCTTCTCTGTACCGTTACAGTCTTTTCTGCTCCTTCAAATTGAAGTTTGGAGGCTAACATGGTGAGACAGTCGTCGTGTATATTATTACTTCGAACAACATGAACTACTATGGCTTCGGAAAAATGAGTTCGTAATTTCTGAGCTTTTGTTCTATGAGGAGCTAATGTTACCTATTTAAGCGAGTAAAGTCTATTCATCTGATTGACTAGCAGTTTTGAGTCGCCCCTTATTTCCAAATGTGTCGTGCCTGCTTCTTTTTACTAATGAGAGGCATGGTAAGAAGGCTTCATATTCCGCAGAGTTGTTGGTGCACTTGAAGTCGAGCTTGAATGAGTATGAGAAGACTTCCCCAGATGGAGATACCAGTACCACGCCAGCTCCTCTGGTATTATTATTGGGGGTGGATGATCCATCAAAGTACAATAGCCATGCTTCCTCTTTAACAACAGAGATTTCGGGGAAGTCCCTAGGTATTTCTTCATGTGACACAGCCATATCTTCTCATGGGAAAGCCGCTAGTAGATCTGCCGCTGCTTTTCCTTTGATTGCTTTTGGGGAGACACATGTTATATCAAATTATGACATCTGAAGTAGCCACTTAGCAGGTCTGTCTATCAGGGCCGGTTTTGAAAGTAGAAATTTGATGGGGTCGGTTTTGGCGACCAGCACGACCCTGCTGGAAAGTAAGTAATGTCAGAGCTTCCGGATGACATGCACTAGTGATAGGCACACCATCTCCTTTAGGATATCTAAGTTCTACGTCTCTTAATGACCGACTGATGTAGTATATCAGATATTCAACTCCTTTTTCATCTTCTTTGGTAAGGAGGGCCCCCATAGAGACCCCACTTGAAGTTGTATATAGAAGCAAGGGGCATCCTTGGACTGGGGGCCTCATGTCAGATTGAAATAATAATAATTGTCATATTTTGATGAGTGCTTCTTGCTAGGTAGAGGACCAGACATAGTTTCCCCCTTTCTTTAGTAGTGGCGTGAAAGAAGCGACAACTTGAGCTATCCCTAGATGAAACGTGTGATATAAGATACTTTTCCCATAAAGATTTTTAGTTCTCTCACAGTCTTTGGCGGAGGCTTGGTGGTGATATCTTGAGTCTTCACTGGATTTACTTTGATTCCCTCGTCCGTCACTTGAAACCCAAGGAACCTACCAGAGGAGACACCAAAGGCGCACTTCAAAGGGTTCGTCTTCAATTTGTATTCACGGAACCTTTCGAAGACTTGTTACAGAACTTCTAGGTGAGTTGCTCATGTTTTGGATTTGACTACCACATCATCAGCATAATCTTTTACTTGCTTGTGCATCACGTCATGAAAGATTGCTATCATGGCTCGATGGTAGGTAGCGCCGGAATTATTCAAACTAAAAGGCATCACAGTGTAATAAAAGTTTTCGATAGGAGTTTGAAATGCAGTTTTGTTGGCATCATGCTCATATATTTTATTTGATTATAACCATGACAGTCGTCCATAAACGAGAACATATTATGTCCACTGGTCGCATCGACGAGCATGTCTATGTTGGGGAGTGAGAAGTCATCTTTGGGACAACATTTATTCAGGTTTCTGAAATCAACACAGCATCTTTGGAACATACATTTATTCAGCATTTGACTATTTTTCTTCTTCACATATACCACATTAACCAGCCAAGTGGGGTGTTGGATGGGTTTGATGAAGCCTTCTGACAGGTTTGGAACCAAGTGTGATATATAAATGATGAGTGACCAGCTTGTCATCTTCAGGTTTTTCTTCTTCAACCTTCATCTGCTCCTCAACCTCATGTTTGAATTATCTCGGTTTGGGTGACAGGTTTAGAACCAAGTGTGGTTGTTTTAGGGTGAAAAAGAATATACTGCAAAGTGGTACTTTCAAGTAGGTTCGAGCAATCAAGCTCGAACGGGAGGAGCCTAAACCAAGAAATGGTCGTTTACGTCCTGCTTCGGTTACAAGATGGAAATGATTAGGGTAGGTCTTAGGAGAGGGAAGCAAACAAGGTTGAGAAATTCAGCAGTGTGTGAAGAATAATAAACTCTCGTTAGAGGAATCACTAATTCTGTAAGTTTTGGTTTCTTCAGACTGATTGCATGGTTATCTTGTTTCGTCCTTTCTTTGAATAGATGAGAATCATTTATTTATAGTTTTAAGAGGACACACTGATTTTCTCATAAGTCGTGGAAGTTAGGAAGATATGAAGATTGTGGTGGGGTTGTGCCCAAAAAGTAGGGAAGACATGTCTGACCACTACTCTTCATCTTCTCAACTGCTCTGTAACCGCCCACTTCTTGTTACCTTGTTGTTCATGGGGGTTGTTTCACCACCCACGATGTCGTAGACCGACAGAACAATATCTCAATAAGAATCCCCCCATGTTGTATTTGATATCTCGTGGAAATAGTGGAGTCATAAGCCACTATGGTTTTGTTTCATTCAAGTCAAGTCAAATGACTTGCTAAGTCAGTGAGACAAGTTGTGTGACTCACTGGATTGATAATCAGACTGATTCATGTCGAGTCTGGGAAGTTCAGTGGCCATATACTTTCTCGGCAGTAAGGTGGCATATTTAATGGCTAAGTATTAGGTCAGAAGCGACCTATTGTAAGTCTGAGAGGTATTTGAGGCCAGCTGTTGTAGAGCTCCTTGAGAAAGGAAACCCACTGGAATTCATATAAGATTCATAGTTGGAGCCATATTGAGAAAAAAGGCATATTTATGAGTAGAGTAGCTAGAAAAGCTAACACTAGCTACTTAGCACAAATAAGAATGTGATAACTCTTTTAATATAAAAGGCCAATGTGCTAACGTCTCGGGAGTAAGACCAATATGCATAACTTCTAGTAAATATTAATTGTACTAGGGATAGGAAGCTAGTACCAAGAAAGTTTAAAGTTATCACTTTAATTGTACAGCTAGCACTGAAGTATCATCGTCGATGCATTTGTGTCTAAATCGCTAAGTATGACCGTGCTAAGCCAGGGGAATTAAGGAATTTAGACGCTGAGGCTAGCAGGGCCAAGCTAGGGATGCGCTGGAGCCTTGGCGCATTAGTGCTAGGACGTGCTCGAGCAGGGACGCGTTGGAGCTTTATCTAGGGACATGCTCGATCTTTAGCTGGGGACGTGCTCGAGCTGTAGTAAGGACACGCTAAGACGGCCGCTGGGGACGTGCTCGAGATTGACGCGCTGGAGCATTGGCGTCTTGGTCTTGGACATCCTGGAGCTTTCCTAGGAACGTGCTCGAGATGGGATGCACTGGATCCAAGATGGGACGTGTTCGAGCAATGGTAGAGACGCATTGGAGCTAGGTGGTCCAGTACCCGAAGACGCGTCAAGCTATAGATGTCCCAAGAGAGTTAGCGCTTTTGGCGCTATAATTAAGGTTAGCACTTATAGTTCTAAGGTTGAGGTTCCAAGGTGGTGATACGTTGGTTAAGGCCTTATTGGGCTAAAATATGCTAGCTAAGACCATTTTTGGTTAGTTAGTACTTCCCAGGCGCTAGAGTTCAGCACCAGAAAAGTTAGTACTTTTTAGCGCTATCGTAGCTAATTGGTGCCAATGTGGTGCTAAGCCAAATAGCTAGTACTAACTTGGCGCTAATATGAGAAAATGATAGGGTTATCCTAGATGAGAGGTTCAATACATCTCTTATAGCATTGCTTCTCGATTGTGGCGCATTATTTGTGGCTTATATTTAAGAAAAGTGCTAGATTAGCATATTTGGGCTCAAAAGAGCAATTTGAGACAAGTTCGTTGCGAACGAAGCGTTAAGCTTGAATATATTTTGGGGTTTAAGCATGAGTTATTCCCAGATTATATTTTTAAATAAAAATTTAAGTATCGACATTGCTCTAGGAATATCACTAGAGAAGATATCGGATACAGAACAAGCTCTAGGAATAGCAATAAAGAATACATTAAGCTCCAGGAATAGCAATATATAAGACACTAAGCTCTAGGAATAACACTAGAGAAGACTCAAGTTGCTCTATACTAGTGGGAAACCCATCTAGGATCTTGAGACTTATTACATAGAGATTATAGACTATATTGTTAGCATTAAATGCTTGTAGCCTTTTGTAGAGACTGCATCCTCAATTCGCCTGCGGAATATAAGTAAAATACAGTATTTTATATTTTGATGTGAAGTCAAAAGTATAGCACAAGTATGTGCGGATATTTCTATGTTCCTGCAATTAGGCCAAAGGTCGATTTTACAATTCTGACATTTGTCAAAAATTCACCATTTATAGTGGTATGTAAATGATGAATGACCATCTTATCATCAATACCCGATATCTTTTCATAAGGAGTTATAGAGTTCCGTCCGTTCCTCTGATGACATGGTGAAAATGATGAAGATAGGCTTGGGGACTTCCTATGTCCCAATGTTGACTGTCTTAAGGGCGTCTGTGGTGGAGTCAGTACCATCTTGTAATTCTCACGGGGCATTCAAGATTTCATCTCTGCCAGGATCTGCGCTATGGTTACGTTCTGGGTGGGAAGACCTTCCACTAGCCTTCCCTGTTAATTGCTAACAGCGGCGGCGAAGATAAACAATTCTTCCTTCGGTATCGTAACTCATTAAGAAATTATATTCTCTCTTGCCATGAACATGACTTGGTGCATTGGTAGTCATTAAAGAATCGTGATTAAATCAGTAAAGAGATTCGTTTCTGGAAATTTACATATTTCCTTGGCTATAGATAGTTCCCTGTCGGACTCTTCAAAAGTCGTCCAACTGAGCAGTGGTGTTCTGTGGATCTTGCGAGAGAAGTCGAGCACATCGGTCTTTGATTCGAATAATTCAGCGCCACAAACTGGAGCATAATAAGATGAAGATGTCGGAATTTGGATTATTCTCTCATTTAGCATTTTCTTCATGCACTGGCGACAAGTTGAGGGGATGACCTTATTTTCATGGATTCATGGTCTTACCAGTATCATATGATATTCAGGTTCTTTCTCAATTTAATGAAACTTCACTTTTGATCGAATAGGTCCCACCTTGAGTCTTAAGAAGACATGCCAGTAAGTGCTGGTGTGGTTCCCTTCGAAGTCTTTCATCACAACAGGACAGTATACAACCTTGTTTGGTCGTACCTTTGCAATTTTGAGCGTCTTGAGAGTGATTATATTAGTTGCGGCGCCTGTGTCGACAAGTGCTTCAAAACTCAAATTCTTTGAGGTAAGCAGTCACGTACGAGGATTGGTTGTGTCCTTCTCCAGTATCATATCTTCTTCACTAAATGTAACATTACTCACAGAAAGGTGAGTTGATGCAGGTATTTCTGTGTTTCTTTTCAGAGAGCTGGCTCAGATGTGCATCAGTAGCAACACGGTTCAGAGCAGCAAATAGTCTTTGAATTGGAGTTTGGAGAAGTTCGCATAAGTTTTCTACCAGAAAGTTTGCTTTTTGATTCACTGGATTTTCACAAATGATGAAACTCTTGATGTGGTGTGCAGAGGACACGTTTGTTTGGGAAGGAGTCTCCAACCCCAGGGACGGTAGGTCTTCTCTGAAAATAGCATTACATCTCTGTTAGTCGGTGAAGGAAATTGAGAATGAAGTTTTGTGAATCTTCTAGCCTCACCAAAGTTCTTGACATAATTTGTTGTCTCAGCTAAAGCTCAGCCATCGTAAGTGGTGTTAGATCTGGAAAATTTCCAATCTCCCTCACATTGTTAGAATGAAGATCATCAGGAGCGTTGTTGATTGTAAAATGAGCACCATCAGGGAAATCACCATTGGTGCCGGAAGGATTGGAATTGGAATCGGTGATTGTAAGATCTAGTCTGAGACCGACCATCTTGAATAAATGAGAATTTGGCTTTGTAACCGAGAGGTTAATCTCCCGATGTGGTCGCCAATTTTTTAGGGTGAAAACAAATGTACAGTAAAATCATATTTTCAGATAGGTTCGAGAGAATGAAGCTCGAACAGGACGAGCCTAAACAAAAATATGGTCCTTCACGTCCTGCTTCAATTACAAAGATAGAAAAGATTTGGGAACTATCAGTAGCGTGTGAAGAACAAAGGATTAAAAATGAATCACTAATTCCGTATGTTTTGTTTCTCCTGACTTGTTGTTCTTTTCTTGAATGAATGAGAACTATTTATTTGTAGTTCGAAGGAGACACACTGATTTCTCGTAATTCGTGGAAGTTAGAGATAGGTGGAGAAGTGATGATTGTGGAGCTTGTAGTGGGGTGGTGTCCGTAAAGTAGGGATGACTTGTCATACCACTACTCATCACCCTCTCAACCGCTCTATAAGTGCCTACTACTTATTACCTTCTTGTTTGTGGATGTGTTGCCACAACGCACGATTGCCGTAGACCGCCAAACAAGTACCCAATGAGAATCCCCCCATGTGTTGTATTTGATATATCGTGGAAATAATAGAGTCATAAGCCACTATTGTTTTGATTAAGTCAAGTCAAGTCAAATGACTTGCTAAGTCAATGAGGCAAGTAGCACAATTCACCGGATTGATTATCGGACTGATTAGTGTTGAGTCTAAGAAGTTTAGTGGTCATGTACTTGCTTCGAAGTAATATAGCACATTTAATGGCTAAGTATTATCTCAGAAGTGACTTAGCATAAGTCTGAGAGGCATTTGAGGCCAAATATTGTAGAGTGCTTTTTAAGCAAGGACACCTGCTCATATAAGATTTGGTATTTGACCAATATTAAGAAGAAAGGTGTATTTATGAGGGAAATAGATAGCATAGCTAGTACTAGATACTTAACACAAATAGTAATGTGTTAGCTCTTTCATTATAGAAGGCTTATGTGTTGACATTTCAGGAGTAAAGCTAACATGCATAGCTTCTAGTAAATATCAATTATGCTAGGGCTAGGAAGCTAGTATCAAGGAGGTTTGAAGTTAGCACTTCAACTAGGTCAAGTTCAATTAACATTAGAGTGCTAGCGCCATGCGCTTGTGGCTAATTCGCTAAGTATGGACGCGTTATCTAGAAAAATGTTAGCTAGGGACCCATCAGGAAGGCTGGGACGGGCTAGGCATGGCAGGGACGCGCTAGGCATATGAAGGCATGTGCTAGCCTGTTAGGACGCGTTAGATCCAAAACGCACTGGAGCCAAGGGCGTTAAAGACCTAGAACGTGCTGGCTAGGCATGAGAATGCTGGAGCATGGGACAAACTAGGCTGGTAAGGACACATCGGGCTAGCAGGGACGCGCTAGGCTTTATCCGTTACTTGGGGACGCGTCATCGAGAGCTAGGGACACGCTAGGGTTTAGGTTAGCACTTTTAGCGCTAAGGTTAAGGTGCTAAGGTGGTGACGCGCTAGCTAAGGCCTCATTATGGCAAGATGTGCTAGTTGAGACCATGTTAGGTTAGTTGGCGCTTCTCAGGTGCTAGAGTTATCGCCGGGAAAGTTAACGCTTTTACCGCTAATTTGGCTAACTGGTGCCAATGTGGTGCTAAGCCAAATAGCTAGTGCTAACTTGGAGATGATAGGATAAAAGTATTGGGTTATCCTAGCTCAGAGGCTCAATGCATATTTTGAGGCATTTCCTCTTGATTGTGGTGCGTCCGAGAGAAGTGACGCATAATTTGTGGCTTATATTCAAGCACGGTGTTATAATTATATTTAAGCTCAAAAGAGCAATTTGAGAAGAGTTCATTGTGAACGAAGCGTTAAGGTTGAGTGTATTTCGGGGTTTAAGCATTAGGTATTTCTGCATTTGATGGATGTTACTGGAACATTGATGCGCATTCGAGACAAGTTCAAGGAATTCAGCCGTGGAAATTATGCGACTTGAGACTAGTTTGATATGGCATAAATATTGTAAGTATTGAGGAGGCTGCAAGGCAAGTTTAGAATGTTTAAAGAGAATCTGTACTCTTAATTCGCTTGCGGAATATGAGTAGAGAGACAGAATTCCATATTGTGTTATAGTGTCAGGCATATGCGCATGAATGTACACATACCTTTTTATATTCCTGCTGCTTGGCAGAGGTCAATTTTATATTTCTATCCCTTGTCAAAAACTCACCATCTACACAACACAAAGACAATATTCACCAAAGAAAGGTTAACATGATCTTAGTCATCACCTGCCACAAGATAGACTAAAACCAATCACAAACTCACACGAGTATTGAACAATCATATTATAGAACATAATATATTACTAGTACTATGATTCACATATGAGTTAAATCACCATCACAATTTTATTATGATCTTGAAGTAGCAATCACAAGGATATGATCAGAAGATTAGTTATACTCAAAGGTCACTAACCATAAGAAAGTAAGCCATTATATGAGACTGATATACTATGGTTTATCTTACAACTCAACCACAACACACCAGAAAAATTCAACAAAGAATCAAGTATTGCAATAACCTCTGTCAGATAGTGAAGGAAAAGACGAGCCAACACAAAAAGAATGAGGTCCCGAGTTCGGACGAAGAAGTTATGAGTAAAACAATTTTATAATCCTTCGTGTGGACTTAGAACCGGTTCCGCGACCGTTCCTATGATCGATCCCATATCTGGGATGGTCCCAGGACTGATGCCAAGATTGGATTAGCACATAAATATTTTTGAGCATAACTTTCTCATACAATGTCCGAATCAAGTGATTTTTAGGTCGTTTTAAACCTCTATTAAAGAGATACATATATATTACCTGTAAACATTAATATCATAAACTCATATTATTCTATAATATCAATTACGTATGGAGAAGGGATGAGTAGAGAAGAGAAAATTGTCCTTAAAGATGTCAAAGAGTCATAAAATGATCGAGAGATCATGTGTTATGTTTTATGTGCTTTCTCAACGTTCATAATATTGAGCACAAAAGTGACAGTGCATATTCCAACACAAGTAGGTTGTGCTGACATAGGCCTTGTCTTGTTTTTCATAGGTGACTAAGACAGAACCATCATCAATCTTGACTTGTTGCTTGGTTTGGTTACTCATTTTTCTTGGTCTTGTTTTTCTTCCTTGACTTGTGACGAAGAGAGTCACTATGCCATACGTTTATACAAGATACTTCAGAAGACATGAGATCTTTCATGATTTCGTCAATGAGACTCTCATAATCAATGTTACAAATATTTATCACTTGAGTGTCATTCTTATGACTGATCCTTTTTTTGTTTCATTTATGGAGGACCTCGGGATCCATTTATAAATAGGATTCACAAAAGTTGATTTTTCCTTCCTACCGTTTTTTCCCAGCTTCCTTGTAGAAACTGTTAGGACGACTGCATTTTTGGATAACTTGTGAGTCAACCTTTCTCAAATTTGGAACATCAGATCTTGTCTTTGCATTTACAAAGTTATTTCTCTTGCTATCTTTAGGATGATTATGAGAGAAATTTGCTGAGCATTGATAGGAAAACCTTGAACTATTATTATAATAATTCTTTTTTATATATTTCATACAATAGTGACCTAGAGTTTGTAAGGGGAGCAGTCTTCACAATACGTTTGATACAAAAGCAAGTGCATCTTGCATCATACAAACTCTGCATCCCTTTTGCATGTGTAGTTTTTTCCCACACTAAAAGCAATGCTTAGTAACATAAGGAGTACGACTTTTATGTTACTTCCTTGTGGATCCGCTTTTCTTGGAGCTCGATGGGTTTTGTTCTTTCCACCATTGATTGAAAGTATTGTACCTTCGACACCAGTGAAAGTGCTTTCTTTGATAACCACTCTTGAGGTATCTGTTTGAATAGGATTTTTAGCCTTGACAAATTTTAACTCTTTACTAGAACTTATTCCTTTACATCCCAATCCTCGTATATCATGAAAATTTATATTTGATCATATTATTGAGGTTAATTTGTTTAAGATATCCTTAGACTTATTCAAGTCATTTTCTTCTTCAACATCTAGATCTTTCTTAAAGGTATTTTTTCGAGAAAGACTAGCAATACTTACTCTGCCTTCAAGACTAATTATTCTTTGAGAATCATTACTTATTTAAATTGTAGAATACATTTCTCTCGATTTTTTGAGATCTTGATCCAGTTTATCAGAATCATCAGTCTTCGAACTTAATGCTTCCAAAAAATTGGATCGATTCACGAAACATAGCTTCTTTTTGAAGACCATATTTTAATTTCGGAATCACGTTCATTGATTCTACACTTAAGGGTTTTGATTCTCCTTTTTAAATTCCTGTTTTCAAGATGAATTTATGTCCTTGACATGATATGATACACCCTCGTATGTCTCTTGATAATTAGAGTCTGAGTAATTAGATGAATTTTTCAGATCCGAGTTTGGTTTAAAATGCCTTTATCGTTCAATTGACTCTTTTAAAGCACTTTTAAGGTTTCTATCATACCTTACATTTGACAAAAAAGCTTTACTAAGAGAATTTTTACTTTCTAGAAGTAGTTTGTTCTCCTTAGTCAATGGATCAACTTGTGCGTCTTTTATAGTTATATTATTCCTAATGTTGTTAGCTTATGTTTGTAAACTCTGAGTCTCATAGGTAAGAATTTTAACCAATTTTTTAAGTTCCGCAACTAACTTTTTATTTTCTCTTACAAATTCGGAATCAGATTTTTCAGACCCGTAGTATGAGCTATCAATATTGGTTTTCTGTATTATTATAAAGTTTCCAATTACTTGAGTAATAGACGTATCTGAGATAATTCCAGTAAGAGATGATAATACAACTACATATGCAACTTCTGGATTTAAGGTATCAAAATCGTGTGATGCGTTAGTTGATTCTTTAATATATAGTTTTTCTCTTCATTTTGCTTACAATCATGTTTTATAGGTTGGATCGTACCAAACACAGACTGTTAGGTCTTTTTCATGTTTGCCTGCTCTGATACCAATTAAAATGATGAGAGTACCAAGTACACCACTATCTTTTCCATATCAACCTATAATCTTATATTAAGAGTAATGACCAAAAAAATTATTTCAACAAGATGAATTTTGGTAATAGTTAAAGTTCGAACCGAACTAACTATGGGATAGTTACCAAAAGATGATTAACCTAAAAGTATGATTACTTAATTATAATAAACAATATATGCGGAAAAGTAAAGAAATAACACAATACACAAGATTTTGTTCATGAGGAAAACTGTTTGGAAAAAAAACGGGGAGTTAATCCAGTTTTGAATACTCTAAGAATTAAGCCTCTATACAAATTGACTACCATAACTTCGTATAATTGATACCAAGTAAACTACCCTAAGTTACCCAATTCCTTCAGGATCTTTGCACCTACAACCAATCTGTACAATACACGTGAATCCCAAGATGAGTCCATTATCTCGAGTCGCTTCACCACTGTGAAGACTTATGCACGCTATTGATTTGGATCGTAACCCAGAACAGTAAAAGACTAACCTGTTTCAGTAACCAACTTATTTATTAATTTCCCATGATTGATCTTTAAATCGGAGATAAAGTAGTCAAAGGATCTTATGTCTAATCAATATACTCTTTTGGTCAAAAGATCAAACCAATACACTGATTATCTAAATAATCAATCTTGATGAACAAGCTTTATCCAAGAAAATTAATGCAACTTGACATTTTTTTCGATCTTCTAGAAGTCAGATATTTACGAATAACCTACTTGTGTAATCCCAGAGAATCAAGTTCGCATAAAGTCACAAAGATCATAACCAAAAAGAAAAGTCTTCAAGTCTTCAATCTTCAATTATAATCTTTATAAGTAACCGTTGTGAAATAACTTGACTTCACCATTGATCAACCGCATATAACGAAATCAATTAACATTGTCTAATCAACAGTTCTACCCTACAGATCCAGAATCACTTAGATTTGTACTACTCAAATCTTGAAACACACTTGAGTGGCCTTATAGAAGAAGAAAAAGACCTTGGAATAAAAAAGTTTAATCTATTGAAGATGACTATACCGTTAGTTCAATCACAAGTAATCAATTGATAAAGACTAACTAACAATTTATCCTTCCACCAACGATAAAAATAGAGGTTTTTTTATCCCAAAGAAGACTTTAACAAACGGAAACACAAGATGTCTCACCTAATTAGATTACTCTTAACAAGTTGTCTTTTCCACACTCACATAAGGTGTATTATGGGATAAGTTTGTAAGAATACAAGACTCCCTATTTATAGTGTTACGACCAAGGCCTTAATTGGAAATACTTTATTACCAATTTCGAAATTCTCAAGATATGCATTAATAATATATTTTCCAAATATGTACACACAAAGTAGGTTCATATTATATGAAAACAGATCTAATTTCCCCTTTCATTCAATAGCATAGCCGGGTTAAACACACCCCAACCGGCTAGGTTAAGCCTTCTTTCGGATCTCCAGCTCATAATCGATTTCACTCTTAGTATGACAACTAATATTAGCTAGCACATAACATGTACTTTACTAATATAGTTTGCTAGAGATATTCAAACCTCTAGGAATGGAAAGCATCAATTTATATCAAATATGATATTCAAAAATCGATATTTTGGGATCTTGCCTTGAGTATCACAAGTGTATTTTTGAACATAAAGAAATTAGAGATTAGCATATTTTCAAATCATTATGTCGACATTCTTATGAACTTTTTAATATAACTCATTCACATCCCGATATCTGCGCAAATACGTAAAGATTAACATACTAATCGAAAAACTAAACAGAAGTTAGATTTACTTAGGATCGGTTCTGGGATTGATCCATTCCTTTAGCAATCGATCTTGGGATCGGTCCTTCTCAAGGTATCGATCTTGTGATCAGTTCTAAACCCTATTTTGACTCTGAAACAAAGTTGCGTAAGTCTACTTCCTTATACTATGTTTCTGAAATTGCTTACAACCATATTTGATGAGATTTGGATTCACCCATAATTTTAACACACTAAATAATAACAAGTTACCAATTAGTGCAATTTCATAATCAACGAATTTTATAGATAAACTATTACCCGTAACTCTTTATACTTTAAGTTATCGAGGAAACTATGTATATCATATCGTTCGATATTTTGATCATTGTATAGTAAACAATTTTCCAATACTGAAGTCATTGGAACAAAAATAACTCTGTATGTTATGTTTTCAATGAAACCTGCATGAATAATAGATAAAATGGAATAAGTCAAGTCTTGTAGTTACTAACCTTGAGCTGAAGGATGATATCTTCCTTCCGTCTTTAGGTCTTCAAGAATAACTAGAGAAAGTTTCAACACTATATGTTCCTAGTATAACCTAACGAAGTTGACTTCTGTAATCTACTCAATCGACTTTGAGTGTTGTAACTAAACTTGACAACCAAACTTGACATACCAACGTTAGCAAGATTATTATTATAACCTTTTTGCCTAAAAACCAGAAAAATCTAGTCATTTGTCTGAGCATTCATTATCGAGGTTAGTTCGCAGAAATACATATCGGCCAAATTACTGATGATAAGGCCAAGTCCTATGCACTTACTAAATAGATAAATTTTCCCATTTTGAGTTATTATAGACATGCCAAATGGACAAAGTGGCTTGGCAAACTTGTATATTTGTCGGTTTGCACATCATGACAGAGTCTTTGTCACATACATAAACTATGTCGCTGGAAATAGAGATGGGATCGCTGAGTTTTAATCTCAGTTGTAAGCTCATTTTCCATATAAGGGTCTCTATATAACTTCGTATTTCGATCATGGCCTTTCATTATTGCAAATCCAACGACTATTTTTGATTAGATGTAATTTATTTATCAAATTAAATTAATAATCTCCTTTACATTCAACTAAAATTATATTTAATCTGCTAATTAATTTTTCTGACCAGAAAAAGGCCAGTTAAAATGTATTCGTCTTGATTTAACAAGGCTTCGACAGAAGGTTGAGTTTCATCACCATAACCTGCAAAAGGAACCTGATGACTAGACGCCTGAAGAACCTCAACCTTAGCTTGGTGCGCTGGTGTACCTGTAGACTAACAACCCCCTTTAGCACGAATGCTTTGTTTCAACCTTGCATTCTCCCAAAGTAGGGTTTTCTTCTTCCTTAAAACATAGTCATATTCAACCTTTAGGTGAGGAGACAAACTCAAAGTCAACCTTCCAGGAATTTCAACGGGCTGATAGACATTAAAAGATCCTCTTGAGTAGTTGACCACTATCGGGATTTTGTATAGCCATAACATCGTTAATGGCACCAGGTGTCATATTAGTTTGTGGCACGAACTCTGTGGTACCAGTTCTTTGAATGTTTCTAGGTGTTTGTTGATGACTTCTAAGAGTGCCTGTTTCTGAAGGAATATCAAAATTCATTATGTTCATCATTTGGATCATCGTCTCCAGTAATATTCCAGCATTCTCTATTGTCGCAAATGGTAATCGTTCAACCTACTCTGCAAACTCCTGAGGTGTAGCTTGTACCACCCAATACGGATAAGTTCGATCGAGAGCTTGAGAAACAATTGGAATATGATAGCATCCCCGTTAGGATTAATAATCAGGATATACCTCTTTCAATACTGGGATAGACGTTTGGAGAGGGCGTTGGTGGTGGAGGTGGGGAAGGAAAAATATCGTCATCAAGTGACAATCTACCTAAAGTTGGCATATCCATCCCTCCCAAATTTTCCGGCTCTATAGCAATAGTATGCTTTCAAATTGTGTCGAACCAACAAAGATAATTAGTCTTATCAGCAAGTTCCTCAACCAAGTCATAAGAATGATCCCATGGCTTACCAATTTGCATCAACGTCATGTAACCATCATAAGAAATCTTCCTGCTTTGAAGTGGGTTGATTGCTTTTATTATTTTCCTTTCTAGATGTAGAAAGGTGTCTTCCACCTGAGTACCAAACACCTTTTCTAAAAGGAGAAATTGAAAAACACCGGCCGATATAAGCTCAACTCTAGCATCCGTTGAACAACTTCACTTAGGTACTGTGGATAATTCACATATGGCATAATAATAATGTTATGGCTTGTTCTACACACTTGTTGAAGCCTTTGAGTCAGCTCAGAGTATTGGCCATCATCAATTTGAATGGCCATCCATTTCTCAGTTTGGTGTTTTTCTAGGATTGGAAAAACATTATTGCGTTGGTGTAAAGAAGGTTCACCAACACGGAAGTAAGTATACCACCAATAATTGCAAAATTTAATTAATTTATAAATTAACAATTAAAAAATTAAGAAATTAATTAAGTGGTTCAAACAAATTAGTTTTTTACCTCCAAGATTCCCCAAAAAAATTCAAACTTGGTTTGGAGACCGAGCATTCACTAAGACCTATGTACAATGAAGATACCATTGCAGACCCTTAGTCGTAGATTGGAGCTAATTTCTAAATTTTAAAACGCTTCGAGAAAACCAAGACATATCACTAAGCTAGCATTTGAAAAAGTAATTATCCTAACATGTATAACACAAATACTCGTTCAAGATTATCAAAGTGGGCATCATTCTCACCTAGGAAATAATACCAAGATTGACTTTGTTTTCCCACTAAAATATTTTCTTCCATATGTGGGAACGTTTGAATTTCAAATGTGTCATTTATTAAGTTTTGAGACTAAGCCTAATTACTTTAGGAAATTAGAATTGGCAAATTTTCTTAAGAATGACTACCACCTTCATTGTAGTCAACTGTGTGAGGCTAATCTGATTCCACAATTATTCAAGTTATTATTATATGCTTCAAATTTATTAGTTGAGTTACTCCAGACTTTACAACCTGATCTTGTTGATCCTGCCTAATTAGAAAATCCAGCCATGAAAATATTTTATCTAGACCCTTTTATAGATCCTGAACCTGAACCACAGCTAAATGTAGTTGTCTTAAACAGAAAACTAGATAAGGGTGTGATCGGTTTGTTAATTTTCTTGGCCTGTTGCAGTTTTCTTTTATTTGTGATAGCATTATTTGATTCAGATGATCCACAGTTGTTCCGGCTATTGCTATATGATTTTATGAGGTGACTAATTCTTTCTTAGTCTGGTTGAAGACTTTAAACTTAGCACTTCTTGGGAGGTAACCCATGCTCATGCGACATGGTAATACTTTTATTAACTTATTTCCTTCGATTGGTAAAGGTTTCTCCTTGTTGATGTATTTAATCATTCATTTTTAGAACATTGAGGACAATGTTAGATTTAAGTAGGGGGTAAGGGAGAAACTTTTAAGTTGAAATATAAAACTCCAAAGTCTAGAAACTTGTGAACAATTCAAGATGACACTAACCATTCTAGGTAGATGGAAACTTAGCTCTTTTTCTATAGGAATGGTGTGCTCATCTAAATAGTCTATTCATAAAAGAATACCTAGCTCAGGTGTTAGAAATAACATGATAGTCGTCACCATATCTTGGAGTCTATCTCGACCATATCACCTTCTGTTTTTATTTTTACAATTTTTGTGTTTTTCTAAGTGATTTGATGGGGCAACAATATCAAATTGTTAACGCCGCCAGGATGGAGTAGAGTATTTGAGATTATTTAAACTATGATTCAAAATAAAATAAAATAATAATAATTGAGTATTGACACTTTGATAGCAATATATGTGTGTTTTCCCTATCTCCGTCGCCTAAGCAAGCGTGGAACGCAGGATCCATGAGAACTATCATCTAAGATGCTGATAAGGAGCATGCGCTTGGATTCATTTGATCCAATCATGTTGTCGTATATTTAATAATATAAATAATTTTTTTATTTGTAATACATAGATCGTTGGGACCCTTGTATATACCAGTTGAGTTGATATTAGTATAAGGAGTAAGACCAGTGGGAGCGTATCTCAATCCATTAGGATTCATCCTGGCATTGACCTTCAAACAGATATGGGAAACACCGTTCACCTTAGTCAACATGCGCAAACTTCATCATCTCCATATCCATCTTCTAAATCTTTTCATATGATTGAAATTTGATAGATTCTGAGTATCGTGGTTAAACGACTATCTAAGTAGAGTTTTGAATTCTTGTATGAATTTTAGTACGTTGAGTGCAAACTCGTGTACATCAATTGGACTCATATAGTGTAATGATTCCCATAGCCGAAGAATTTAGTATGCCAACTAAATAGCTTGTTTAGTGTTTACCCTCAATCGTTCACAGGTAGCTAGGGTTTGGAGTAAAAGCTTTTGTGGGTATACCTCTTGTAAACCCTTACGAGACTAAAACTCGTCTGATAGGGATACCTATGGGTTTAAAGGCTTATTACATATTCTAAATGTAGTCGTGATTCCTGCGAAAGTGAGTTAGGATTGTTATTTTATTTTTAGATTAGATTTACTCGAAGACTAGCAAATAATAAGTTTGGGGGTATTTGATAGACACATTTTTGTGTCTAATTTGTCCTTAATTATCTATTTTTTAATACTCAATTTGGTACTTATTGTATTATTTTATGTGTTTGTAGGTATTTTTAGAAAATAAACATTTGTGGAAAAATTGGCTTGAAAAGTGATAAAGGCACACAAAAAATTACTAAAGGCACCCCCAGAGAAATTACCAAAGGCACCCAGGAGCTTGATGAAGGAACCCAACCTAATTAGTTTAAAAACTAAAAAAAGGCGGGAAGGAATTCTTTTACGTGAAAGTTTTCCTGGTTCAATTGGAAACCTATTTTTCAGGGATTCGGAAGTTGATTTCGACTTACCTAAGTTAAGAAATAACCGAAACAGGTAAAACATATTACTCCCTGATTTGGATAAAAGAGGATTTTGAGTTGGATTTGGATAGAGTATTGGTTCATTATCGATTAAGGAATAGTTCTTACGGTTTCCTACACCTATATAAACAAAACAGATCGATAAAAATCAGTAGACAGGGGGGGGGGGGGGGGCCCCGGCCGGAAATTCCAATGATGAATTCTCTTAGAGATTCCTTGATCCTGTGGTGTAGAAAAAGGGTTGTTTGAGTCACAAAAGAGGTGAGAAAGGTTGGGTCGAGCTCAGGAAGCTAAACAGAGCAAAGAAAATCAACTCATGAAATTTTTCTGCTGCTGCTGCTGCTGAAGAGCAGAAGATAAGGCTTATCAAGCACTTTGCAACGTTTATCTTGAACTTGAACTGTAACGTTAATCTGTAACGCCTATAAACGTTGTAGGTTTCCTGTTTTATTATTTTTAGCTTCTTTTCTTCTCCTCAAGCACTTTTGAACCATGTACCAATCTTTTGATATTTTTTTGAGCATGATGAGCTAAACCCAACCACTGGGACAATGGAGGAAGCCATATTTCATGAATGAATGTCAACTATTTTTGATTGTTAATGACTTTTGCATTGATTTTTAATTGATTTATGATTTTTCTTAATTAGTTGTGATTTAGTTTGATGGTGTATGCTGGGACTTAAGAGCTTTTGATGCGCCATGCTTGTGATTTACAGTTAATGTTTTGAAATCTACTTTTGGCAAAGAAACTAAGTCAATAAAAGAGCTATCATTGTAGAAATCATTCAGTAGTGATTTTGGTGGAATCCTGAGTTCCAGTTCTTCCTAATATTATTAAAATCTTTTTCATATTTTCTAGTTTAAATTAAAATTAAGTCTAAAACGAATCTTCACAAGTCTTAGCGAACGAACTATTTTTACCACTTTTCTGAAACGATCATTGAACAACTTGAAACCTATAGTTCTGATGGTTTAAATATTAAAATGATGCCAAGCATATCTTCATAGTCTCTTTGTAACTGTATTAGGGAGCCACGCAAACATCGTACTCAACTCAGTTCACCCACCTCTTAGCTAGGTATACTGAGTTCTCTCCTGATATCCCGATATATGGTCCTCGAGTACACCATTGCTCGCTTGTTGTCTAACATCGTGGAACTCCACCTCTATATCTTGATTCCATTCCACTTTACTCCTTGAGGCGTTTGATGGTTTCCCCTTTTTTTGTTTTTTTTCCTTAAAAAATTCATCGTGGCAGATGATTTTCTTTTAGAGTAAAAACTTTGGAAAAAAAAAATTAAGAAAATTTTGTGTGAAGTAGATTGTGAAATTGAGTAGGATAATGTGTGAATGTATAGACAATAGAGTGTTGGTCGGTGGCGACATAGTTTCTATCGAGCGACAAAGACTCTGTCGCTCGATAGAAACTTTGTATCTTACTCCATTCTCCATATTGGCAGCTAGTTTTCCATGCCACCTGGCTAGCCAAACTAACTAAATTTCCTATTTTCGTAGGACTTGTCCAAAGACAACGTATTATGATACCATATCATTCAGGAAACGTCCAGATCATGGGCTAATATGGTGACGCGTCTGCTGCCATATTGAAGAGGCTTTTGGGGGGCTAATCCCCAGGAACAAAACCACCTATCTGTGGAAGAGATGTATAAGGGGCGGGGCGGGTAATATCCTTTATATGGCGGAAGGACGTTACAAGCTTGGTATCAGAGATGGGGGGCTTTTAAGGGTGTTGGTGAAATAGTCACATGTTGCAAATATTTGATAGGGGCGTTTTTTGATGGGGGCATAGGGGACAAATGATATGTTGCAATTTATCTTTCTTATTAAATGTTTTCAACTAATTTTGTTTCTAAATACGTAAAGGAAGTTTATTTTTAGGGTTAAATTGGGTTATTTTTTATCTTTTATATTTTTGGAAACAAAAATGGTTGAAACAGTTAATAGGAAAGACAAATGACAACATATCATTTTTTCCACACGCCCCATTAAAAAACGTCCCCATCATAAATTTATCCCTCAGAAAATGTCTAGAACCTGGGCTAATAAGGTGATGCATCTACTTGCATATTGACAAGGCCTTTTAGGGCTAACCCCCAGGAACAAAACTACTTAAATGTGGAAGAGTTGTCTAAAAGATGGGAAATATCATCGGTATGACGGAGACGCGTTACAAATCCGCAAACCATGGTAATCGGCCCGAAAAAGAAATTTCACTCTCCTAGCGGCTAGGCATTTCAAGTTTGACCATTTATTTCATTTTTGTTTCTACGATTAGAGGAATTAATCGTGTTAGCCCAGCACAACAAAACCCACGAAGTCACGTGTTTAGCATGCTGCATACCGTGTTGTGTTGTGTCAGAGATTTAGGTGTGTTGTGTTCTGCGGTGCTAGACGAGGTATTATGTTGTGTTGTGTTGTGCCAGAAAAATAACCTTGTTGTACCGGCACGTTTATTTTATGTTTTCGAAATAATGTTCAGATATTTAGATTATATATATATATATAATCAAAATAAGTTAATATAACGAAAATAAAATGTTAAAAATGGGTTAGAATAAAGATTTTTTTGTAAAATATACATGGAATGTGATGTGTTGTAGCCACTGTAGTTAATTTCGACAGATACGTCCGAAAATATCGCCGGTTTTACCGGTATCGGGCCTCACCCGTTACGAAAAAGCCTATACCGGTGGAACGGTTTTTGCCCGAAAATATCGGCCGATATTAACCGAAATGGCCGAAATGGACCGGTACGTCCGAAATTAGGGTTTTTAATTTAAAAAAAAACAAAAAAAAAAAGAATTTCCTTATCATTATTCTAGGGTTTTCAATTGTTACTTATGTTTTTTATGGTATTTTAGAAAAATGAGTATTAGTTTTATATCTTAATAGGTCTAATATGGAAAAAAGGTTTGATATAATAATTATAGGTATAAAATACGTGGACCTATATTTGCCGATATTGGGAACCAAAATATCCCTGATACAAAGGTATACCAGTGTATCGCTCTCGACCGGTACAAACCGAAATATGATATTAACTATATTAGTTGTAGCGTGTTTTATGCATGTTATGATGTGATTTTTTAATATGCCGTGTTACGCCGTGTGTTATACTATACTAATGTGTAACCTTAAGACCGAAACTATGCTCGATCGTATCCATCAACTAGGGCTTTCAACCAAAGGAAGGGTCTCTGTTTGCCCTTAGCGAGATGCAGGGCATCAGTTGGAACTACTCATCAATCGTCTACCAGTGTGGCATAATAGAGCACGCTAATCTAACATGTGTCATGTCAAATCACATTTTATAATATGATATGATTAAATTTTAACATATTATATTATATTATAAATGTGCTATACGATATGTTTACACCTCTATCTATGATGTCTTGTCGCTTTCTCTCTTCGTAACAAGAGGCAAAACCAGATCTCGTTAAAGTGGGGCGCATAAGGGCTACCGTGCAAAATATCATCTGACATGTTATTGTGAGGGTTAGGCAATTCCTCCTCTATTTATCTTACAACAGTTGACCATGCGTGTGCATTTGGGTCTCCTACCATCTCTGGAGTACGACGTGTAACAAACCATCCTCCAATACTCTCAGCGCTCGATCCCCACTACCAAACTAAAGATAGCTAGTCCACGTGGATTGTTGCTTATTGTATGCCCATCTTTAGAAGATGATGACATGCTGCTTGAATATTCCTTCCCTTCTCTCTTTCCCGTTTTCAGATAATAACCAATATTCTGATATTTCGTGATAAACTGACGACGTGTTTTTAGTGCGACAAAATCCCTCGTCTTATTTATTATCGTTTTTTTTTCTTTTATTGTTAGTCACGGCATAATAACAATAAAGTATAAAAAAATTAAATTAAAAAAATAATAATAATATTTTTTTAAAAATAGAAAAGTATTATTTTTACAATCCCAAAATTATAGGTTATTGAAAAAACAAGTTTGGTGAAGTTCATATTCGGCTAGATCCACCAAATAATATTTGGTCGATCTTTTTAGAAGAAATGTAGAGAAGTATTATTGAATTGATTCTGAAAAATCAGAACTTACATGAAACAAGAAAAGGTCTGTCAGTTTATAACAGACTGACATCAACGCTAACATAAGCCTTGAGACAGGCTGTAATACTAACCTACTCCTAACCAACAAGTGTGCACAACACACTTCTAGATCAGTCACTCACATGTGTGCACAACACACTTGCAGCTCAACATCAAGTGTGCACACAGGTAACTAATACTGTGTTACTAGCCCCCCTTAAGTGAAAATAGTGCGGACTTTGGTAGCACTTTGAACTTGTCCCTAAGAAATGCAAATCTGGGACCAGAAATTGCCTTTGGTGAAGATGTCCGCAGCTTGAGCCGTTGTAGAAATGTAAGAGATTAGTAATGTTTTTGACTGTACAAGTTCCCGCACAAATTTGTAGTCAATGGCCAAGTGATTCATTCTTGTATGGAACACCGGAGTGGAGCAGAAAGATATTGCACTTACGTTGTCACATAACATGGTTGGTGGAGATGGTAAGTAAACATGAAGATCTGTTAGGACTTTGCAGACCCATAATAGTTCAGCTGCAGAGTTTGCTAGGCTTCTGAATTCAGCCTCAGTTGATGACCTTGCAACAGTGGGCTGCCTCTTACTAGACCAAGATATGGGTGTGTCACCAAAAAAGACGCAATATCCTCCCGTGCTTCTTCTTGTATCTGGCTCACCTGCCCAGTCAGCATCACTAAACCCCCTCATCTGACACAATTCCTTCTTAAACACAACTCCATAGTCTAGAATGCCTTTGACATATCTCAGAATTCGTTTGGCAGCAATAAGATGAATAGTTGTAGGATGTTGTATATGCTGGCAAACCTGATTAACTGAATAGCTGAGTTCAGGTCGTGTCCATGTGAGATATTGTAATGCCCCCACTAGTGATATGTATGAGGTTGCATCAGGCTGTAGTTCACCATTTGTTTCTTTAGTTTAGAACCCACAGGTACTGGAGAGGAGCAGCACTTTGCCCCTGTCATATCAAACTTGTTCAGCATATCTAAAGCATACTTAGTTTGAGACAGGAACAATCCATGTTCATTCCTTTTGACCTCTAGACCCAGAAAATAGTGTACGGGTCCTAGATTCTTAATAAGAAAGGATGATTGTAGTGCAGTTACTAGAGTGTGACAATAAGAAGAGGATGTGCCAGTTAGCAAAATGTCATCCACATAGACTAGGAATACAGTTACCCTTGAACCCTCTTTCTGAATAAAAAGAGATGAATCTGTAGATGAAAGTTTGAAACGAAATGTAAGTAGAACAGAAAGTAGTTTGTCATACCAGGCTCTTGGGGATTGTTTGAGTCCATATAATGACTTGTGTAGCTTGCAGACATATGAAGGATGTGCTGGGTCCTCAAATCCAGGAGGTTTGGTCATGTAAACCTCCTTCATTAAGTCTCCATGCAAAAATGAATTGCTTACATCCAATTGTAAGACAGGCCAGACATCGTTAACAGCAAGAGCCAGGAGTAGTCTGATTGTTGTAGGTTTGGCCACTGGGCTAAATATGTCTGAGTAGTCAATTCCTTCTTTCTGATAAAAACCTTTGGCAACAAGTCTTGCGTTGTACCTATCCACAGTTCCATCTGGATTATACTTAAGTCTAAAAACCCACTTACACCCTACAATATTCTGAGATGGATCTGGTGGAACCATGGACCAAGATCCTGCTGACTGGACTGTATTATATTCATCCAGCAATGACGCATTCTATTTTGGGTATTTCTTTGCTTGGCTTACACATGTTGAAACAGAAGTTGGTGTCTGGGCAACCAAAGTGGAGAACATATTTTTCTTAAATATACCATGCTTGCTCCTTGTAGTCATTATATGACCCTGGTTAGACATAGTAGATAGATTAGGTGGCCTGGTGTCAATAATTGTAGGTAAATGGGTTGAAACTTGTTGAGCATATGGAGAAGCAGTTGTGTCAGGTGAAGTAGAGCATTGTCCATTTATTATGTGATCAGAAGCAACTTGTGAGGAGGATGTTGGTACAGTTTGTGGTGAAAAACTATCAGCAATTATCAAGGCAGGAGAAGGCATTGTAGATGGTGGGACAGGAGAAGCAGATGAGTGCAAAGGGTATGTTAGTTCATTAAAAACAACATTCCTTGACACATAGATCCTGCATGTCTTGGTGTCTAAGCATTTGTAGCCTTTATGACAGCTGTTGTAGCCTAGAAAAATGCACGAAATGCTTCTTGGAGACAGTTTGGTGGCAGCATATGGTTTTAACCAAGGGAAGCATTGACAACCAAATGATCTGAGGAAGCCATAGTCAGGCAGTCGATGAAATAGGACCTCAAAAGGGGACTTGAAACCCAAAGACCTTGTTGGTAATCTGTTTATGGTATAGTTTGCAGTATTAAAGGCATCCACCCAGTAGGCACCTGACAAACCAGATTGAATAAGGTATGTTCTACCAATGTCCACTAGATGCCTATGTTTGGATTCTGCCACCCCATTTTGCTCTGGGGTGTGAGGGCATGTAATCTCATGTATGATTCCAGATTCAGTGAGAAAGGAGGTGAGCTCATTGTTTACAAATTCCCCTCCACCATCAGTCCTTATGACCTTAATGTGAGAGTTCAACTGTAGCTCAACTTGTGCTTTAAAAAGATAGAAAATGCTTTTGAATTCATATTTATCACACAGTGGATATATCCAACAGAATTTTGAGTAATCATCCACTATATTAACATAGTATTTGTAACCACAAGATGAGGTTACAGGACAAGGACCTCATAGATCAAGATGGATTAAAGCTAATGGAACTGTGCTAGAGTGACTAGACATTGTAAAAGGCAACTTGTGACTTCTGCCCAGCTGACACTCATTACAGAAAATTGGTTTTGAGATTACATTATTGATAGAAAAAAACTTACTGACATGTTGTAAGGTTTGAAAAGATGAATGAGCTAGTCTCTTATGCCACACTTCTGGAGGTATAGTAGATGTGATAGCAGTGGGAACTTTATGTGATGGAGACTTGACAAAGTGTATTGGATATAACCCATTTTCATGTGCACCTTGCAATGCTGTCCTCCCAGTTGCCAAGTCCTTCACAAAGGATCCAGTAGAATGAAAAGTTATGGAGCAATTGTTGTCAGTAGTAAAATTATGAACAGATAGAAGGTTTTGAGTGGATGTTGGTGCAAGATGAATATTATTTAGAGTGAACTCATACAATGGTGTAGATTTTAATGAAGAACCAGTATGTGTAATTTCCATACCTTCTCCATTTGCAGCTTGTATCTCTTCAGTACCACCATATGGAGATATGCCTTGAATCTCAGACTCATTATTGGTAATGTGATTGTTGGCACCAGTGTCTGCATACCATGGGTTTTCACCCATGATATTTGTTGTGGCTAGCATAGCAGTTAAGTGCTGAGGAGTATGTGTATTTTGATATGAGAAGTTGAGTCTGTTCCTGCATTCTAGGGCTCCATGGCCAGGTTTATCACATATCTGACAGATTAGAACTGGAGTAGTAGATGAAGTCTTAGATCCAGTAGGTGTATGATGTGGAAAAACATAAGAAGGCTGTGATGAAAAGTGACCTGAAGATCTGCCATTCTGGAAGTTGGAATTTCTGGTTGGTCTCATAAAATGTGAATATGGACTACTAAATCTTGTTCCAACATTTCTTGTATTGAATCTTGAATTGGATGAGTGAGCATCAAATGCTCTACTAGCAGATTCAGTCTTTAGTGCCTGATTCATGTCACTAATAACTGCTTCCTCACTAAGCAAGTTATTGTGCAACTCAATACAGGATATATGGGGATTTCTGTGCCTCATGGTAGTTGCAAAAGGTATGTATTCTGAATTTAGAGCAGAAAGAGTGATAACCACTAGTTCTTTGTCAGAATTTATCTCACCTATAGCTGCTAATTGATCTGAGAGTGATTTGATTTCATTAATCAAAGATGGGATTGACTTGTCTCCTTGTTTGAGTGATAAAATCTTTGTACGTAGTTGAATGGAGTGTGTTGAGGATGACCTTGCGAACCTCTCTTCAATGCTGATCCATAGATGATTTGAAGTAGTAGATCTGGAGAAGTAGGCAATAACAGAATCATAAATTGTTGAATGAATCCACATCATTATAGTGGCATCTTCATCAATCCACTCTGTGTACAGTGGGTTTTCAACTTCATTCTCTTGATTCTTCTTTGAGGTGTACTGTGCAGGACAGATCAATGTACCATCCAAAAAAATTTGAATCTTGAATTTCTTGATAATTGGAAGCATTAGATTCTTCCAAGTAATGTAGTTATCGTCTTTGAGCTTTATTGTAACAAAATTAGTAAGTTGGTTTAAAGAAACCTTCGAAATGGAGTTTTGATTCTCCATGATTTCTGTTGATGATTGTTCTTGAAACTCTTGAATCACGTAACATAAGAAGATTGAAAAGGATTGAAAGAAACAAAGAATTCAAGAAGAAAGAGCAATGGAAGCAAGGATGAGAATCCCAACTATCTTTGCTCTGATACCATAGAAGAAATGTAGAGAAGTATTATTGAATTGATTCTGAAAAATAAGAACTTACATGAAAGAAGAAAAGGTCTGTCAGTTTATAACAGACTGACATCAACGCTAACATAAGCCTTGAGACAGGCTGTAATACTAACCTACTCCTAACCAACAAGTGTGCACAACACACTTATAGATCATTCACTCATATATGTGCATAGCACACTTGCAGTTCAATATCAAGTGTGCACACAGGTAACTAATACTATGTTACTACTTTTATACCGACTAACATACCAATTTATATCAAAATTGAATAAAGTGAGAGCTTTTGTAATAAAATGTGCATAAAGAAATAAGTTTTTATTCATATAGGATGTACATTCATTTTTTTTAAAGTGTTTGTCTAACTCTAACCTCTATAACTAATATTAAGATGATATGCCATATTTTTAACAAGACATTCTCTATGTAAACCTCTAGAACATATATGGTATATTTCCATTATAGTTATCATTTTATTAATAAAATGATCTGAAAATAAAAATAGAAATGATCTATTAATAAATAAATGACACATAAGTAGATAAAAATTATAAATACCATGGGTTGAAGTTTAAAATTTTATATTCCTAATATTTAGAAATTTATTTTCTAATACAATAAATAAATAAAGAGGATGTTTTCAAGATGATGTCATATATGAAACAACCATATTGACCATTGAAAAAATTCTCACAAAAGCATAAATTATATTATCAACGAGGAAAATTCTCTATATCGACTATTGTAAACTTCTAGCCTTTGATATGGAAAGCTTCCATATCCACGTAATATTGTATAATTTCTCTTTTATAGCACTAGCAATTCGGTACATGTAGAAGAGTGAGAAAATTTTAAGGTACCATAATGCTTGCTCTTAGACTAAGGTTTTAAAAACGGTTAAACCATTGCTCACGCCATATAATATAATTGTGAATGTCGTTATAACCACAACTAAAATTTCTTTAAACCCTAAAATATATCTGGTGACATTAAAAAATAGCTTTGGAACGGATTTCTGATATTAAAAATTATTATAAATAACATTGTTTATAAATATAATATTTTGAAGGGTCCTGTTATTACATGTGGATTCGCGTTATGGCTTGATAAATAATATTTTTTCGATCAACACTTAATCTCAGGATTGTGTCACTTATTTATTCAAGTATGTGTTTTTCAACTAAAATTTATAAATGAGTACTTCAGTTTGTTATAAAAAATTTAAAATTTAAGTGGATACCGGAAAAATGTAAGTTTTTGGTTATATGATTCATATGGTAAAGAATTTTCGGAAGTGAGCTCTCAAAACACTTTAAATTCACTATGGTGTTCAGGTTTCAGTTTTCAACGACTGAAGATATTTCGTCTAACTAGTTCCTTAGTTTAAAAGAAATATCAATGAGTATGAGGTAACTGAATCAGCTTCAACATCACAAATCATTTCCTCTCCTTGTATTCTTTTTTCCAATTCATTAATTGGATCAGATATTTTGAGTTTCGAACCCCACCAAATAACTTTTTGTTAAAGGATGTTACTGGTGTCTTGTGAAAGAATTTTTTTTAATGGAGATATATAGACGAACTTCTTAATAAAAGTCACATGGAACAACATCCCAACAAAGAATCAATTTTATGATTTTCCAAAGAATGTTGAATAGATTAGCTACAAGAAATAACTTGATCAAAACGGGTATTCCTTGTTATTTACTCCATGGCTTGTCTATAAAAAAAGAAATTGCAGACCTTTTGATGCTTCATTTCAAAATTATTTACTAAGTGTGGATCTTAGTTCTTCCAAAAACAAATTGGGTTTGGATTCATCTAAGTAATACTGTATATTTTTTCTATAATATCAGTGAAAATTCCAAGCATTTAATGTGAAGGGAAAAAATATAAAAAATATAAATATATATGCTTTTTGTGGGCTGTTTGGAAAGAACGAAGCAATTGCACTTTTAACAACAAAAGTATGAAGGAGGAAGATTGATCATGAAGATTAAAGTAACAACATTATCAGAGGTGAAAATATTAATTCCAGAAGTAACTATCCATTTTAATCATAGGTCTTCAGGAAATTTTCACTTAGAAACTTGCTTAAATTTCATTTCTTTTCTCTATTTTTTGTCCTTACGTAATTGTTGATCTGATCCTTAATCTTTTGACCGTATTTATAAACACTAGCTATGTATTATATGTTGGAAAATTGGGTTAAATAGAGATGAAAGAAATATATATATATAAGTTGTGTTTTCGGTTTCTAAGGCTTTAAAAAAAATTATTTTTTAGATAATTATTTTGACTCTTCCAATTGAATTGATGATTGCATCGCGTATGTCAAATAATTTCTTCAGGATATAACGAAGCCTTGTAACAACGAAATTGGACTCAAGGTTTGTATCACTTAATCCATCCAAATACACGAGAATAGAGATTTTCTGATGATGCTTTAATAGAGAAAAAACATTACATATCCATTGGAGATGTCTCTTCATCTCCAAAAGACATCTCCAAAACCATCAATGGTGATTTATAGGGGAGAAAGTGTTTGTTCAATTCTAAACGAAATTTAATTAGATTTTCGTAATAAAACAAAAAAAAGTCCAAAACGCTGTTTCAGACTTTACTAGGGAGAGCTGAGCTGCACTTTCAATACTACATTGACACGTGATACAGAACAAACGTCCTCACCCTCCATTTCGACCCATTCAATGTATCTGTAAGTTGAAGACACTGAACGGGCCAATGTCCACGTGAAGTGTCAAGCTATCTTTGAAGAAGGTGACGGCACAATGAGTGTAGCTATAACTACTCGTATGTACAAAACAAAAATCCATTTCTCTTTTTGTTGCTGGACCTGGTAGTCTACAGTTGCGTACCAGTAGAAGCACTGGTGGTTAAGGTGAGGTGAGACAGAGACAGAGACTTGGAATGAGTAGTCAGCATCGGTCTTGTATGATTATGATGATAGTACAGTAGTATTCCATGATCAGACATGACCAATACAGGTTTATGTCTGTACTTACATTATTTGATTGTTAATGCTTTGACTATTAGGACTCAAATATTATCCCTAAGCGTACACGTGTTGTTAGTCCCATACTGCTTATCTGCCGGTGTCCTCCTATGAGTGTTATGTCTCTCTCACTGTCCAATGTCCACGAGTGGCCATTATTAATTCAACTGTTGAACGGAAGTTTTAAATTCCGATAATAATTCATAGTTCAGCAGAAGAAAGTTTGTCTGAGCTTGTTGGTACACGTGGACCTCCATGCCACATGTTACAAATCCCACCATTTTTACAAGTTGTTTCGATTTTTCAAAAAAGAACATATGGCGAGAAAAGGTTAATGTATATTAAAATATTCAATGTTGAACACGATATGTCTTTGAAGATATCTGAGTTCGAGCACCACAAAATCAATGTGGATTTTCTTTTTATCTATCTGAAAAGCAAAGAAGATATACTGATCGAGAGAAAGGTAAAAAGAATTGAACCACCAGAAGATAAAATTATAAAGCTGGACTAAGCCAGGATTACAAACAACGAAAGAGCAAAATTAAGGAGGTATAATTCTTTCCAATTTTACCAACATTCGATTATAAGAGAGATATCTTCGAAACTTCTGATTGCTAAAGCCCATAAAAAAAGATGATATTTTACCACTCCTTGAATCAGATTCAATGTGGATTTTATTATATAAAGAAGTTTATCAATAGTGTTTATTCTTCTTCCAAAACAATTTTGTTCCTACGACCAACATACCTAGTCAGGAAAAATGTCCTACACTCTATAATTTTCCCTCTTAACTTTTAACTTGTTTGAACTGCAAGCCAAAATATTTTGTTGGATGGTATTTAAGGATACCCATTTAATATTTTTTAAAGTATTTAAATTTAAATAGAATTCTTACTTTGGGAATACTCTTTTAAATTGGGGATACTAAACAACAACAACATTATGAAGTAATTTGAAGAACTTTTTATCTAATTAATTTTGGTAATGATTAAACTATCTTTAAATATCCTCTAAGTATTGTTAAGATTAAACTTAGATTTTGATTTAACAATTTGTAGGTCTTCGAGTGGATAATAGTGGCCTTGCTTGGGGAAAGTTCCGCTCGCTCATTTTTTAAAGAAACTCTGCAGCTTTGTTAACAACTCCCCCTCCAAGAAAACCCTTAATGATGGTATAATACGTGATAGTATCTTGTGTGCAACCATTTTTTTCCATTTCAAACATTAATTTTTCGGCTTCAAATAACATACCCTCTTTGCACATGTCATTAATCATTATGGTATATGTTATAACATTTAGATCTAATCCTTTATCTGAGATTTCGAGGAATAATTTCCTTGCATCTTCGAGTTTTCCTGCCTTGCATAACCTATCAATTACTAAACTATAAGTCTGAATATTAATTTTAAAACCCTTATCTTCCGTAGACTGTAATAACTCTACGACCTCATCAATACGTCCATTTTTTAGAAGGCTGTCCAACATGGCATCATAGATAACTACGTTTGGAGATAACCCAACTGATTGCATCTTGAGTAATAGGCTTTGTGCAGTTTTAAAATCTAAGGTTCTGATTTTAATGGCGGTGAAATGAAGAAGTTATGGAAGAAAAGAAGAAGACGAGAATAAGGGAAGGAAATGAGTCGGTAGTGAAAAGGGTGATACCAGATTAGATTTTTTTTCTATTTTATTAGTGTAAAGGGCAGTATAGATATTTTATCATTAAAAAATACCCTCTTAACCAAAATCTAGTCCATGTAATCTTGAGTAACCCCCAATTTGTAAGAGTATTCCCCAATTGAGGATTCTTTAAATACCCCTTGAAAAGAATTCCAAACATACCAAAAAAAACTGATAATGGAAAAATATGTGTTCTCGTCGTCTCGAGTTCGCTGCTTCACCCCTTGCAACTGACTGAAGTTACGTTGATACCTATGGTGTTTTATGTAAATAAAAGGAAATGTAAATACATATGCACATATGCCTAACTCTATAACAAACATAGAATATTGTATCTTTACTTATACTCCGCAAACGAATTAAGAATACAAATACTCTACACATACTCTAAACTGGCCTAACAGCCTCCTTAATACTCATAATATTTATGTCATATCGGACTAGTCTCAAGTCGTATAAATTCTACGGAAGAATTCCTTGAACTTGCCTCGAGTGCGCATAAATGTTCTGGTAACATCTACCAAATAGCTAATGCTTAAACCCCAAAACAACAGTTTAGCTTAACGCTTCGTTCGCAATGAGCTCGTCTCAAATTGTTCTTCTGAGCTCAAATACGCTATTATAGCACGTTGATTAAATATAAGCCATAAATAATGCGTTACTCCTCTTGGATACGTTATAATCAAGAAGCAATGCCCCAAAAGACGCGTTGAACCTCTAAGCTAGGCTACCCTAGCCTTTTCTCTTATCAGCGCCAAGTTAGCACTAGCAATTTGGCTTAGCACCACATTGGCATTAGCTATCCACCTTAGCGATAAAAGCGCTAGCTTTCCTTGCGCTAACCCTAGCCCTAGCGCGTCACTACCTTAGCACCTTAACTCTAACACTAAAAGTGCTAACCCTAACCCTAGCGCCAAAGGCGCAAACTCTCTTGGCTAGTTCTAGCCTGACGCGTCCCTAAGCAACGGCCTCATTTGGATGAGGTGTCCCTGAGTACCAGCCTCATTTAGCTGAGGTGTCCCTGAGCAATAGTCACATAAGCCTAGCGATCCCGACCTGATGCGTCCCAAAAGCCTAGCGCTCCCGAACTGATGTGTCATATAGGTCTAGCGCTCCTGGCCCAATGCGTTCCTGCAAGCTCGAGCACGCCCCTTGGCTCAAACGTGTCCCTGTTAAGCTCGAGCATGCCTCCCTTTGCTTCAATGCGTCCCTGCTAGCCTTGGCGTCTAACATCCTTGGCGTCCTTATCCCCCCAGTTTGGCCCTGCTAGCCTCTGCGTCCAGATCCAATACACCATGGTAGCCTATGTGCCCCTAGCTTCTCCTGTGCGTCTCCTAGACATATGCGTCTCCAAGGAATATGCGTCTCCAAGGCCAATACGTCTTCTTTTCTCCAGCACGCCCCCAGTTTTGCCCTGCTAGCCTCCGTGTCCTAGCTCCTCAAGTCTAGAATGCCCATGACCAATGCGCCGTTAGTCTAGCACGACTATACTTAGCGACTTAGCCGCAAGAAAATTGATATTAAGTCTCTAATGCTAACTAATCGAAGTGCTAACTTCAAACCTCTTTGACACTAGCTTCCTAACCTTAGTATAATTGATATTTACTAGAATCTAGGCATATTGGTCTTAATCCTAACACGTTAGCACATTGGCCTTTTATAACTAAAAGAGCAAGAAAATTCTTATTTACGCTAAGTAGCTAGTACTAGCCTTTCTAGCTACTTTCCTCAGAAATACGCCTTTCTTCTCAATATGGGTCCAACATTAAATCTTATATGAATTCTAATAGGTCCCCTTGCTTAAGAAGCCCTCTAAAACATTTGGCATCAAATGCCTCCCAGACTTACGATAAGTTACTTCTGAGTTAATACTTAGCCATTAAATATGTCATGTTACTTTCAAGCAAGTACATGACCATTGAACTTCCCAGACTTGACACTAATCATTCTTTCTATCAATCCAGTGATTCGCACAACTTGCCTCACTGACTTAGCAAGTCATTTGCTTGACTTGACTTAATCAAAACAATAGTGGCTTATGACTCCACTATTTCCACGAGATATCAAATATAACAAATGGGGGGATTCTCATTGGGGTATTGGTATGGCGGTCTACGACAATCGTGGGTGGTGACACCACCTTCACGAACAAAAAGGTAACAAGTAATAGGCAGTTACAGAGCAGTTGAGAGGATGATGAGTACTGGTCAGACAAGTCTTCCCTACTTTTCGGGCACCACCCCACTACAATCTCCATAATCATCACTTTTCCACCTCTCCCTAACTTCCACGACTTACGAGAAATTAGTGTGACTCCTTTGAACTATACATAGATGATTTTCATGTATTCAAAACAGGGAACAGAAAATACAATCAGCCTAGATAAACAAAACCTATAGAATTAACGATTCCTCTCAGAGAATCCATTTTTTTTTCATACACTATCACACTGATATTTTCTTATCCTTCTTTTCTTTCCTTCCCTAAGACCTACCCAAATCCTTTATATCTCGAAGCAGGACGTGAACGACCATTTCTTGGTATAGGCTCGTCCTGTTCGAGTTTGATCTCTCGAATCTTTCTAAAAGTACCACTTTGCAATACATTTATTTTCACGCTAAAATAACAGGTAAACTATCTTTGAATCTGAACATAAAAAATAATATCATAGTGATATTGAGCTTCCCACTCATCAACATAAATCAAAGTCATCACTTCATCCCAAAAGTTTGTTAGAACACCTAACTCACCAGCCATTGCAACCAGAAATGATCCTAGATGATCTATACCCAAAAAACAAAATCCAAGCAAACCTAGGTTTCCCATAGAGGCATCATCACAACAAATGATAATCTATTGAGTTGTAGGTAACAGAAAAGGGCATTCTCTAATCTTCATTTTGCAGTTGGTTTATTACTAATTCCAAAATGATGTAATACCTGCAAATCATATAAGGAATTTCACACCCTTCATCACACTTCTTTGTAAACTGCGTCACTCGTTGTTAAATCTTCATCACCTGAGAAGTAACTATCTAGAGGAAAACAAAATAATCTTCATGTTTCCACAATTGATGTACAAACAAACATACATCATACTACTTATGTAGCTACAATTTTATGCTTAGCCAAATTGAAGATACCCTCATAGGATTTATAAAATTGAACATCCTTTTCAATCATTACCAGAAAACCCCACTGAAGTCACAGAACCGAAGAATGTACTCCAGAATAACTTCATCCTTCCACAAATATAACACTCTGACACAGTATTTAAACCAAATATTTTTTTAAAAAAATTGTAGTAGTTGCACAAACATTTCCCACCAACTTCAACATATTACTGGAAATAGATGGATGAATACTAAATTACATTGTCTAAGATAACATACACCACTTTATCTAATTTTTGGGAAAACAGAGGCCACAAAAATGTTCCCTGAAATGTTACCACGTTAAGTTCTATCATCTTTCCCTTCCGTTAGAGCATTGGTCAGTTGAACCTACATGCATTGGGACGTCAAATAAAATTGTCAAATTTAGATGTCGAAATAGTAAGCTTGAATCGTACCATTAGAGTCAACTTTGTATTAGATTAGACTTAGGTTGTAGAGGTTTAAGAAGGAATACTTCAAGTAACCCCTGAAGAATTGAAGACTCAAAACTGAAGTACACACAGACATTTTTCTTCAAACACGGTTAATAACTGAAGATTGGTTTTCCTTTCTATGATTATCTTTCCTCTCTATCTATCAAGGAATGAATCTTGACTATATGACTTTTATAGAAAATATTTTATCATTGGAGTTAATCAAAGTGTTAAAGAAATGAGGTACAAATATGTTTTCCTATTATTCTCATTATATTTTTCGAAAACTAGCTTGCTAAACTTTCAAAAGCTAATGGTCGGTAAATAAAGGATGCACTTTGGGTTCTCATTGTTGATGTTTTGAAAACTTGCAATGTAACTTTCGATAATTGTCTCTCTTTCGAAAACAGAAAATCTAGTTTTTGCAAACAAATGAGGAGTCGAAATATGTTGCTCACTCCCAAGCTTCGAAAAATGGTTCTCTTGTTTTTTGAAACTAAAGTGAAAAATATATTTGACTGCTCGTCGATGAAATTTCGAAAACCATTTATTTAACTTTTGTAAAATGATATCTGAAATACTATCAGGGTAGTATTCGAAAATCCAAAGATTTAGGTTTCAAAAAATCTAAAACTTTTACGTCATGCTTTGACAATCTCCTTCACCACTCAAGGTTAGATATTTTATACGGTTTCTAACTCCATCCTTGGTTATGTTAGAGAAAACTAAAATATGATCCCACTTCTACCTAAGGGATGTTTCATCTTGATGAGTCAAGAATGCAACTATTTTGAGTTAGTGATAACTATTAAGATTTATACTTCAACTAAATAAGAGTTGTTTACAAAGCTAATTCGATAAATTTAATGTTTAAGGTTGATTGCTCCTGCTATACTTAGCATAAGAATTTATGAGCTTGTTATACTCAGGGTTTTCCGTAATTACTAGTAACCTTAGTTATTGAAGTGCATCTGATACAAGTAACTATAAAGATAGGAACTCTTTGGAACACTGCAATTTTCATCCAATGATATGTTCATGTAGTAAGTTGCATAGAGAGTTCGGCCATTCTCCATAAACCTTCCGGATCGAGTAGTGACTATGAAGGTTTTTCTCGAGATTAGGAAGCCCATAAGTATCTCTATTTATGTAGAAGAGAAATGGTATTTATATTTCAGTTTCTTTAGTTTACAGTTAGAACTTTTTGATGTTAAGTTCTTGTTCATTCTAAGGTTTTTGTCTTCTGTTATAAGGCCACTCAAGAACTATGGTGAAAAGTTATTCAAATTTTGTTTTAATTTCTTGTTTGGAATCTGATACTAGAACTTCCTTAGTGTATGATTGATAATCTAAAGGAAATCTAGTCGTCCGTTTGGATGCCGGATAGTGATAGTCTTCTCGATGGTCGGGGATAAACTCTTAGGAAATAAAAACATATGATGTGGTATTCACGTGCTTAGCCATGCAATTGTTGTAAGCGCAGGAATAATACTAAAGTGGAGTAACTAGTTGGTTAGTCTTTCTCAATTACATTTAGTCTGTAGTGGTATGATAAGTGGAGGTGTAACGACTTAATTTAGTGAGTTTTCAATCTAGAATAAGTCCCGAGGTTTTTTTTATAAGTTTATAGTTTCCTCGTGATAAAAATCTTGGTGTCCTTGCTTTATTTTATTTCCGTTGTACGTTATTCTATAAGAAAAAAACATTAATGCTTTCTATTTTAAGGTCTCCTTTTTCTCCATAAGACAATTGAAGGAATGTCTGAAATAGGTTGAATCAAAAAGTTTGTGGGTTTCTCGTATCCTCGTCTTTTTAATTGGTACCAAAAATGGTAAACACTTGAAAGACCTAACATTTTGTATTTGTAACAATCCCAGTATATAGACATGAATTCGATTTCTTTATAACCGAGTTCAATTTATGTACCTTCAAGGTTTGATGTTACAAACTATCAGTGGTGGGAAACTGCTACACGATCTTTTTTGCAATCACGTGACTTTAATACTTGGGTACTAGTTAAGGGATATGAACATCCAAAAAATCACAAACTCAGAAATTAAGTACAAGGATCTAGACAAGTAAAACGAGAGTGAAAACCTTCTTATAAAGCAGAACCCAAATGGTTTGAATGATGTTATCCACGTCGTAAGCCGAGATCTTCAATATCATATTTCTACGTGTGAAACGTCTAAAGAGGCATGGGATATTCTTAAGACAATATTTGAATGAGCGAACCTCGTATGAGCGGCGAAGATATCTTTGTTGACTTTCACCAAAACCTCGTATTTGTTAGGTAAAATTATTCCAGAAAAGGATAATGTGTGTAAAATTCTCAGGTCTATGGTCAAGGTACGAGTCTGATAAGCATGATATCACAAATGTAAATGATATTTCCCTACTAACGAGAAGCTCTATAGTTGGAAAATGACCATGAACACCGCTCGAAAGGGATAAATGCATTGCTTTTAAAGCCATAAAAAACACTAGCTCCCCAGAAGAGAAACATAGTGTGTAACAAACTGAAAATTGCTGTGATATTGGTGCGTACCCAACGACAATCTAGAAAACTTCTAAGAAATTAAAAAGAAAAAGAGAGTTTCTAAAAACACATCATGTCCCTCTCATAGGTCATAAAATCGTGCAAAGAATAGGTTTCCGAATGATGATGATTTTCCTCAATGATTCAAGTGTCATGGTTTAAGACATCTTTCTTGGGATTGCACTAAAGTATAACAAGGGAAACAAAACATACAATGCGAAACTTGCTTAGTACCTGAAGAAGATACTATAAAATCTCATGATGAATTCAGAACAATCCCGTAAAGTTTGTTAGTTTCAAATTTTGATTCTTACTCTGACGCCGAGGTATTCCATGAAGAACCTATTGCTGATAAACTTATCAAGCAATGTCATTTATGCAAACATATATAAAAATATGAACATGGTAAAGACTAAAAGCTCCTTATTTTTTAATAATATGGAATGTGGTAGACTTCATCATGAGGTTGAAAGGTTGGATTTTGTTTTGTTGTTGGTACAAGCAAGGATTTTGAACGAATATAGGTAAGTCTTCATGGTCTAGGACGACATGAACAACTTCATACACAACCAGAAAATTTGAAGAATTATGAGATGAACGATTCTATTGATTTTGGACAAGAAGATCTCAAAGTTTAAGATGAGCAATTTAAAAATGATCTAGTTGTTGTTTTTGAAAAGATCAAAAACTTGGAAAAGAAAAAAAAAAAGTAAAATTCATTGTTCTTTTATTTCGTTGTTGTTTAAAAGCCACTAAAATTTGTGTTATTCGTTGTGAATTTGAAAACTCACAACTATTACCTATTTTCAAAAATATAATAGACTTTAACATATAAGTTTGTCTGGGTTGATATTTTGCCAAATATGAAATATCTTAGAAGACTTGGTATCATGTAATCAATAAAAATTAAACCATTTTTAATCATAGAAACAATGTTTCTTTCATTAGAAAGAATTGGGATGATCTTGATAATCTTTTTTCTATTCCGAAGTGTTTTATGTATGTGATTGGGCTTGTGCCTGGGCTTAGAATAAACACGACAAAGACAAATCACTGCAATTGCAGAGATTTCACTTTCAGATATGAGAATATATCAGTTTGCAGTTGACTTGGGCCGAATCTCGACTTTGCTACATGCTACATACACCCTCTTTCTTCCCCCAATAATCTCATTGTCTACTACTGACAACTGGCTCAGTTATCAAGCCTACACTGCATCTACGTAGGTACTGCTCGATCCTGCATAAAGCCGTTAAGAGTCGTGGTTATTTAATGTTATCTTGCATCTACCATTTAAGCCTAACATTTTTTACTTCTCGTCGTTAAGCACCTGCTTTTTGTTTAGGACCAATACAAAGAAGCAACTACTACTTGGGATCATTCAATAATCTCAATAAACAGAGTAGATATAAGTTATAACACAATCAATCAAATACTGCAAAAGAAAAACTTGTAAAAACATCTGTAAATTAAAAAACTTGCCCAAATTAACTAAATTGATTAAATGCCGTCCATAACTTAAAATTGTTGGCTATGATATTACTAGATAAAAAATGCTTAAGCAAAACGCATACTGAGTGCACACTTCTCCATTAACTGTTCCTTTAATCTTCTGACAACCAAATTAAAGAAATAAAAGAGATATAAATGTGAAAACGACGACCAAATTTTACAAATAGTTATATTCTTTGGTGAGGTGGCAGACTCAAAATGAGAATAGAAGTATAGGACATCCTTTCCAATCTGAATCCTCATGTCCTCATTCCTTATTCAGTTTTGCATACTTTGTACGGAATTACCTGATGATCAAATTCCTTCACAAACTATTAAGTCTGTACTATAAAAAGTTCACTTCCTCGGCCAACTTATCACACTTAAGCCCTATTGACATAATCTCACTCCTGAACTCAAAAAAGACACTATGCACCATGAAAACACAGCGCCCAGTGCATATAGCCCAAATATGAACGTTGTGGAAATAAAAGGTTGGCTTGTAAGTTGCGAAGTTGAAAACGATATCTTATCCGAAAGATAGAAAAATTAAAAAAAACAAAACATCAACAGCAAAGTAAGAATAGCTGAATTAAGAAAGACAAAATATGTTGAAGAAATACGTAGATCACACTCCAAACACCTTCCCTGAGTATGGCCTTTTCCTCCTTGCGTTCACAATTTTAACTTGGTATTCGTCTTCTTTGTATGCATTTTCACTTCAACTCAAAAACGTAAGCAACAAAGCAAGTAGGTGAATGCAACTAGCAACGACATTACCTGTATATAGCCAACTCTTCTTCAAGATGTCTAGGACGTTGAATAGCTTGCTAATGGGCTTTCTTGCTAGCCTCCTGTGAAAATTCATCTATTCAAAAACCTTGAAAAGAAGCTTATTCCCATATTAAATTTACCTAACTCTGGGACTTCACTAAACATACCTGAGAACCTTCAACAAGTAGCATAAGGTTTTTTCTTCCATGTTCTGTTGCAACCTTCACAGAATCAGAAAGCCATAGAAGTTAGCCAATGTACCGAGTCCTACATTGTTCTGAGATAATAATGCAAGATATATAATGAATGGACTAAAAAGATAAAAATCTACAATAAACGTCCACCACTTGTGCATACATGGGCATTACCAAAGACTTGAAACATATACGCGACCACTACTTGTCCAAAAATGAACTTCCAGAAGCGATAACCATACCTGGAACCACCTCAGCAAAATGAGGTTGTGAGCTATGCCATTTCTGTTCCTCATTATATAATCTCTTACACATTGGCATTGCAACCTAATAAAGAGAGATGTATTACATGAATGTATAGATTCACATACAAGTTATTAGAATTTGAGGAATAACTGATTGGGTATGTATAAAAGACTTACACTTTTCCTTGCTCCTCCCCTCTGTTCAAGACAGCTGTAACCTTGGACACAGCGTCATCAGCCTGTTTACGTTAGTTTCAAACCTCTCCTGAAACAACACCAGCAAGTGTCCAAATCACATGCTTAGCCAAAATGGGATGTATTTTGTTTCATCTTTCAGCATGACCCAAAAGACAAAAGTAATCACATCAGTAACGAGAGAGCACTAACACATTAAAGTATATAATACAACACTACTAACAATCAGGAGGAGCGAGAGTCACCTTTTGCATCTCATGTATGTATCAGTCCAATCACAGAGGTTGCACAAAAGACTTTTTAGCTCTGCCTTCCACTCAACTAGTCCACTTATGTCCTTGAAGGTCAACTGCAGAATCTCATATCAACATATAAAACTTAACAAGGATTACAGTCATTTGATAAAGAAGAATCAGAAAAATGCAACGACAGTCCTAAAAAGTTGTAACACTCACCAAGGGTTCTGAAATAAGCTTTTCAACATTGGAATCGAAACTCATCTTGATCGATGTGTTGGTAACATAGTCATCAGGATCCATATGACTCGCAGATCCATGACACAGTTGAATATCTCGGCAATCCTTAAGAAGAACAATCACCTATAACAATACATGTGTAAAGTTAACAGAACCCTAAAACAATATGATACACCAGAACGACAAGCACAATCTGAAATAATGATATAACATAGTATGACAGTTAAAAACGTTAATAGTCATTCACTATGGTTCAAAAACTAGTAACTACCTTCCTATATGGACAAAAGTTAATCATAGCCAAAATGAACAAGCAGTAAGATGAAATAAGCCAGCTTACGCACGATAGATAATGGATCATGCCTTAAAGGTGTGGCAAGTTGATTTACCTGTTTCTGAAGGTCAGACATTCTGTGTGACTTTGGCATGAACGTGAACAGCCTTAATTAAATAGCCCCATGTCCTCCCTGAGTGCTTGACTATGCTAACTTGATGGAGATACTTTGGAAGGCTGACTGCCCATATAAACTTTTGTAAACTCAGTGGGTGATGTAACATCTAGTTGATTTGCCTACAAAAGCAACACTGTGATCAGACATAATAAGTGCAAAATCAAAAATTAAGATATGATAGTACACGCATTTTAGTGACAATTTACAGGAAAAGAATACGGAAAACATGAATTTGGTGTCGTAAACTTGATTTGAAAGTACGCCTCCATGTAAGTTCTGGTACACCATTCCATTTTCTAGAACAACACATGTGGAAGTTCCAAAGAGCCCTAAGTTGTTGCACTATGTAAGGATAAGCAAACATGAATTTGATGCTTTCTTTCCATTTTCTAGATATGCCAATTAAAACCCTTAAAAATACCAATCAAAACCCTAAATTTTCAAGAACAAATACCCCGCATCAGTATGCAAGAAAAAACAAATCAAGTGAAGATACAAAATATTTATACCTGTAACGGCGATGGAGAAGGGAGATTATTACTGAATGAATAAAATAATATGCCATTTTCAGTGATTAGTCTCGAAGTCGGATCAACAATTTTCGAACTCCAACCATTCCTAGCTCCTGCTTCGATTGGGATTCTAATTGCAGCAGGGACGGAAGTAGGATCGAAAGTCTAGATGGACCAAAACAATATTATGAATTAAATATTAATTCTTTTTGGAGGAGTTATAAAAAAAACTTCGGAAAAAAAAAATATATATAAAAATACAATTTGGATGCATATTAGAGATTGGGGGCGGTTATAGCACCCCTCATTTCCCCCCGGTTCCGTCACTGAATTGCAGTACTAAGTCTTATGTCAAGTATTATGGTGAGGTCTTTCGTTTAGGTATAGTTTAATTACAGTCAAGCGATAGAGAACTTAAAAAAAGTACTATTATGGTGCTTGGCTATGGTTTGGCTTGTCGAGACGGATACTAGATATTCGTCAGAATAGTATGAGATGGATACCAAGTATCCGTCTCAGTCAACTGGCTGACTTGACTAGATGGAAATCAGATATCCGTCTTGCAAGCTTTTCTATACAAGGAAATGTTTGGATTTCCCTTCATTCAACACTTTTAAAAAAAATTCTTCCACCTCCCCTCTCCAACCATTTTTACCCCCTTTTGATCTTGAAGGTGTTATAGGTTGATTTGTTGCGTGAAATTTAAAGTGTTTGCTGCATACTCGTTGGTGATTCTATTGCATCTTTCAATCTCAAATTTCATCCATAAAATCATCAAAGGTAAGTTACTCTACCATTAGGGTTCTCAGTCCAATTTTTTTATATAATCATGAAATTGTTGTTGTTTGATTGATTATTTAAATTCGATAATAGTAACTATGTTATATGGACATGTATGTACTTAGAAATCCATGTTTAACTTGTTATTTGATGATTAATTTTTTATTAAGGTGTATTAAAATGTGATGTTTATATATGTGATTGTTGTAAATTAATTCTTTGGTGGATTCCACCACTCTTACACCCCTCTTACACCACCACCTTATCATCTCCCCTTCCACCTCTTCACATATTTCACTTCTTGGTAACCCCCACATTTAGTAGAATAACTTAGGTTTAATACCTTAGTTATGAGAATGCATTCCATTACTTCCTAATGTTAATGCTATCTTTATCATCCTATCTTGTATTAGCCAATAAATTGAGGCTCATTCCTTTGTAATGTATACTAATATCTAGTAATGAGAAATTCTCTCTTCTTCTCTCTATATTTCTTTTGTGCAATAGTTCATCTTTTGATTTAGTTTATAACACGTTATCAGCACGCTAGCTCTCCTTAGCGGTAAGAAATTAAGATATAATTTTTATCTTGCAAAATAATTTTTTTATTATTATTCTAAGCAAATATTCTGATTTATTTGTTTAACTATTCTAAGCATATTCATGAACATGTTGGTACATTTTTTTTATTATTATTATTAAAAAAGACTGTTCCACCTGAAGTTGGAACTCAGTGTGACACAATATGGACAAAAGAAGTTCACTCGGTTAATCGGTCGGTCCCTGAAGTGACCCGTAACAAAGTGACATCATGTCTCTATCCGCGGTTCCTGAAGTAACATGACCCTGATGTTAAGACAATTTTATTTTACAAATAATGTGTCCATGTGTACACTGGCAATGAATATTTCGTCAAACCCGAAGATGACGAAATTGATATTTAAATTATGTTGGTACTGTAACTGTGTATGTTCTTTATTTATTTTGATTTTTGTTTATTTTAATTATTGGTCTTGAAAAAAAAAAGGATTCCAGAAGCAATCCTTGGGATGTTATTAACTCCAGAAGTAGTCTAACATGCAAATTATAAATTTTTGTAGCAATCCAAATTATTGTGGGTTCCGCAGTAATCCATAAATATAGACTCCAGAAGTGGTCTATGAAATTTTTTGGATTTCAGGTATCCATAAAATTCTGGGTTCCCGAAGTAGCCCATAGTTACTAAATACTTTTGTTAATGGTTTTATTATTTTTCTCTCGTCAATCCATACTTTTGTTAATGGTTTTATTATCAAAACTCGAAATATATGTCATATTCTTTGCTACAAGAGCACAATTTTTACAGCATTAAACGTTTCCGATATATTGATTGATTAGTACCAATCAAGCGGAATTTCCCGCTCAAATTTTGGTAGACGTACCAATACAAGAGCATATGACTATCGTTTATAATAAATGCTAATCAGGGTGCACACTGATAAAGTATACGCTGTCAAATTTTAATTACATATATGAGCATGGGTGATTTAAAATTATTAATTGTAATATTATGATGAACAATCCGAAGAAAAAAAAAAGTTTTTCGGATGACCTACTTGGATCCAAGGTCACTCACCCATAATATATTTTGCATGAATAATACTAGATGTGATGAGACTTCCCGCCGTTAGAGGGAGGAAAGCAGTCGTTATAAGAACGTCATGAATTGGTGTCATCATAATTCTTGCACCAATTCGGTATAAGGTGGAGAAGTTATTCATTCATTATGATATGCTTGAAGCATTTTATTCTTACAAGAAGAATAATTAAAACTCATTTGTTGTTGCACGTATTTTGGCATTAGTTTATGTCCCTGCAGGGCATGCCATGAGTTAACAATAATTGAGTCGTCTACAACTCATCCGAATTGTTGATGAAAATAAAATAAAATAATAATATATATTCCTTGATAGAAGAAGCCAATCACGCTTGATCAAAATAGTGCTCCTGGGGAGGCTATTGATAATGTTCTCAATAAGACTATTTAACTACGATCTTTAATTACCGAGCCATATTTATCTCCTAAAGAGGAATTCATTCCTAAGTGGACAAGTGGTGTCGATATTAAAGAATGATTTTTATACGCGTACATAATCGTAGTTATTGTCGAACATGTATTCAGAGTAGCGACAACCATACATGTATTATAGACAAAATCCTTTTTCGCAGAGAAACTGCCGTGAAGTATCGACAATATGTATGGTTGACTAATATGGGTGAAAGGCATCCAATTTGGTTGTCCTCTCACTAATAAATATTTTTGGACATAAATAAAAATTGTGAACCCGGAAGGTTACAAGTTTGATGCTTAATTAGTTTGCATGAAAGTGAGACGAGAGGAACAAGGACGCTAATTGCACAGTGCCACTCGTGGCATCTAGTTTCTACAGACACTTGAAATCTGTGAAATTACATCATCTACTCTTAAATGATTTGAAAATACCCAATACTTTGGTAAGTATTGTGTACCCCGTTGATAGATTTTAAGGGGAACTATTACTTTCCAGTTTTACATGTCATAGTCTGACATAATTGTTTGTTATCGAAGATAACGTTCGTGTAAACTTCTAAAAGATTATCACAGGTTATTCCTTATTGAAAGAATTCAAGATAAAAGATCTTGGAATCATGTATGAAACTTATTAAGCAATATAATGGTCCATGATTTTGTCAACTTTAGAAAGTTTTGACATGTTTACATGGATAAGTACGTAACCTCCTAATAAAACTTGTGTAATAGCAATCTACTTTCATCTCGGTAACGGGTATGTAACACTCTCTCTGGTTCGTAGTACGTACTAATTACAAGTTGTTTTTGTGCTTGATTTTATGTATAACTTTATATGTTATACTTGAAATTGTTCGGTAGTGAATTTGTTTTCCAAACTTAATTAGCACTAATATGGAGGCATTGTGTATATTGGTTTTTGTAGTACCTCTAACATTTGATCTTTGCTTTGACGGTTTATCCAAAGTCTCGTAAGTAATGAACTACAGATAATCAGTTTCCATTTGCCAAATTGTTAGACAGTACAACATCCTTTTTGCAGCAACAACGATGATCATCTATTATTGTTTGAAAGGAATTTACGAAGAATAAAAGATATATCAGATCCTACAAATCAACCATTGGGAATTTTACAAAGACAATTCAACTTGAGATTTGAAATTAAGTTATGGCAACATAAAGGTCTCCATTACCAACAATTTTTTTTTTTGAGCTGAAGATGGTTGCTGATTAGCTACTTGTGGTAAATCAACTGAGATATCTTCTTTCTGCTAGAGGATATATTGGACTTTACGAGTTGTACTCTTTTTCCTTAGTCAAGGTTTTTGTCCAACTGGGTTTTCCTTCTCAAGGTTTTAACGAGGCAATATATATATGTCCAACTCCTTTTCTTAATCTATCTACAGTTGTACTCTTTTTCCTTAGTCAAGGTTTTTTCCTTCTGGGTTTTCCCTACAAGGTTTTGATGAGGCAACGAACTTGAAGAAATTTGCTTAAAGATATTCGAAGACATTATTGAAGACAAACTTATATCTTGTTTTGAACAAAGACGGTCACTGATTCTACTTGAAGATCAACATTATGTAATCAGTCTTTCTATACTTCTTTGGGTGCACATCATCAGGGGGAGAATATCAATATTGTGTGATGGAAATTTATGCGTGTTGTACTCTTTTTCATTCGCTTGGTTTTGTCCCAATGGGTTTTCCTAGCAGGGTTTTAATGAGGCAATATTTGACGCGTCCAACACCATAATATGATTTGTACTCTTTTTCTTTGTCTAGGTTTTATCACTTTTGGGTTTTCCTGGCAAGGTTTTAACGAGGCAATATCATAATAGAGTGGTGTCATCCAAGGGGGAGTGTTGTAAATTAATTCTTTGGTGGATTCCACCACTCTTACACCCCTCTTACACCACCACCTTATCATCTCCCCTTCCACCTCTTCACATATTTCACTTCTTGGTAACCCCCACATTTAGTGTAATAACTTAGGTTTAATACCTTAGTTATGAGAATGCATTCCATTACTTCCTAATGTTAATGTTATCTTTATCATCCTCTCTTGTATTAGCTTATAAATTGAGGCTCATTCATTTGTAATGTATACTAATATCTAGTAATGAGAAATTCTCTCTTCTTCTCTCTATATTTCTTTTGTGCAATAGTTCATCTTTTGATTTAGTTTATAACAGTGATGACAATATGTTAAAATTCAATGGTTTATGTGATGATTCAAGTGACGTAAATATGTTAAAGTGTGATGATATACATATGTGTGTGGGGGGGTGTGCGTGTGTGCGCGCGCGCGCATGTGTTGTAGGGTTAAGAATGGATGAGTATTTTAATGGGATCATGAAAAATAGACATGCGTTTCGTCGCCGCACAATGTCGATCATAAGTTTAAATGCCCAGGAGGGGAAGCTAGAGAAAAGGTAAGAAAACATCGGGGTAGTCCTAACAATGTTACTGAATTATATAGCATTATTTCTCGGAATCCCCATGTTAAACAAATTGTAGAACATTCCGGATTTGGATCAATCTTTTTGATAGCTTATCAAAAAGCCAACGACTTGGCTCTTACCTCGGTATTAGCGAAAGGTGGTGGCATACCACCAATACATTTCATTTCCCTAGTTTTGAGATAGGATTTACGCCGTGGGACTTCACACAACTATCAGGCATACCTATTGACCGAGGACCCCGCATAACATTGAAAAATCTTAGCAAGAAAAAAGTGCATGAGGTTATTCCGCAGTGGATAGATTTTATGCTTCCTTTCGTAGGAGAAGTTGGAGAAGAACTAGTAGGAGATGATTAAATTGTTGCTTTGAGAAAGAAACTTATCCACCATATCTCGGGGTGCGGAATAATGTGATAAAATCATTTATTGAATCTAGAAAAGGGCACTAGAACAACATTCAGTATCAAGAACAAATGGCAAGGTGGTTCATGATGTGGGTTATAAGTAATATATTGTTCCCGAACCAGAACTATATGGTCTAAATTTCCTGGCTAAGGGTATTTGGTGATTTGAATATGGTCAACAATTACGATTGGGGTTCAATAATTTATGGTCATATGTTATAGATCTTGAGTAACAGAGTAAGGTATGAGAATGGTGGCCTCGAGTTCTTTTGGTATCTATTACTGGTAAACATATTCATACCCACTCTTAATTTTTATTTTATTTTTGATGTTGTGTTGTTAACGTTAGTTAGTGGTCAATAAATTTTTTTGAATGTTTCAGGTTGTGCAGCCTTGGTTTTGGGCGTACTCGGAACCTTTTATCCAAAGATACTTGATTTTCCGGAAGAAGAGTTTGATCTATGGTCGGCTGGTCGTCTTTATGATAGCAGACAAAAATTTAGAGGAAAAGGTAAACAAAAAGATACGGGTACGCACTCACTTTCAATGGTTCGTCTCCAAATTGACAACTTCGCTATCTCATCGACAACATGGGAACCGTGGTCGGGAAGTCAATGGAGTGGTAGGGAAGAGGTGAGACATGCAAAACTAATTTCCGAAGGTCGTTAAGTTTTTTATGATCCTTTTGGCAATTCCACTATGTACTTGGGAGAACGGTGTCTCAGATAAGTACGTAGAACGTGGATAGTACCGGCAAATCCACTTGACAGTACAATAATCATTACAACCTCCTACTTGTACACCAATAATATTTTTGATCCCTTAAAGTTCGATGATGTCGATATTACCTATTACTCCGAGTTTTGGAGTCAATGCTTGGTCGGAACATACTCCTCAACTATTAAACATCAAGGAAACATAGATTTATATTCTCCCCAAGATCCTAATGCTTATCTCTCTGACCCACTAGGGAGAAGGCAATCCATACACACACAAAAATTGGTGCCGAGGGAACATCAATTATTCCTAAAGCTACAACAAACCTACCTCAGAGTGGCTGACAAAAATAAAAGGGCGACCAACATACCGTTAGGAAATGAGTACATGAGTGCAAGCTACAAACCCAATTATAATATCAACTGGGGTACTCATGTGAGTATCAATTGTGTTATTAATACTTTAATGCTATCTTCATAACGAAAAAATAAAATCTAATTAAAATATTTTTGGTGTTTACATGAAATGTAGTGTCGATATAGTGAGGAAATGGCCCATCAAATTGTCGTTATGAGCCGTTTTTCGCTCGACTACACGACGGACTTGCAAAATCAACTTCATCCTACTAAAGGCGTCTCATTTGTACCTCAGGTCAGACCGTATGAAGGACCTTACCAGGGTGGGACTGATTGGACTCATAGCCAAAGTAGTGTTGATCGTGATTCAGGGGGATCGTCTTATTTTTTTATACCAAACAGTCAAAACGACCACATGTATCATCCTCAAGATAATTCTCAATATGCCCCTCAAAGCAGTACCATCTATAAAGACCTTAGCTATGTACAACAAAAAGGACATCCAACCCACCCATCATCTTCTAATGTTGTGCAGGAGGATCCTTTTTTGAGATCATATGATCCATGGCGTCGATTTTAGATTAAAATGTTCCTTATTATCTTAATTAGCTTTTTAGATCATGTAACCTAAATACTTCAAACGAGCTAACGGTGTTGATGTAATTTTATATAGTGGTAAATAAAGGTTCGATTCTCGAACTTGTGAAGGTAATGATTTTAGAAAATATAGGACTTAATATAAACTAATAAAAATCAGGAAAATAAACTAGATATGATTTTTAGAAAATATGGAGAAAACCAGGAATCAAGATTCAGTTATTTCTAACAATTTATGTGATTAATCGGGTAATTCTTTTAAATAAATTAAGCTCAAATATTGCCAAAAATAGGTTTTTATGCAAACAAGTAGAGGTAAATCATAAGCATGGGACATCAGAGGTCATTAACCCAGCATGACCCATCAAACAAAAACACCACTACTGAATGAAAATCGTTTTTCTATTACGAAACTATGCAATTTTAACAAGTAAAGAATTATAATTAATTAATTAAAAATAGACTTACCACATAAAATTGAGAGAAAAACCTCCTCCATCATCCCAGTAAATAGACTTAGCTCATGGTGAAGAAAACTTGCTCAAAAGATCTTTTCATTGCTCAAAATATTGATTACAAGGTTGAATAATAGTGCAACAGCTGAACAGACGCGTTTATAAGTGTTACAGAACAAGGTTCAGCCGTTACAGAAGGCTAAGGCAAAGAAAAGAGGGAAAGAAATTTGAAATTTAAGGCAACAGAACAGCAACACTTATAAGAGTTGTTGTGTCTTCTTCTTCGGCAGCGACAAGTTGAAGAACACGGTCACCGACGACAGCAGCAGTGGCCGGATCGTGGGTATTCCGGTCACAATTCCGGCGACTCCGAAACTTCAATTCTAAGCTATTCTCCCCGTTCTTCTTGGCTTCTCTTGGTATATATAGGCTCTAGGGATCCTTGTGAGTCTTCTAAACCTAATAGAACTCTTTAAAACACATCCAAATCCTCCCAAATCCGAATCAAAGTATAACTCCCTTTTTCCGACGAAACTCGGATTTGGGGCTATTTTTCCGGCGTAAACCTCTAATTCTTCACGTGTTTAATCTTGTATGGACCTCTAGTATATTGTCTATCAATTTGGGAGCAAAATATTCCAAAAATTTCATGAATCAAAGTGTACAGTTGCATTCCGTCTGATCCCGTGACTGGCTTGACTCGGTCAACACGGGTTGACCGATTTGACTCGGGTTTGACCCGATTTTGACCGAGTTGACTCGAGGGTACCCCTTATCCACTTCTAGGGTGCCGAATAACACTTGTCCTTGGGTGCCTTTATCACTTTTTAAGCCAATTTTTCTACAAATCTTTATTCTTCAAATGTACCTACAAAAGCATAAAAACGCGTAATATTTGCAAAATCGAATACTAACTTAATAGAAACTAAGGTGCAAACTAGACACTAAAATGTGTCTATCAGGTGTTACAATAGTTTTAGACTAACGACTAGTTTTTTTCACAAGGGCTAATCTTATTGTTTGATGGATAGTTTTTGAATTCAACTGATTAACGGTCAGTTTTTGAATTCTAATGTTTAACGGGTAGTTTTTGAATGTTACTGTTTAACTGATATTTTTTGAATTTTACTGTTTAACTGATAGATTTTTTTTATATAAAGGATCTCATTCTCCCAATGAAATTGTCTAAACGTTGATTCTAGCTTGAATGGAAAGAATATGCAACGATTCACCAAGGAAGAAGATGTTGCTCTTGTTCAAGCCTGGATATCAGTTACAGAAGATCACGCTTGTACAGCTCAACCACGCAACCATTTTTGGGTAATTGTATTCGATACCTTTGTTGAACTAACGGGTAATTCAAAGGCTAGAATAAAAATAAATCTTCAAAATCGATCCAGAATTATCAACAGGGAGGTGAATATTTATCGCGATTCAGGTTGAAGTTAACATACGAAATTATGGGATGGCGTATGAAGAATGAGTGAGTATCTGAACATTGCAGTCAAGCACTTAGTCTCTCGTTTACAGTAAATATACCTCTTTTTTATACTTGATATTTTCAGAAATTGTCAGCTAAATTCGAATACGTTGAAGAGACGGGCAAATCATTTGCGTTTGATGAATGCTATGAACTCTTTAAGAACAATCTTGCACATTACAATCCTGATGAATGAAGCTTTAAATGTAAAGTTCTGAAGTTTATGTACTCTTTAAAAGTTGGTTAACTGAAAGTTGGTTAACTGGAGGTACAATGTTTGTAATATTGTTAAAGTATAAGCAAATTAATAAAATCTTAATTCTAAGCCTAACTCTCTTTCATAGGAACCACGGTTACACTTAGCATGTGCAACAAGCCTTTAAACCCCTAGATAACCCTAGTGGACGATTTGAGTCTCGTGAGGGTTTACAGAAGATGTACCCATAAAATCTAGACAGTCGGCTGCCTTAATCTTCGCGAGGTGTAAGTTCTGGATTAATCTCCGTCTGTCCCTCCTTTATGACTAGGTAGCACTCATAAAACATGAATGATTTTCCCGTTTTTCGGAAGTAATGCCTCCTTCCAAGTTCCTCCTGCCCAAAGTTACGTTTATTAATTAGTTTAATGATTAAATAGAAAAATAATATTATAAGACATTGTTAAAAAAATTAATATAACTTACAATGATTTCAACTTTCATTTGAGGATCTCTCGTTCTATAAAATGGTCGTTGGATATCTGCGTATATTTTTACTGCCGTTTTATTGACACTAACCTTTTTTTGTGTAACCTGTTTAGTTGTTTGATGGACATTCACAAAGGCTTGAATATAGTTGTTGTACACCTGGTCCCAAAAGTCATTAGCCGTAACTAAGTGCCGCACAACATCGGGTTGACGTGCGGCAGTTACTCAAGCCCTGAAGATAGCTACATCTTCTTCTAGAGAATACAAAGCCATACTTATGAATAAATTCTCAAAAATCTTTAGATGCAAAGATAATTTTAGAGGAGATATAAAACCAAAAATATTTTACGGATTTCGGTATGACCTGTTTGGTGGATACCTTGTTCTACTTATAAGAATTTGATTTTAAAGTAGCTGTTATAAAATAGTCGTTGGAGAGCCTTTATGTTGTAGGCTTGAGTGACATGTACACAAATTTAAAATTCAATTCAGTATGGATAAGATAATATATAATTAAAATTATTTCAACTTGAGTATAGGTGAAAAAAAATACAGTCGTTGTGTTGGATATGATTCAATAACTACAAATAACAACTAGATTACGAGTCCACCTTAATTTTAAAAATTAGAACTAACTCACTTTCGTGGGAATCACAGTTACACTTAGCATGTGCAACATGCCTTTAAATCCCTAGGGGACCCTAATGGACAAGTTGAATCTCGTGATGGTTTATAGAAGATGTACCCACAAAATTTAGACCACAGGTTGTCAATTTGGAGGGAAAAATCCCTGGTAGTGCTGCTGATTTTCTAGTGGTAGTGAAGGAACTCCATGTGCCTGCAACCTTTGCAAAATTTCTTAATGTTTTAGTTGGTAGTATAATTTTACATTTAGGGTCAACGTTGAGAGATCCTTTTCCATTATGATTCTTCTGTCCAATTCTTTGTTGAGAAGCATTTGTTGTTGCTAACGAGGTTCGTTCGTTATTCGTGTTTCTTTAAAAAAATTCAATAAGTTTAGAACCCGCGTCGCTGATGAGTGATTCTTGTGATAATGATGTATGGTCGTGCTTGACTGAGAGAGCCTTTTCTTGGATACCCTTTTAACATGAGCCTTTGAGTAACGTTTATCGATAAATTTCCCAATATTAATTGGACTTACAACTGCAACATGGATGCCGTAAGGGATGCCAGACGAAGTTGGAAATTGATTTGTAAATTATGTTTGATGAACTTGGCTTGCTGATGGATTTTGGGGATTAGGGGATTGACTTGAATAAAGATTAGAGGATTGAGTTGAGAAAAGTTTTGGGTATTAGGGTGTTGGGAACCCAAGTTATAAATATTGGTTTCTTCTTCCATATTCACAGCTTGACTTTGATCCTCTGTTTGAATGTTTTTCAGCATCTGATATTTTAAAACGCGACTGAAAGTTTTGGTGGTCTCAGTGTAATATTGCGTTCTTTCCATTATACCCTGCATTAATGTAAATGATGTATAAGTTAGTAGGAACAAAAGATACATATAAAAACTAATTGAAACAATTGTTGCGAGGATAGTTTAATTTACTCGGTTAATTTCATCCATGTCCGGATGATTTGTGGTAACATTAGCAAGACATTCAGAATATTTATTCACTTCACCCTTGTTAGTGTTAAATATATTCTGAAGTCCAGAACTAGTACGCTTGTAAATATTTCCACCAGAAACTACTATAAAATTTTCATATACTTTGTCCCAAAAAAAATCGCATCAGAAAAGTGAGTTCCTTCTTTCTTTTGATTACAATAAGCAGTAACAAGATACATGTCTTCTACAACAGACAATTTCTTTCTCGTAATTTTACCGGATGATATTTTTATCTAAAAAAGAGATGGAAAAGAGATGGAAGAGAAGAAAAAACTTATGACAAAATGATAAATTAGAGGGGATTTGAGTAGGAAATCAAGTAAAAAGAAATTGATTTGGTGTGATTTGAGAAGAGAAATATGTTGCTATTTATATAGTGAAACTTCAATAAATTCATAGTCTTGAGACTGCTGAATTCTATCAATTTAACGAAGTATTAATTTATCAATAAATTAATAAGTTATTAATATATCGAAACATACAAAAGTTAAGTTTTAAAAATAAGTATGTAGATCATTTTTTTACAATAAAAAATATCTCGAGACTTTATATTTAATTTAATTTATTTCTAATATTTTATACCATAATATAAGATAATATATCACATATTATGTGTGTAAATGTATATACTTTGTTGCTAAAATTAAAACAATAAGAAGAACAACACGACAAAATCAATATGGAACTTCTCGAGAGACTAAAAATAATTAGATATGAAGTCCAACGTTATATAAATGTGAACAAGAAACAAACTACCGTTGATTCCTATTTTAATAATGCATCAAAATTTAGTGTTAGTACACTGATTATTAATTTATATATTAGTTGGGCTTTATTGGAAATTTAAAAAATTTATTATCTTATAAATTTAGCGAGGTTATTAATTTAGCACACTGGTCCAAGTTGGGACTGACACAAAATATTATTTTAACAAAGTTATTAATTTACCACGAATTAATTTAACGAAGTTCTACTGTAGATAAAATTTCTCGAAAAATTTGAAAAATATCTGTTGGGATCCGAGGGCGGAGAACATAGAGCCATTAATGGTAATGGATAGCCAAGATCGGGTGTGAGAGAGGTGTAAACAAAAAAAGTCAAACAAATATAAATCACGAGAGGATACCTAGAATCCGTTAGAAATGTGAAAGAAACCAAGTATTCATCTCACCTCTAAGACGGATACTGAGTTTCCGTAAAGTGCATTTTTCTAACAAAAACCAAACATCCGTCTATATGGCTTGGTTAGAGGAGGAATCACAATTTAACCAGATTATAACCAAGCGATACACCATAATTATTGCTTTTGGTTAGATTAAAGCTATAACCAAGTAAAAAACTGACCGTAATACTTGGCCTTAGGATCTAGTGATGATTAAATATTCCAACCACAGTGCAAACTTTTATAAGCTATCTTAAGACGGTAAAGTGGTAAACATAACGATCCAAAATTTCATAACAAAAATAACATAACAATCCAAAATAACAATTTTGTGAGTCAACTACAGTGGAGTAGTGGATGAATGGTATATTATTTTGAGCATAACTTAAAACACTGAGGGGAGTTTGAATCGCCGCTTGTAGCTGGGAGAAGTTCAAACACTGCCTAGTTTCAAACGCTGACTAGTTTCAATTTTCAAACACACCCTTCAATTTTTAGGAGGTTTTCTTTAAAAAAAAAAGGAGATGTTTTTAAAAGCAGCCCTGCTACACTGACTGATGTTTTTTCCCGCCTGAAATATTCCTAGGGCTCCTCCCGTGGGCCGGGTTTTTTGGTAAGTGGATCATGGGGCTGTGTCTCGTAGGATAACCTACGAAAACTCAGCCCTCAATAAGGTTAGTACTTTTGTTTTTAAAAGACTCTGAATCATGCCACTTTAACTCATAAATTGTATAAAAATATTTAATAGTATTACATATCATCTAATGGCAATCAATTTATTGAGTTGGCATTTGTTTTTCACTCAAAATTTAAATATGGCTTTTACCAAACCAAACAAATACCAAATATTATTAATTAAGGAAAACAAATATATTTATCGTAAATTTGTAACCTATTCTAAGTAAATTAGATGTTAATAATGCTTTTCCTGTTAGGAAATTCCTGTTAGGAAAAAGCTGGGATAGTTCATAGATGACATTAATATCAGTTGTGTCTTCTACATCAATCCATCTGAGTATGTTGAACACTTATTCTTTATTTGCTCTTATGTTAAATCAGTATGGATGATACCTCCATTGGTAGGATTAAAGCTTGATTGATGTCCGAATCTCTATTTATGGAGTATTGTTCTAGTTTAATTGCAGGTTCAAATAATGACACTGAAATGGAAGTGTTAGCTACTAAGATATGGAAGGATAATATTTAAGAATCTTTCGAAATAAATCCAACATTAGTCTACAAACTTCATTAGCAATTCAAAGGCAGTTAACTTATTGGTCATTAACTTTGTTGGAAAATACAGGTGACTCTGTTCCGAGAAACAATCCTAACTATATTCTTAGAAACATTTTGATTCTCAAACTAACCAAAGTTAGAAAGCTCCACTTCTATATCAAGTTGTTGTTTTTTTTTTTTTGGAACAACAAAGAAAAGAGTTGATTGATCAAAAAAAGGTGAGTGCAAAAGAATTATACTCACTCAAAAGGGGAGAAATGAAATGGAAAAAGAAAGAAATAAAAAAGATCTTGGTAACTATTTTAGGGTGAAAACAAATTTACTGCAAAATGGTACTTTCAGGTAGGTTTGAGAGATCAAGCTCGAACAAGACGATCCTAACCAAGAAATGGTCGTTCACTTCCTGCTTCGATCATAAAGGTGGAGAAAATTGGGTTGGTCTTAGGGGAGGGAAGCAAAGAAGGTTGAGAAATCTCAGTATGATGAGTACTTGTAGTGTGTAGTGAAGAATGTATTATTCTGTGATAAATCTTTGTTCTGTCTTGTCTCTTCGTTCTTAATTCTAGTTTCAAATAGATTAAGCCATCTAATTATAGATTTAGAGGAGACACACTGATTTCTCGTAAGTGGTGGAAGTTACAGAAGAAGTAGAGGAGTTACGATTATGAAGATTATAATGGAGTCATGTCCGGAAAATAGGGAGGACTTGTATGACCACTACTCCTTGTGCTCTCAACTACTCTATAACTGTCCCATTACTTGTTACCTTCTTGTTCGTGGATGTGTTACCACAACACACGATTGTCGTAGACCGCAAGATCAATACTCCAAATGAGAATACCCTCATGTGTTGTATTTGATATCTCGTGGAAATAATGGAGTTTTGGATTACCACTTTGTTTTAAGTCAAGTCAATAGCTTGCTAAGTCAATGAGGCAAGTTGCACAATTCACTAGATTGGTAATCAGACTGATTAGTGTCGAGTCTGATAAGTTTAGTGGTCATGTACTAGCTTGGGAGTAACATGGCATAATTTTAATGGACAAATATCAACTTATAAGTGACGTGACGTAAATCTGGAAGTGTTTATAGCCAAGATTGCGCGAAATTTCCAAAAGACCAATCGTGGCGTATTTCCGGAAACTTGTGCAAAAGGCTTATTGAATAACCATATAGGATTGGCGCTGGCATTAGGCCAGCGCAAATTGGTGACGCGTCCCTGGGGCGCGTCTTAGGAATAGGCTGGCTCTAGCGCTAGGACAGTTCTTAACAAGAATGAGGTTGTTGTAACGTGTCCCTAGGGACGCATCTCTATAAAGGATGGTGTTGGTCTTAGCCAACATTATTGACTTGTGGCACTTCTCTGAGGAGCATGTCGCTCGATCCATCCTGCGCCATTTTGCGAAGCGTCTCTAGGGCATTGCTCTTTGATGGTGGTGCATAATTTATGGCACGTCCTTGAGTACAATGCTAAAGTGGCATATTTTAGGGTCAGGATGGCGAATTTTGAAGCGTTCTTTGCGAACAGGGCATTAAGATGAAATGCATCTTCAAAGATCAAGCATTAGTTATTCCCGGATTTGGTAGATGTCATTGGAACATCGATGCGTATTCGAGACGAGATCAAGGAATTCAGGTGTGAAATTTATGCGACTTGAGACTGATTCGATATGGCATAAATATTGTGAGTATTATATAGACTACAGGGTCAGTTTAGGACGCATGTAGTTATTTGTAGAAACTGTACTCTTAATTCTCCTAAGGAATATAAGTAGAGATACGGTATTTCATGTTTTGATATAAAGCCATAAATATGTGCATAAAATATTTGTGTATGTTTCTATGCTTCTTCTGCTAAACAAAGGGCGATTTTACAATTCTAGCACTACCAAAGATCAAAAAAACTTTCGAAAACTAGGGAGGTTCAAAATAACTCAAGTTAAACTTTATTTTGATGCATCCTGGACTGATACTAACTATAATGTAGGTTATGAACTAATACTAAAATTTGATGCAGGTTCAATTTTTAAACTAGAGTTGGGACCTTCAGCGCAACTAGGCCTGAAGAAGAAGCTCTGTCTCTGCTTGAAGATGCACAATGGGCAATAAACATGGGTATCAAAGAATTTTGCTTGAAGGAGATTGTCAATGAATAATTTATTTTGTATAAGGATATCACAATTTAATAGAGAAACCGAGCACTTACCTCTGAAGCTTTAAGGATCTTCAAGACCTATGTCAATTTTGGGGGGGTTTTATTTACTCATAGAAATGATAATAGAGTAGTATATGGTTTAGCAAAAAGACAAGGAAACCTGTTGTACATCATTAACAATGAAGTTCAATGTCTTACTTTCTTTTAATGGTAGAAGACTAACTTCAACAATCTCTTTTTCTTTGAATGTAACTTTTGTTATGTTATTGATGAAGAAATATTCATATTTCAGACTTTGTGGCTGAAGTTAGGGCAACCAAAAAACTGGTTAGACTCTTTTAATCCCTTTGGGTACTTATAATACGTCTAAAAAAAATGTTTCAAGAAGGAAAAACTGGATATGCCCCAATAACACTAATGTGTTCGAGAATCTGTCCCGTAACGACAAATATTAAGGAATATGTCCCAACTGTAAAAATTGTTGTTAAATAGTCAAGATGGATCACATGTGCGATTGAAGAACCCTTATTCCCTTAATGTGTGAAGGTATTTCCACATCACTGACTTTTTGGATGACAGACACATGTCGCCCAAAATTCGGCGACTAATATATGTGGCGATAAAAGTTACGCGGTTTCTGTTTTAGTGGAAAAACAGATAAAGGGTAAAGGGTAAATCGTATAGAATACGAGAGATCAAAATCGAAGAAGGCTATCCTAAACCAAGTAAATGGTCGTTGAAGCCTTGCTTCGATCACATAGAAGGAAAAAGATTGATCTAGGGGAGGATGAGATCAGAGCTGGGTGAGTTCTAGTCGGAGAACTCCAATCTCAGTAGTAGAGTTCAAGTAAAAAAGACGAAGTGGTTTAAGATAGCTTGATGAACTTTCATAAACTTGTTATCTTCATAACTTGTGTTGTTCTTTTCTGAAAATAGAAAAAGTCTTCTATTTATAGTGTTTAAACTCTTGATCTCGTAGGAAATGGAAGATATGGAGAACGTGGTTGAGAATATGCCATTATTGCTAAGATAACTCTTTAAATTATAATTCTCTTTATGGATAAGAGAATTCTCGTAATTGTAGTGCTCATTATTCTCTCATATAGTGACGTCTCATTTAATTCCTTCACATCGTGGGTGTTCAGCTACACCTCACATGCTATAGACCGCCAGAACAATACCCCAATGAATACCCCCTTATGACACGTTTGATGTGTTGTATATTTGATGGTTGGGTCATATGGATGACTCTTTCGAATAATCTAACTACTAGTGTTAAGTTTACTAAGGTTGGTAAGTCTAATCTTGGAAGTGCGCATGCTTGAAAGCGTTAAGACTTGGAAAAAAGTGGGAAACCTAGACGTGCGCAAGCTTGGGAATGACACAATCTTGGAAGGGTTTAAAGTCAAGATTATACAAAAGTTTTCAAGGATCGAGCACGGAATTGACATCATGCTCTCGAGCACTAAGCAAGGTTGGCGCCATTTTTTCGAGAACCAAACAAGGGTTGACATGTGCTCGAAAGGGAAAGAATAACATCGCGTCCCGGAGGAACAAGCATGGCATCGTGTCCCTGAGGACTGAGCAAGGCATGGTCCCTGGGCCCAAGGTTTGGTTCTCGAGCAAGGAATGGTCCTCGGGGACCAAGGCTTTGTGATCGAGCAAGGAATGGACCTCGGGGACTAATGTTTTGGTGATAGCACAAGGCATGGTCCTCAGAGACCAAGGCTTGGTGATCGAACAAGACATGGTCCTCGGGGACCAAGGCTTGGTGATTGAGCAAGGCATGGTCTTCGGGGACCAATGCTTGGTGATCGAACAAAGAATGGTCCTCGAGGACCAAGGCTTGGTGATCGAACAACGCATGGTCATCGGGAACAAGGATTACTAATCGAATAAAGCATGAGGAAGACTTGGTGATCGAACAAGGCATGGTCCTCAGGGACCAAGACTTGGTGCTCGAGCAAGGCATAGTCCTCGGAGACCAAGGTTTGGTGCTCGAGCAAATGATGGTACCTGGGGAAATAATGTTCCGTAGTAAGTATTAAATGATGATATTTTAACAAAATTAAAACATTTCGGTTTAGTGGTTAGATTTTACCTTTACTAACGATACTTTGTAGTTGGCTTGGATTCTTGGTGTGGATGGAAACTGGCGATAGAAATGGTTCGTACGGCCATGGGTAGGCAAATAATATTCGTTAGCTAGGACCAAAGTCTAACTGGGTAATTTGAAGCCCATATTCTCGGCGTGAATAAAAGGAAACTCCTCTTCCCCTTAAATTAGAAATCTGGTTATATATAAAAGAGGTATTTGCTCTCCAGTTTTTTTTAACGGAAACACCACTTGAGTCTTCGTCAACAGCCAGTAGCATCTTCTCTCCGTTCGGTCGGCGTCAGCACAATGTAGGTGTTTTTCTTTTACGTGAGTTTGGGATTTCACTTTTTTTTGACGTGGTCATCATTTTTCACGTCTTTTTTTATTCTTCTTTGCTTCTATTCGTTGTAGCAGCAATCACTCATAGGTCGTCCAACTCAAATCAGCTACTAAGCGACAATTATTGGTAGGGTTTTTTGTTTTTATTCCTATCTTTTATATATATACATGTATATATAAATCGTTGTTATTTCCTTCAACCCTTATGTTCTTGATGTAAAATAAGATCTTGGGTTATTGTAAATGACAAGTGAGCGTGCGAATAATAATGGTGTATCTTCTAATCATAACAAGGGGGGAATTATGCGGCTCCAAATAATTTGCTCATTATACATGACAAGTTCTTTAAGGGAATCGATACAGGACGTGTTGATCCATCCATCTACACAAGTGTTTTCATCCAAACTTTAAAAATCTATTGTAAATTAGAACATTACACCGTAAACTATAGCTAGGTTTTGTTTGCATAAAGAAGAATATATCGTTTTATTTATCGAATTCAGGACACTTTAGATTCCCTTATCCGAATGGATAGGGTTAAGGTTGTGAAAATGTGAATCGTGAAGTGACTCGTTTTTTATTTTTGGGAATCGAATCGTATGTTGAATCGTGAATCGACAATTTAAGGTAAATTTTTATATGTCAAGTATAAATATATAATACCTTATTAATTAAGTTAATAAAATTTCATGATTTAACTATATTATATACAAAGGATGTACAAATTAACAACCAACATCACACAGAGCGGTGGTTCAGTGGTTACAGGTGTAAGCTAATGGTCTTGGGATCAAATCCTCATATAGGTGTTTTTGTCTTTTAACATTACTTTCCACTTGAAAACACAGATTTTTGATCGTCAATAATTTAAAAAAGTGAGAATCGTATCTAATAAATAAATAGAGATTCGATTCACACTTACTATGTGACTCAATTTGGAAATGGGTGACATGACTCTACGAGTTGACTCGTCCGAGTCTAATAACTTTAGACAGGGTGGGTAAAGGTTATCTTATGTATTCATTCCGTCAAGAATATTTTAGAAGATATTGAAATAATCCATGTCGTGAGCAATGTAGTTAATTTTGGTCTCGTCGCAGTCGGGACCTTGATAACGATATCTCGGGGAGTTTATCGACGAAATCTCGGAATAACTCTCAAATAAAATGCAGCTAGCAAATGAATAAAATCTTGCAGTTCCTGTGTAATCTAGGTCAGTCCAATCACCCTCATCCAAAATCAGATTTATTAGAAAATCCCAAGTCTATTCAAGGCTATTTCCTTGGGACAATCAGGGAATACTTAACTTGCATCTGTTGTTGGAATTTCCGGCATGTACTGTTGGTGTTTTCAACCATCTCAATCTCCTTCCCTGCAAATTATCCACCAATTCAAAACCAACCCATATCTCTTAACACATCAAACACTCATATAATCAATCACGGCGATTAATCAAGCTCCGTCCTGCCTTCACTCCATTACTGCGACATCAATGTCAGCACACACAACATCAATTAGTTCGTGGAAAAACTCTGTCCAAATCCTTGCTTATTTATCTTCTAATCACCAGACTCATTCACCTTTCCGTCATCACAACAAGAACTCAAGAACCCATTGTGCATCACCATCTTTCTTTTCCGTTCAGCACCTGCAGCACCGGAAGTGACAGGTCCATCTTCCCTTTATTCTTCTTGATCTTGAAACAGCACCAAAACCCTCACAGAAACAAACATCAAATTCTCCCCTACTTTCTCTCTGAGTTTCATTCAAGAACTCAACCCATCAATCATCTTCTTTATTCACTTCATTGTTGCCTGTCGACTTCAATTTCTGTTCAATTCAATGCCAAGACTTAACCATAAATCGAACCACCAGACCTTTCCCTTGACACCCATCTCACTCTCTCGCTGTTCAACCATCTCAACAAATCTCGAGTCACAGACTCTTCAAACTCAACCAGTTTCATTCGATTTACGGCATCAAACCACAACCCAACTATTTCTTTTACCATCTGCACTGCGCCTCTATATCTCCCTGTAATCATATTCTTCTTCATAACTCGAACTCAATCTCTCAACCAACAACAGCTCACCAACTGATTCTCCCTTCTTTCCTTGAATTCATGTCACATTCTTCTCATTCTGCCATATACTCTTGCTAATGAACTGTCGCTACTCTTTTTATCTCTCTTCTCGGTGTTTCTAAAACATGCAATAAATTAAACACCAAATGTATTTAGTCATTGTGATTTGAGGCAGCTAGTGACATTAGAGGCAAATGCACTTACACATGTCTACTGTCTCCCAAAACCTATTTTGCTCTTAAAATCCTTCTCCTTTTTCCCCTTCTATCTTTTTGCCCCATTCCTAAAAATCAAAAACGAATCAAATAACCCAATGTCTAATGGTTTTCGAATTATCATTTTTAGTACCTAATACAAAAGACAAATACTAATCAATCAATCAAACAATCTCATCTGACGTATGCATGCAAGAACGATTAGAAAATAAAATCCAATCTAAAACTTTAAATGGATTCAACACCAAAGGCATTCACACATTGTAATTTGAGCAGCCACCTAAATTGAAATTGCCCCCCGTGTCAGTTAATCCTCCTATTTTTCTCTTAAATATAACCCTCTAATTTTGCCCCTTGTTTCCCCAGGAATCTTTTCAATTCCATAAACACAAAGAACAAATCCTAGTAGTAATCAATTAAGATCCCACATGCAAGAAAACCAATCCAATTAATCCCACTAAACCCTAAATCGAAACATATTGAACTAAGAAATCAAAATAAAATTAAAAAAAAATGAAGAAATCAGTGAAGAGTGGGATTACAATGCGATATTGTAATAGTTTAGCTCTTTCAGCAACAGCTTGACCAGCGTGATGAAAAACAATATCAACATAGTTATGAACTGTACGTGTTAGATTATTCTTGGCACCTACTTCTACTGCTTTATTCACTGCTGTCTTTAACCATGACATTGCTTCCCCCAAATTAGGCCAACAATTAAAATTCTTCCAGAGAGAAGTGAAGAAGAAGATGATGACTTTGAAATGTGGTTATGGCAAAAGGGAAAAAGGAAGAAGAATGGTGATGGAAAAAGTCAGGTTTGTTGACCTTTAAATAACGATTTTAGAACCGTTGGATTCGTCAATCAATATAAAACCGTTAGATTAGAATAGTAAATATCCATTTTACCCTAGATTCGGTGACTCGTATCGGCCGAGATACGGGCGAATTGGTCGATATTCGCGTTCAAATATCGTTCGGCGAAATCTCGAAAATCGTCAAGTTCTTGAGACGATACCGCCAAAAACGCCGTTATCTCGGCTGTTACGGCCGGGATTAACTACATTGGTCGTGAAAGCTTCTGTGATGTTGCACATGGACAAGGACACAAGAGGGTTGATAGCATTTGTTTATCGGTAACGTAAAACGACTCATACATTTATCCTTTCATGGGAAGAATTAACCATCATCCCGAAAGATGTGGATAACATGTTGCACATCCCCTGTTACAAGGAAATCCCCTTATAGTTATCTGGAACGGAGAAGCAAACAAATTTGCATCTGATACAAAAGATAAAAGAGTTGGACAAATGTGGAGGTAAGTTAAAAACTGATTATTCGAATTAGATCAATTAATGGTGGAATGAAACTGGTATCTCTGAAGGTTATGTATTTGACGATCCTTTATGTGTTATTGCATTCCTTACACTCTGGTTGTCTTCGGACATATTTGACAAATATCTCGGTTGTAAACTAAAGACATCAGCTATCCCTCTTTTTATATCGCTTGCTCGAGGTAACAAACTTCCCATCAATACTTTATTCCTTGGTTCTTTATATTTACACTTAGAATGCTTAGTCCACGACTTAAACACTTCAAACGGATTTATGAGAGAAGAGTCTTTCATTCATACTTGCTTTCTGCAATCGTGGTTACAAGCTCGAGTATGCTCCTTGGTCCAAAGCTGTATATCTGACCCCGATTGAGTATTTAAGAATATGTCGGTGGAGAAAAAAGAAATCGTCCCATGTAAGACTTGTCGACTTGATAGATAATGAGGGCAAAGTAAGGTTTCTTCCCTGGGATCCGAAACCTGATCATATAAATCATCTAATTACTTATGCTTCTGTTTCTGCTCCTTCTCCTCTTATTACTTTAGAATCAAGCTTTAGTATCGAGACTGTGGGACAAAAGACGTTCATGAACAGTTATGTTCTGGGTTACATATTGGCTTACATCTCTGGGAATACTCGGCACAACAATACAACGTTGATAGAATAGCTCGTCAAATGGGTTTTGACATACATGTTACTTTCAGTCGCCGTGAGGTGTCCTCTGTAGATATACTGAAGTGGGAAATATATATTGCCGATATTGCAGTGAAGAGTGTTCCTTTCTTGTGCTCGGGTAGGCAATCGTGAGTGATACTGAATCCGAAGATTTCTGAAAACGACAGCTGAGTCTTATTAAGAATTCATTACGAAGCATGGTCCTCCCTCTCAGAAAAATCGAGATAATTATTAAAGATTAAAGTCGATCTCTGAAGTGAAACGAAAGTTAATCATTTTGATAGAACAGGTAACAATCTCTTAATTTTATTTATGTTTTATAGTATGTGGTTTTGTATAGTAGCTGAGTGTTGAGTTTTTAATTATAGGCGGAACGCTCCGTACATTCTCGAACCAATAAATCCATCATGGTTGTTGGAAGTTCCCGTCCCGCGAATGGTAGGCCACGTATGATATTCCCTCGTAATATTGCAACACTCCTACTTGCTCGGTTTGGAAAGTCAACCTCCTTTGGTATAACAACGGTAATATCAACGAATGTTGATGGCAACGTAAGCAAATCATGTAATCTCGGAGTTAAACAAGTAATTATCCCGGAGGTGAGGCAATCAAATATCTCTGAAGGCGATAATAGTCCCCGAGTTTCAGTAGGTACTCTTGGCATGGATGAAGATATTCATGGTAGTGAATCTGAAAATTCTGAATCCGTAGAGAAATCCGTTGAAAATGGTGTCTCTTGTTCGGACGAAGAAACTCTTCCTTCCCCTTATAGTCTCTCTCGACTACAAGTAAGTTTTTTTCTTTACTTTTAGAATTATAATCAATATGCTTTACATGGATAAATAAATGGAAATATTCCCAAAGAAACATGGAATCATCTTTAATCCCATCGTTAGAAAATTTAAAATTTGAAACCTTTAGAAAAAACGCTTTAGATTTTTCATATAACGTCCGTTTTTGATGGTTAATTCCAATTCGAAATCATAAAAAGATCACATATCTCCTAATAGGAAAAAAGTTTAGTTTTAGAGTTTGTTTGGGCAGTCAAACGGATCAAACAATAAGCATTCATGCAGATTTAAAATGACAATTTTTTGGTTTGTATTTCGTCTAGTATCCGAGCCATATCTCCTAGACGGTTCTCGAAATAAAGATCTCTTTTAGTATGTTGTAGTAGACACATAAATGGTCGTTTTGGTATATAATTCACCTTTTATTTATTCACCATTTATCCATAGTTTTTGAAACCGTACAACAAAATATAAAACGTTTCTGACGCGGTTGTCGTGAAAACATATTGTGATAGTCTCAAATCATATATTTCCATCATAGATATTTCATAATAAAATTTTATTTTATTTGTGAGCATATATTATGAGTTTTATGGTTCATACTTAAATTTCTATCCTGACCCATGGGATAACTGTTTTTAGAAGAAAAATGGGATGAAACAAAGAAACAATCTTGATGATGAAAGAATGGAGGTTGTTATAGTTCGGGATATTGACAACGTTATTTTTCCAATCCATCATAGTGGGCATTCTAACTATGATGTTATTGTTGAAAGTGATATCCCGGATGATTCCCATATTACGGGTAATGAAGTGGCAGAGATTGCATCGCCAATTGAATACCCGAATGCTGGAAATGCTTTTGAATGACGATGTGGTAGGCTTCTTCCTGGATACCAGCTCGTTGGAGGCTTCAGTGTTCCATCCACTTATTTTGATCTGTACACCAAGATGTGGGAGAGATTCATCCACCTAGTTACAGGCGATTCTGGGAACTATCGTGTTTATGAGCGAGTTGTCGCTAATTTATTGCCAATGACAGAAGAGATGGACGAGATACCTATAATGGAAATTAATTATGTTGCAGTTGAATAATGGGAAAGTTGCACTTTAAAAGGCTTTAAAGGAATCAGAGGAGTCTGGACTCAAAGTTGCATGGGTTCGCCACTGTTTTGAAGCAATCAAGAAGCACATATTTGAAACAGACTGAATCTCTAATTAGGGTGCCATTGTTATACAAAGGCGCAAAGTGGAGAGACTTGCGTTGAAATTCAAGCATGCAACCGAAGATCTTTCCAAGATGAAAGAATCATACTCTGAGGAAGGAAAATCGATTTTCAAGAATTTCTTTTGATTATGAACATCTATATATTCTGAGAGACAAAAGCTTTATCTTCTTTTTGTTTTGACTAAGTAGGTAATGATAAATGATTCGGGAGAGATTTTTTTGAAATGATATGTTTTTCTTAGATTAATAAAAATGAAATCTTAATTATTAAATACAAAGTATTGGAGGTGTTTTGGTGGAATTACAAAACATTGCAAGGTACTTAAAAAGGAAAATCTGAAAACGATATAACAATGTTTAAGCCATGGATGCGTTGATCCACTTGACGTGTACTAATATCCTTACTGACTCATTGGTGTTAACTAGCTTGTAATAATAACCACCTAGTATGGCTTCAGTGATCATATAAGTTTCTCTCCTAGTAGAAGAGGTTGCCACAGAGAGCCATCTTTCCCTAGTTGTCTTCAGAACCCAATCTCCAACTTGAAAGGGATTGGGTTTCATTACTTTGGTCCCAGGATGATTCCATGAAATAGTTGGAACATGTACATGGCATTTTTTATGTGTCTGATCATCCCCTGAATTATAAATGGTTCTCTAGCATTTTTTTATTTCCAGCAGATTCAACTCCTATTTATTTAATAAAGTATTGGAAAGGATCAACTTTCCATTCACATCGCTTAGTAAGAGGGAGGTTGATCTCGGGATCAAGTCCCTAAGTATTGATGGGCCGTGGGGTGGCTGGTTGTAAAGAGGGAGACTGGACAAGACTTACTTGGGTACTACATTTGTGGACGTACGTACGGTGTCTTTCCTGTAAAGTTGCTCCATAATTATGTGGTAGTCTGATGGTAAGTAAATTTGTGAGTCTGTTTCCTTAATAACATTTCTATGGAGAGTTCGACAATGAAGAATGCAACATGGCAGGTCATATCTTGTTACTGTGAATCCACATATATCCCAAAATTATGTCGTAATATGAATCTCCCTTGAAAATGTAGAACTTGGTATTCGCATGAGCAGTTTCGAGAGTGATGTGACCATAAGTATCTTTATATTTCCCTAAAGGACCTTTGATTGTGGTTAGAACATAAGTGGATTCAAGAGGAATAATTCCCATAACCTTGAGTGCACTGATATGATAATATTGACAGTCATAACAACATCAGTCAGTGAATTCTTGTATTCGGTATACTTTAAAGAAAATATGGTGAGAAGTCCCTTGTTATACTTCTGTTTAATTTTTGTAGTTCTTTCTTTCAGGGAAGATTTTGAGCATGTCATGACTTTCCTTAGAAAAAATAAATGTTTACCATCCACGATGTGGTTGAGGGCGATGAACATGTCTTTGCATTGTGTCTGTGATAAGTAGATGATATCTCATAAATAATTCATCATGGACTGGACCGTCTGACTGACAGGCTCCCCAGAGATAGTGAAACGTCTAATGATGTGTGTCGCTTACGCAACAAATTACTTCAGATATTTTCCACTAATACTAATAAATAATATAGTGGTAGTAAGGATCGTTCCCACGAGGAGCTGCCAATTGTTATTTGTTTTCAACTTCTTATGTAACCAAGGGGGGATGTAGAATTACTAATCAAAATTATACTAATTAAAATAAAGGAAATAAAGGAGGAGATTAAGGTAAGAAAGTACTTATTAGGGGTTTCATATTCCGTCACCAAACAAGCTATTCAATCGATTAGAGATAATATTCAATCCTTCTCATACCAATAACCCCAAAACATCCTATCGTAGGCTTACTTCGGCAAAAATCCTTGTATCATCAAAGGCGTAAGAGTCACTCTTTGAATCCGTCTCAGTGGATAACTTGGATAAATAGCCACTCAAGTTTAACCCAATGAAAACAATGGTCTTCGTAAGTTGATGTTATTCTAAGCAATCCGGTGCAAGAGCCACACAAATTTAACCTAGGTTAAGCTTCTATACGTAATCGCATGGCAACATCCCGTCGTTAACAACTATGTTATGCTACTTGTGATTAGAGTTCTTCAAAAATTTCGAATCTCAAACCCTAGTCTAGCTTTAGATATGAACACAAGACCATTCAATTTGCAACTTGAACGAGCAAGCCTTCAATCATACATGGCGATATAAACAGTAGAACATAAGCGATAAAAGAGATCATTAACATTAAAACTAATCATCCAGATTGATTTATATGTCTAGTTCCAACTAAATCCCCACCCAATAAAACAAAGTCATCTACTCATGGATTTATTAAAACCCATGAAAAATGTACAAAGAAGAAGATGGGTTCCCCGTAAGGGGAAAACCCTAGGTTTTTGATGTAGAAGATGTAATATGATGGGTAGAGGATTAGAGATTACTTCAAAGATATATGTAGGGTTGCACAAAAAACCGAAAAACCGGCAAAACCGCACCGAACCGAGCCAAAAAAAGACCGAATCGAGCCGAACCGAACATCTAATGGTGATGCACGGTTTTGGAAAAAAATAACCGGTTAATTTTGGTTCTACCCTTGAACCGAACCGAAAAAACCAAAAAAACCAAAAAAAACCCGAATATTTATGATCGTTAGATTCTTCATAATATTAGCCGTTGATCTACCCATCATTAGGGTTTGAAACAGTGTAGTAAAGATCTTGAAATCCAGTTCTCTTTTAGTTTTTGTTCTAGAGCAAACAACAGAGAGAAAAAAGAAGAAGTAAGAGATGGGAGGAAGAGGAGGAGGAGATGGACACAACACGACCTACAAAGGGTTGACAATGCATCAACCAAAACAATGGCATACTGTTACTGGAAAGGGCATGTGTGCTCTCATGTGGTAACTCTCTTTTTCTCTCTATATACATTTTTCTTCAATTTCAGCAAACCCTAAATTACTTCATCTATTTGAATACCCCTAATCTGTGTTTTAGATTAGGGCATTTAACCGGTACTGATTTGTTTTATTTTAAGTAGGGAATAAGATTGGATTCGTTTCATTTCCTAGGGTTTGGAATTGATAGCACTACATAGGCTGTTCTTTAATTCATCTACTTTAGATTTAAATTTGAGCATTTTTGTTCCTTAAATGAATTTTTTCTGATTGAAGATATCAGGAAGAGTTTGATTATTGATATAATGATTGACACTGTTTTTCTGGGAATTCCTTCCCCTCTTTCGTTAACCTCATTGAGAAGCAGTTAATTTGGGAATTGGATTGAATTCATTTCATTTGTTAGGGTTTGAAATTGATAGGATTAGAAAGGCTATTCATAGATACAACGGATGATTATACTTGATCTGAAACTGTATGTTGTTTGAGAGTTTACTGTGATAAAGGAAGAGACTGATCAGGTTATAGGGTGGTGAAGATTAGGTTAAAGGGATGGGATGTAGAAGCATTACAGAATTTTTTTGACCAATTAATCTGTTATATTACTTGTGTTTTTTTCTTATAAATTTTGGAACGTAGTTGGGAAATTGTAGTTATTGCATTTCATTTTTACACTTACCGGTTAAAACCAAACCGGAACCGAAAAAACCGAAACCGAGACGGTAAAAAACCGAACTGAACCAAAAAACTTAATGGTGACACTCGGTTTCAAAACCGAAAAACCGAGACTCTCGGTTTTGATAATGGTTAGGGCAAAAACCGAACCGAACCGAGCCATGTGCAGCCCTAGATATATGATATATCTTGTTTGATCCTTAGATTCTTCTTTTATAGCTTTCAATGATTGTCCCTCAAGTATCCTCTCCTTCTAGGGTTTAGAATCCTTCCGGGACCATGTTTTCTTGATTTAGAAGCCCAAAACGTGTCTTAAAAGTGGCCTACGTCGAGTCATAATCAGTAGACTCATCTATCCTCTTTATTCCGATTGTTTTTGTGAACAAATATTTCTGATCCAAAACCATCCATAATCGGTAGTCTCGGGTCCTTATTATCGCCCGATTATTTTGCTGAGCGTTTTACTTACTTCTTCTCGGCTGTTTTGCTAATAACTTCCTCATACGAACTCGGAATGACCTCATTATTTTTGTATTATCTTCATATTTCAATTCTCTTCAAGAAAATGATAAGAAATTTCGGAATCGCACGATTTGAATTTGGTCTTCTTCACTTGTAGAACTTGACTTCCTTGTTCATTTTATGTCGCAATGAACTCATTTCTTCTTCTTCGGTTGAATCTACTTCAAGACTCCTAAGAAAATCATAAACAAACAAAATATAAAAGCATAATGATATAAAAACTAACTAGAAAGCAAATAATTAGAGTATCAAACTAATGCAAATAATGGACCTATCAAATTCCTCCATACTTTCCTTTTGCTAGTCCTCGAGAAAACTACCTAACTAAAACTAAATACAACAACTCCATTTCATCGAGGATAGGATTACACTTAACATTTGTGACAAGCCTTTAAACCCCTAGGTGTCCCTAATGGACGATTTCTAGTCTCGTAAGGGTTTATAAGAGGTATACCCATAAAACCTACTCCAACTTTAAAGTCACAAGCATCCAAAGAGCTATGAGGACATAAAGTTTCTGCACACTAATAAGAATTTAGAAATACTAAAGAACATTATTCTCATGCTTAACTCTTGTGTTAGGAGAAAACCACCATATGAACGAACCCAGCCTCAAGAGAAATCGGATAAGCATTCTGCCTTTACTGCTGCCTCACCAATAGGGTTTTACGAAATTGCACTCAAAAGACGCACTTTATATTTCTCATATGTGCAGGCAGGAATAAAGATAGAAATCCTGCACACATTAAATGTGAGAAGAAAAAGGAACCTTCCGAATTATATGAAGATGTTATCCCATAGAAACGCGGGACGAAAAGGAACCTTTTTTTTATTTTTCTAATGATCTCTTAGAAACAAATCAACCACTATGCAAGGATGGGAATGCTTACTTACCTTCTCACCTGGTCTACAATAAACACCACTCTCACAGCAAATTGAAACGTCTTCGGTCTTCAACTGTTGATGACGAACTCTTGAACTTCATAGAACTTTGAAAATTGTAACTCTTTTCCTCAATTTGTTGTTGCTTGAAACCTTTTCATATATTTCTTGTCCCCCACGGCTTTATTAAACGAATATAAAAGAAAATATACACTAAAACAATATAAAACACTTTTTTTCCTATATTTTTTTTCCTTTTTAAAAAAAAAAAAAATTTCTTCGTTTTTATTTTCTTTTTTAAATTTTTTTTCTTCGTTTTTTTTTAAAGAAAACTTCAAATAAAATACAAACTAACAAATTTAACTAATATAGCCATGAGAGAAGGACTTTACCAATTGATTCTTCATAACTTGTATTGTCTCGATATCATAAAGTTCACTACTTCTCATCTTTTGATTTCTTTCACTTTTGTACATAAGTCTTCAACATGTATATATAATTCCGCTCTTTGTATTGTTGCTTCACTTGAATTTGATATTTCTCTTACTTGTATTGTTGCTTGTAAACCTTGAACGTCTTCAACTTTCCTTCAAATGTTTGATGCTCTACTTGTTGATGATGATGTGTTTCTATTGCTGCTTTGTTGAGAGAATGGTGCCAACTGCAAATTAGACTACAAGACAAAGTTAGCAATTCTGATGACACCCTCATGATTGATAGAAATAATACTCAAGAGATCAAAAAGTAGTATTGAAATTGGTGCGAAGTTGGGTAGCTCATCATTCTACCCGGAGTTTACGCAGATGAAACACTATAACCGGACAATTTAGACAGGTACAAAGAATTGAAGGTTTGGTGCCTCGTTCATGGGTATTGAATGATCATCTTCTCTAATACTCTATTCTCTACCGGAGGTTTAAGTCCCTTTTTGTCATCTCTACCCCCTCAACAACTAAGAAACACAAATATAGTTCTTTAATACTTCTAAGTTCAGTTATTTCGGTTAGAACTTCGTATGTAGAATTAGCTAGAAGTATACTGTGGCTCTTAAATCTATATAAGTTGGAAGTTTTCATGTAAATATGTACAAAAAGTTTAAGAAAATTCTACCTACAAAAGCGAATATTAACAATTTAAATACTTAACCCCCCACACTTAAACTTTATGTTGTCCTCAATGTAAATTGACTCATCCAATGTAAAATCAAGGTGGAAATTCCTAATAATGATATGAAAATATAAAATAAAATTAAAAAGATAAAGATAGAAATACAAAACCAATGGGTTGCCTCCCATTCAGCGCTTAGTTTAACGTCCTCAGCCTGACCTTCCGGTTATTGCCCGTAAACCAACAATCTAAAAATCTGAGGATCCGCCTAGATAACAATCTGCAATTCTAATAACAGCCTCACACAAATGTTAGCATATGATAGTACTAGTGAAACCATTATCATCAAGAAGTTACCCTCACACTTAGTCTTTTCTATACTTGAAAGTGTATAAAGAACATATAATTTGGGAGCTTCTATAGGTTTCTCATGGGTAACCTGTACATCGTTAGGATCAAGCATCTCTAATTATAGATACTTAGAAGTAAAATAATCTGTTAAAACGTTGGAAGCACACAACTCCAATCCTAAGTGAGGTATTTTCCTAAAAATTGGGTTTACAACTCTTTGAGAAATTACTTCGATTAAAGGGGGGATCATTAGAAATAGAGTTACGCAAAGGATTTGACAAACCTTCCACTGTCTCTTGTATTACATGATCCTCATTGTTTATAAAGAACTCCAATGAATTATTTACCTCTTGTGTATTGTGGTCCTCTATCAAACTTTTTAACCAATCTTCATTAGTCTCTATCTCAACCAAAATCTCGGCATCAACACTGTAATTATATTCCTTGGCAAGCTCAATTGGGTCTTCCAAAATATTACTCAATCTAGCCTCATCCTTAAATATTTCATCATCTTCGATATCAGACTCTTCATCAGAATCTTTTTCGACTTCATATTCTCCATTAGCAAAACGTCGTTTGAATTCCATAATATGGTACTACTAATTTCTTGGAGAATTTCTTCTGGTGCTCTGTTATCTTCCAGTTGATATAATTTTTTCGAGAGTTTTCTTATATTTACACGTTTTCTACTATTACTTATAATAGGATTACTGAACTACGATTCTTCCCGTTGAATGAGTGAATGATCATAAATACGATCATAGTCGAGTAAGGTCTACTGTTGTAAAATTCGTTTGCTGCAACATTCTCTCTATTAAGTATTGGATCAATCCGGTCTAGTCTCTGTTGCATGTCCTTTAATTGATCTAAAACCTGCATACAACTTGAGAGGAGCCAATTATAAGTATAACTATCTCACCTTCTTTGTGGTTGTTGACCTACATACCCACCATAAGGTTGTTGATATGTATGAAAATCACCAACAGATTTCGTAGGGTATTGATCAAAACAAAATGATTGATTCTGATTGTATCCCATGGTCGGTTGGAAGTTATTGAAAGATTGAGAATTATAACAAAACTGGTTACCACCATAATATGCCTGATCTTGTGCATCATACATGTTATTTTCGTAAGGAAACATGATGACACACAAATAGTAAAAAAAAAAAATCTAACTAAAAATTTAAAAAGGAAAATAAAAGTGATGTATAAAATATGTTTCCAGAATCTACCTTCCGCTTTTAACGGATGCCGAATTCCACCAACGAGTTGTTTCCACCATGATAACCTAAAACCTGAAAAGACTAAGAGAAAAATGTAAATAGAACTAAAAAAAAAAATCTCAAACAAAAACAATTGCTAATTGTTCCCCGGAAGTGGCGCCAAAATTTGATGTGTGTCGTTTGCGCAAAAAATTACTTTAGATGTTTCCCACTAATACTAATAAATATAGTGGTAGTAAGGATAGTTCTCACGAGGAGCAGTGAATTGTTATTTGTTTTCAACTTCTTATGTAACCAAGGGGGGTTGTAGAATTACTAATATAAATTATACTAATTAAAATAAAGTAAATAAAGGATAAGAATAAGGTGAGAAAATACTGATTAGGGGTTTCATCTTCCGTCACCAAACAAGATCTTCCATAGATTATAGATAACATTCAATCATTCTCTTACCAATAACCCTAAAGCATCCTATCGCAGGCTTACTCCGGCAAAATTTCTTGTATCATCAAAGGCGCAAGAGACAGTCTTTGAATCCGTCTCAATGGATTACTTGGCCCAAGATCCACCCAATTTTAACCCAATGAAAGCAATGGTCTTCGCAAGGTTGAGGCTATTCTAAGCAATTCGGTGCAAGGGCCACACAGATTTAACATACGTTAAGCTTCTACACATAATCGCATGGCAACATCCCGTCGTTAACAACTATGTTATGCTATTTTTGATTAGAGTTCTTCAAAAATTCCGGATCTCAAACCATAGTCTAGCTTTAGATATGAACACAAAACTATTCAATTTGCAACTTGAACGAGCAAGCCTTCAATCACACATGGCGATATAAACAGTAAAATATAAGCGATAAAAGAGATCATTAACACTAAAAATAATCATCCAAATTGATTTATGTGTCTAGGACTTCCAACTACATCCCCAACCAATAAAACAAAGTTACCTACTCATGGATTTATTAAAACCCATGGAAAATATACAAAGAAGAAGAATGGTTTCGCCCTAAAGGGAAAACCCTAGGTTTTTGATGTTGAAGATGTAATATGAGGGCTAGAAGATTAGAGATTACTTCAAAGATGTATGATATATCTTGTTTGAGCTTTAGATATCTTCTTTTATAGCTTTCAATGCTTATCCCTCAAGTATCCTCTCCTTCTAGCGTTTAGAATCCTTCCCGGACCATATTTCCTTGATTTAGAAGCCCAAACCGTGTCTTAAAAGTGGCTACGTCGAGTCATAATCGGTAGACTCATCCATCCTATTTATTCCGATTATTTTTGTGAAGTACACAAAGATTTCTGACCCAAAACCGTCCATAATCGGTAGTCTTGGGTTCTCACTATCCCCGATTATTTTGTTGAGCGTTTTACTTACTTCTTCTCGACTGTTTTGCTTATAACTTCCTCATACGAACTCGGAATGACCTTATTCTTTTTGATTTATCTTCGTATTTCAATTATCTTCAAGATGATGCTAACAAATTCTGAATTTGAACGAGTTGAATTTGATATTTGGCCCTTCTTCACTTGTAGAACTTGACTTCCTTGTTCATTTTTATGTCGTAATGAACTCATTTCTTCTTTTCTGGTTGAATATACTTCAAGGCTCCTAATAAACTCATAAACAAACAAAATCAACGCATAATGATATGAAAACTAACAAGAAAGCAAAGAATTCGAGTATTAAACCAATACAAATAATGCGCCTATTATCTAACAGGTAGAGCATTCTTGTGGACTCCTTCAGTCCCCAGGTGTAGTTCTCCTAAATCAACCTTTTCTTTGAAGATACGTTTCACACCGTTACATTCACTCGAGGGTGACTGGCGAATCTTTAAAGTGACAATATTTGTAGTTTTTTATTTCATGGTCACTTGGCATGCGACAAACGGGCGGTAATATGATAGCACCATCTTGTATCCATGCTTTGAGTAGTTCGGTTATCTCCTTTATAGAGATGGGAAAGTCTGGGATTGTTTAGGACTCCCTGGATTGTTGTTGACGTGGAGGAAGAGCTGGAGTCAGCGCAAGGGCTGTCTATGCTTGATTCGCTCTCCTAAGTGCACGAGTTGCTGGAGCTATGGCTGGGGAAGGATGATGCGTGTAGTAGGTGCACAAATTATTTTACTTATCTTCTACTTCATGAATAAATAATATAGTAGTAAATAAGATTCGTTCCCACGAAGAGCAAGGTGTTTTAGTTGTTAAACATCACAAAGGGGGTTTGTTTTGGATAATTAATAACTAACAAAGCGATTAAAAGTGATTAAATTGCAAGCAATAGAGAGAAATATGATTGAGGAATCCTTCTTCGTTACTAAACGATCATCAAATTAGTATATTCATTTATTCTTTATTAATCACATATTATCACCAACTGTAGGATAACATTTATGCTTAGCTATCCCCAAAATTTTATACATCACTTGGTACCAGGTACGCTTAGTCAACAGGTTATATTTGGATGAACCACCCTAAAGTATGCTCTCAAGGTGTAATTAAATCGAATGCCTTAGGATTTGTGAATTTAGGTTTGATCCTAGTAGTTAAAATCAGTACGGTCGGTCCACTTTCTAGTGTTATTTTTACTTGCGATTGCTCCACAGAATCCCTTTGCAAGGTCTCATAATTTCTACTTGTGTAAGAGTTATTCAACAATTACGGAAATCCTTACCCTTCACTAGCATTAGATTTACTAACAAACTAATTTAGTTGGCCACCTAAACAACTTATCAATAAATCATAAACATTAATTGTGTTAAACCAAATCATAATCATGTGAAATATTAGAAAGATAGATTTATATGCTAAATTAAATCATGATTAGAACTTAGAATTTATCCTCAGTCAATGAGAAGTTTAGATACTCATGGATGTAGTAAAATCCATGGTATACATATGATAAGTAGAAAATAAATAGTCACGGTGATGAAAACGCTCCAAAACCCTAGCTTTTCCTCTTGTGTTCTCCAAAAGCTTGATTAAAAAAATATGTGTATATATCCCAAAAAATAATTAGAAAAATCTCTTAAATAGATATCCCAAGTTGTATAGGTGCCTGTGCTCAAATCCAGGTCAAAATATGTTTCTAAAACATCAAAATATGCCAAAAATAGGTCATGACAAGCCTTAGACGTGAGAAAAATGGTTAAGTATAGCTAATGGGCTCACATAAAGTTGTATGAAACCCAACCCCTTTTCACGTGAACTTTAGTTACCTCGATTGGTCTGACCATCGAGAAACTATTTTTCTTCTGAATTTTATTTGTCTCCATCCACTTCCCTCGATGAGTCTGGCCATCGTGAGAAAATATTTCTTATGACTTTTTATAAATTTGCCTTGATGACTTCGTCGCTCCGAGAATTATTTTTCTTCCTGACTTTTGTTTTAAACTCCATCCACTTCACCTAACTCTTCTAACCAAGGATATATCACTAACATACCTGTTTTATTGCTCGAGTTGTTATCTTCCCTGACTTTCTCAACCACACTTCTTTGACAACAAACTATTCCACTCTTCATCTCTCTGCCAAGCTCGAGCTCTATCTTTCCATCATGTTCCTTTCTTCCTCTCAAAACTTCTGTCAACGGTTCCAACTAACAATCACCATCATTCAATGGAACACAACATATCTATTTTATTTAAAACCATCAGCGACCCATCTTCTAACTTCTCTTTCCATCAATCACCGAGTTCCTTGTTTCTCCCATAACTTCGGAATGACTTCATTCTTTCGTCATTGATTTTATTTTTTCGATCTACGAGATAATGACAAGAAATCATGAATGTAGACGAGTTCCACTTGGTCTTTGGGTCTTCTTCATTTGTACCATTTATTTTCTCGCATAATTAAGTGTCAATTCACTTCTAATAAAATATAAATAAACAAAAAACAAACGTAATATACAATAATTCACAAGAAACATAGAAAATATTAACATGAAATAACACTCAAAATAAAAGCAAAAATATGCACTTATCAAAGGCACTGGCACCAATCATTTCTGTTGTTGTACTTCTGTCATTGGAACTTTCCTCTTACTACCTTCACTGACTGCGGTTACAGATGGATGGAGGTTATATGTCCTATTGGTGAGTCACTGACTGCTGTGACTCTCAAAGACCTTCTCATTCTTGATAGGTCTAGCTCTTCCTGATATGGCAGGTGCAGTAGTAGTCGATCGTTTGGCGGCCTCTTGAAGTTCGAAAAAACTTTGAAAATGCAAATTCTCTAGCAGAGAACGATATACTAGTATCATTCCATTGATACAAAGTTCCACTAGTTGTAATTCAGTTATATTAGGATTATTACAATCAAGAGATTGAGTTCTGAACCTCTTGACATAATCATTAGGATGTTCGTTATCCCCTTGGAATAATCTCCCCAAATCCGATAAGGCAACCTGTTCGGAGATAAAGAAATATTTCCTGTATAAGACGTTAAGTATCTCACACCAGTTAGATATGTTTTCAGGAGAAATGTTCTTGTATCAGGTGTACGCTCTCCCAGTGAAAGATTTTGAGAATTCTATAAGACGAAGTACATGATACTCGTCTCCTAATGATTCCAAAAATCTCTCTCTCTCTCTCTCTCTCTATATATATATATATATATATATATATATATATATATATATATATTCATGAGCATTCCCAGTCCCATCATAATGAGAATGAAGGATAGAGTATCCCCTCGGGTGAGGAATTCTTTGGATTTTAAGAGGATATGGGGGTTGGTGTTGATGAATTACATTTGGTCCCTCCTTCCTATGATTTTTTTAGGAACCTTTCAAGTTTGTCACAAGTGATAAAATTGGATTTTTGGTTTCTTTCTTGTCCGTGATCAGCAAGGTCGTGGAATTCAACATCCTCCCGGGTGAGAACCCTTGACGAGCTGGCATTATTAGACCTGAGAGCGTTTTAGGTCTGTCGTTGCTCCGGTATTAATTTCTCTGTGAGAGTTTTTAGAAATACAAGCTCTTTCTTCTGAGTGGTGGCCATGTTTGTTTGAGTTCTAGCGAAAGTCTCCTGACTCTGTGAGAGGATTTAGAAATACAAGCTTTACAATTTTCGGTCTCTCGTGTTACCCATGGAAGTTTTAAGAGGAATGGTTTCATTGGTACCATCATTATCATTACCAGGATTCAGATTAAAATTATTAGTTACTATCCCTGACCTTAGATCGACCATTTTTGAAAAAGAATAAGATGTTTTGCAACCGAGAGATTGATCTCTCTTATACTGTGGTCACCAAAATGTTTTAGTGGAAAAACATATAAAAGGGTGAAAAGGTAAACTGTAAATAATACGAGAGATTAAAATCATACAAGGCTAGCATAAAGTCGTTCAATCCTTGCTTCGGTCACACAGAAGGAAAAATGTTGATTTTATGGAAAGAAGCATAAAAGGTGAGATCAAAGCTTGGTGAGTTCTAGTCGGAGAACTCCAATCTCTGTGGTAGAGTTCACATAGAGAAGATGAAGTGGTTTAGGATAGTTTGGTGAACTTTCATAAACTTGTGATTTCTAACTTATGTTGTTCTTTTTTGAAAATACAAGAAGTCTTCTATTTATATTGTTTGAACTCTTGATCTCGTAGAAAGTGGAAAAGATTGAGAGATAATGAGGTGGAGAACGTGGTTGAGAATATGCCAGTATTGCTGGGATAACTCTTGAAATAGTAACCCCCTTTATGGCTGGGAGAATTCTCGTAACTGTATTGCTTATAATTATCTCCTTTAGTAACGACCCTTTAATTCCTTTTCATCGTGGGTGTTCTGCTACATCTCACATGCTATAGACCTCCAGACCATACCCCCATGTGACATGTTTGATGTCTTGTATATTCGATGGTTGGGTCATATGAATGAATCTTTCGCATAATCTAACTACTAATGTTAAGTCTAAGTGCGCAAGTTTGAAAGCGGCAAGACTTGGAAAAGGCATAAACTTGGAAGTGACGAAACTGGATCTGCACAAGCTTGGTAATGAAACAAGCTTGGAAGGGTCTAAAGTCAAGATAAAACAAAAGTTCTCAAGGATTGAGCATGGGATCGGCGTCATGCTCTCAAGGACTAACCAAGGTTAGCGTCACTTTTTCGAGGACCGAGCAAGGGTTGACATGTGCTCGAAGGGGAAAATACAACATTGCGTCCCGGAGGAACGAGCATGGAATCGTGTCCCTGAGGATTAATCAAGGCATGGTCCTTGGGGACCAAGGCTTGGTGATCGAGTAAAGCATGGTCCTTAATAGGGTTGTACATGGTAACGGGTTTCCACGGAAACCCGCCAAAACCGAACCGAATTGGCCAAAAAAACCGAACCGAACCGTTTACTAATGGAAAGGTTATGGAAACCGGTAGTCACGGTTTCGGTTTTGGTTTATCCAAAAACCGAACCGTTATACCATGGAAAACCGACTATTTAAGACTGATATATCTAATCTGAACCCTTCATTACCCTTGATATATAATCTCACCCTAACTTTCTAACCCTAGTTCTTTTCTAGTTATGGAAGAATTTTCTTCTAGTTATGGAAGAATCCACTTTTTTTTAAAAAAAAAAATAATTTTTTGATTCTTTTTTTGAATTTTTTGAATTTTAGTTTTCCAAACGGTTAACCGAAACCCGTTGGAAAAAACCGAAACCGAGAGAAAACCGAGTAAAACCGAACCGGCGGTAAACGGAACGGTTATGAAAAAATAATTGAAAAACCGACCTTGCCGGTTTCGGTTTTGGTTTAGCACAAAACCGAACCGAAACCGGCCATGAACACCCCTAGTCCTTAAAGACTAAAACTTAATGCTCGAGCAAGGCATGGTCCTCGGGGACCAAGGCCTCGCGGTTCGCACAAGACATAGTCTCTGAGGACCATGGCTTCATGTCTCTGAGGACTAAGCGAGGTGGGTCCTAGAGACATTTATGTTCTATATTTTTGACCCGAGATATAAATAAATTTATAAATTCAAATGTTTTGATATGAGACAGATAAATTTATAATTTTTACTTCTGTTAAAATTCCATCATTTATAGTTTTATATACATCTCTTAAATTTTTATTATCATTGAAACAATAAAAATTACTTGTACTGGTAAACCTTGCCCTAAGATTCCAAGGTAAATTACAAGTGAAGCCAAAGAAAAGATCGACAACTAAGAGATTCAAAAGGGAGTACAAGTCAGAAACATATGGAAATATCTTATTAATGGCATTTTACTGTCTCGAAGATATTAACACAACATGTCAAATCTCCATAGTTCACACCATATCTTCCATAGGCTCCAATAAAGTACCCCAAAGTGGTAATGAAGAAGCTTAATGTTTATCATGGCTTGCACGTTGTTGTTTGCCCGCATCCACCATTTGTGACTTGAATAAACTTCTTCCTTTTGGCCTACACCTTTCAACTTTTTTGTATCTAAGCGTGGGTTGCCTCCTCCTTATAGGATCAAGCCGTTACCGAAGATTACCATTGATGCTACAACGCTCAACCACTGAACTTCGATCCCTCTCAAGGCCACCTTTGTATCCAGTTGGGCTCTGTAATTTTCTCTTACTCTGACTTATGTTTAGGTACCTAGAATAACAATGACATGGAAATGATGTTAAAAACGAGAAACTCTACTTTTCCTATTTCTGGTCTCATTCAGGCTGATTTTGCTGTTACCAATCAATTGTCTGATCATCTAAATAATCCACACCAATGGAAATGACTTCACAAGGGAATGATCAAGTTTTTGACAAGATTAAGCATTATGTTAGCAAATAGGGGAGACTCAGGTATCTACTAGACTCATTCTCACAGTTTTCTAAGATTCTGTGCTAACTATTTTTCCTTAACAAGTTAAAATTCTGGATTCCATTTTATTCAAATATGAAATGCCATGCTTGGAATGTTCATGGTCTAGCAAATAAGTTTAGAAACCAACAACATCATAATTTGGTGAAAATCCAAAATCCATATTTCATATTTCTTACAGAAACTAAAGTAGATACCAATGGAATGATTCTATAGCTCAATCCTTGCATTATCTTCGAAATTGGATGGTTATGATGACTAGAGACATCGTCACTCGTAAACCGTATTTTTTTATCCTTGTTGAATTTAAATTGAAACCTAAAAGGAAAATTGCTCTTCCCTGTATGATAAGTATTCTTTTTTTCCGTGGTCTTTCTCGTGGTCTTTATTTTATATACATAACCCTTTCTTTGATCACTCTTATACGTCCCAATAGACTCATAAACCATTTAAAAGCGGGTAGGTTTTATTTGATTATTCTGGATTGTAATGCACCTCTTTTTCCAACCCTTGTTCTCGAGCTCATTTCTTTGCATCATTTATATATTCTCATTCAAAGTTTTTGGCATAGCGGTTATTTGTATCCTAGGAAAAATACCAATAGATGTTAGTTGATCATCCATAGGTTCAAATATAGGCTCGATCTATAAAAATTGAAAATATAACACAATATTAGTCGAAAATAACATATAAAAAACACACATATGGATATGTATATTACTCTATAGCTAGTCGTATGGGACTTTGGAATACACATACAGTTAGCTTATCCAGACGTAGACCAGTAAAAGGTACATTGTGGTTAGGCATATACTTCTTAAAGATAGTCGTAGGTGACTCTGGAATACACATACGGCTAGCTTACACATATGTGGACCAGTAAAAGTTCTATTAGGGCCAGGTCGATACTTCTACAAGCTAGTCGTAGGTGAATCTTGAATACATATACAGCTAGATATCCATCGTAAAAGAGAAAACAACATACTTATGGCTAGGTAACCTGGCCGTAGCCCGTAGACGTACTACATTAAATAGCATTTAATATTTTCATACACATACGGCTGGAAAATTCACTTGCGCACCTAGCCGTAAAAAGATCATACGGCTGGGATATCATGATTTCTTAGTTGTAACCTTCTTATATGATAAGTTACGGTTGTAAATTTTGGATACGAAAAATGCAAAAAAAAACCAAACTTTTTACATATTTTAAGCTATTAAAAGCAACAAAATTATAATTAGCATTAAGTGACGTATATCTGACTATTATGATCATATGTTTCTTCAAATGCTTGGCTTGATTCTTCAAAATCATAATAAGGTTTATAAAAAAGTTGAGTTTGAGTTTGGGTTGAAATTTCTTGATTATCTAAGAAATCAGCCATAATTGGACCATTGTTAAGGCTTACGAGTATCTTGTCTGACTTGAGAGATGACGATTCACCTACCTCATAACAATCGTTAGATCACTCTTTTTGATCGATAAAATCCAAATTTCTTGGTTTTACAAACAAAAAAAAAAACTAATCTCTCATTTCTTCTTCTACTTCTCCTTCTAAAAGCAAAAATAGTAATTTTTGTTTTGATTTTTAAACACTACCAAATCTATTAATATAATCTAACCACCAACACTTAATTAGCTAAATTAAATAATTTTATTAATATAAATTAATCACTAACAATTTAGTTATTATCAAAAATATATGGATAAAAGGTTATTAAATTTAATATTTAATAACCCAATTTTGTATTCGTGTGAGTTCTCCATGGAAAGAATCCTATTTTAAGGCGTATCTAATGGTGATAAAATAAGGTCATTAGGTTGTAAAACTCATCACCCCCTATACAACGTTTTTTAATAATGACAGTAAAATCCTTATTGATTGTATTTATATAACTATTACTTTTTATAAATTTTATATAATTTTTTAATTTTTTTTTTAGTTTTTCATTATTTTTTTTATTTGCTTAAAAAATACTAAAACATTTAAAAAAAAAAATCAAAAAAAAAAAGTTAATAATATAAATAGGAGGTTTTCTTATCGTGTAAATAAAGAAATTAGAAAATTAAAAAAACTGAAAACAAAAATTCTAAATAAAGAAAAATAATTTAAAATAATAATAAAAATAATAATTTATTAATAAAAATAATAATTAAATAAAATATAATCAAGGATATTTAAATAATTTAACTAGCTCTAGAATACCCCTCGTCAACCCATATTAGTTAGGATAATCATCTTATACGTCTCAAAAGTTTTAAATAGAGCTGTCAATGGATCTGGATCCCCCGGTATCATAGGACCCAAAACTAGGACTGTCAATGGGTCTGGATCCCCCGGTATCATAGGATCTAAAACCGGACCCGATATATTAGAGTCGGTTCTGAATCCTAACGGTTCCGAGACCGGTTTCCAATTCTATAGACCCAGAATCAGTAAGAGACACGGGCAATCACCGGGTCCGGGTACCCGTTGGTTAATAACAGATCTAAGAGTAAAAAGCTTTTGAATTTTTTGACTCCTGAAAATGGCTATTCAAGACTTCCACAGATAGAAAAGTATCCATCTCTATTCTCTAACACATACAAATACAATATAAAGTTATAAACTTAAGTTTAGATTAGGAAAAACTGAAGTTCTTTCCTAGCTATAATAAAATCTGCCATAATATAAATACAAAAGTTGACAGACTTTAAGTTCTTTTAGTTGAAATCCGTAATGTCCGCCGTAATATAACCACAAAAGTTGGCAGACTTCATTGTATAAAGTGTAGCCCTAAAAGCTAAATGTGCATTTCCTTTACAAGTTCATATACAAAAAGAGAAGGCATGCTCTTTGGATATATCAAAAGAAATTCCCTTCAGTTGAATAAAGATTTCACCACCATATGCCCAACTGTTCCTGCAAGACATACAAATACAGTTCATCATGTTCATTCCCAAGCAGGTGTACATATCAAAATACAAAATACTTAACATTTTAACAAATTAAACAGAAGAAACTAGTGTTTCCCTAATTTTTGATACTCATCTGTTTGTTCAAACTTAGATATTCCAATGGGATATATTACAGGGGTTATTTAAGTTAGAAACAACACAGTTCACGAGCAAGAAAAATCTTGGTTGGTGTATAACAAGTTCCCACTAATAATAATTTGCTAAGTTTCCCGCCTAACAAAAAATGTCAAGAGAGAAAGGAACAAACACACCTGAAATGCGCCATCTTGTATCTCTTGAGTAAACCATAATAGGAACTTCACAAAAAACAAAAAATATATTCTCTTCTTCTTGTTCATCAGTTAGCCAATGTGCGGTGTTGCTCCTTATCCCCATCATTAGTAGTTCCATCAGCCTCATCTGATTGGAGTTCATCCACTGCCTCCAAAAGGGTCTGGAGGGAAGTATCACCTAACCCAAATCCCTCATCTAACACAAAAAAATAGTTAGTTGACACATGAACCACAGTAAATGAATCACTAAACCAATATATATATATATATATATATATATATATATAACGTGAAAGTTTGAATATGTTACTTACTCTCCAGCCCACTCCTTATCAAATCTTGTGTGCATATCAAAGCTTCAATTGTTTCTGGAAGCATTGAAGAACAGTATTTATATACAACTTTACCACCAGTGTTGAAAACAGATTCAGAAGCCACCGATGATGCAGGAATTGCTAATATATCACGAGCCATCAACGCTACAACTGGATATTTGGGTCCATGAAATTTCCACCATCCCAAAACAACAAAACTGGTATCATTCAGATTATTCATACCACTTCCCTTTTTAATAGGGTGAACATCAGCTAATAGGTATTGCTCTAGATCTGTGATAACAACAGAATTTTGTGAATTTTCTTCGAGAAATGCCGTCAAATCCGTCCTTCTAGAAGTAAAAGAACTTTGAGAAGCTAAAGTACTACCACTACTACCAACTGAAATTGAATCTTCAATGTTAACATCATTTGTCGGAATGTTTGTTGAGTATACATGAGCCGAAGAAGCATAACAGTTTTCCACTCGTACAACTGATCCATCAGCACCTTGGCAATGTTGACTCCAGTATGCTGCCCATCTACAATGCTAAAAGATAAAATTCTCTTTTGAACTTTCCATTCCTTGTCAACATAATGAGTTGTCAAAGCCATATAACCTGTATTATGAGTAGTACAAGTCCACATATCAGTAGTAAGGCTTATGCGACTCTGTACCTTACTAAAAGTCCCGTACAAATGCTTCTTTTCCATGTTAAAATCTTCATGCAATCTGACTTCGTAATGTTTTGTTTCACGAGTTTAATATGGGGTTGTAATGAAGTCGGCAACCTTCTAAAACCAATGTACTTTACCATTGAGAAAGGGACTTCATGCAAGATAATCATCCTTGCAATCCAATCACGAGTTACTCCTTGGTTGAACTTGAAGTTATAAGCAGCTACTGGCCCATCTTGTGTTTCACTAGCTTTAAGGAACATTTGGTTAATTTGCTTTGCGATCCTTTGAATAACTCAAAACTCTTCAGATGTTTTCTCAAACTACTTGTCCCATTTTTACTCTTCGCAGTAATTTTCTTCTTGCATTCTCCGTGTGTTGCTTTCCCATCTTCAAATTCATAATCACCAGAATCGCTGGAATCACCGGCTACAGTTTCTACTTCTTTCGGCACTACGGATTTTACAACTACAGTCTTCTTTGGACGCTTTGAAGTGGTAGCTTTAGGAGGCAGCATACCCGGGGGTTTCAATTATACAGGAAAACAATGATCACCAACATTGCTTCCTCTTTGTTTTTTCATGTTGCCTCTGCAAGAAAAAACCAACAAACATCTGTATCAGACGTGTTATACAGTAAGAAGAAGAAACTTTCAATTTAACATGGCACATAACATAAAGCAGAAACAAAATGATATTCAATGGACATAACTATTGTTATCATGTTCTAAAATGACTGACCATAAGTAAAATCAAACAATACCAAAACAAAGTACAGTATGTTAGGCTAAGTGGCTAACTACCCCCACCATAATTGTATTTCCCTTGAAAAAATAACATTTCAAGTTTTCAACACACAAAATCTCCATGCATGAATAGGTACCACTACCAGTACCACACAGCAGCAACATCTCCATGCATGATATGATACATACAAATCAAACCAAGGAAGTTAAAATGGAGAAATTGAAAGATATCCACTAACACTATCACTAGCAATAATTGAACATTCGGGTTTTTGTTTTCTTAACATTTCCACTGTTAAAGAAATTGTTCACTTGCAAAAACAACAAGGTACTGGAACCAAGCTTACGGTAATATAGATGCTTGTTTTCTTAACATTTCTTAACATATCTCTTCTAAAATCTTACTGTAATACTTTCCAAAGTGATTCGAAAGTCTCTCAAATCGATTCAAATAAAATCTCACATCATACCACCAAATCACCTTAATACTTCAAATAAAATCTCTCAAATCGATTCAAAAGTGAACGGATTACTCTAAAATCAAGCTAAAATCAGGTAGCTAGGAAATGAAATAGTTTTTAATGATAGTACATATAATACCTTTCTAATTTCTATCAGTGAAAGACTTTGAGAAACAAAGGATTTTGTAGTAACGGTAGAACCGTAGAAGTAGTTGCAGCTGTAGGAAGAAAGAAAGTAATTGAAGTGAGAAGATAATAGATCGGGCTAAAATGTGGTGGTTCTCACTTCTCATCCTTTATATATGACCTAATTTTTGTTGAGAATTTTATAAAAGTAACTTTTAGTTAAATATCCGATTAACCATGGGTACTCGACGGATAAGACCCGACTAGAATCGTTTACTATCAGATCTATTAGGATCTATCCGGTTTAAACCCGAAATCATAACTGGGTCCAGTTTTAGGACTCGGATCTAATTTACTCGGTTTTAATTCTGGATAGTGGATACCCATTGACAGCACTATTCAAAACAGCTTTCGATGGAAAATAGAAAAAAACCCAAAACAGGTTTCTTCTTAATTAGACTTGTGGGCCAAAAGTTATCCACTAGAATTGAGTCTGCTTGATCATCAAAGGTGAACAAAGCTCCCTCCTTCGTCGCGATTGGTTGAATATGTGTCTTCGAAGAACTGCTTGTTCCGGTTGACATCTTAGATAAGATATTCTGAATGTAAAAAACAGGGGTTCTATACCCCGTTGGCTTCACTGTTCTCTCCTTCCTGACCCCTTTACGGGATTCCCTCCTTGTTTGCCGGATAAGATGCCCAATCTCAGACTTCTCTGGAAAACCCCATGTCAGTAGTTCAAAGCTGGATTCAATCCTTTGTATGAGTTCCCTTTCATCTCAAGCAGCATTGGGCCTCTCAAACTTGAAAAATGCCTACTGGGCACGAACCAAATTGTGGGTACGAACACATCCAAACGAATGTGTAATGGATGAGTTCGGGGACGGTAATCTAAGAGCTTCTCCAATGGTGAATATCAAAGTTTCATATGTGACACTACTTTTAAGACATCCTCTAGGTATAAAATCTTAAATATTATGGGAAGAAATATTTTATCTCCAATCCATAAAATTTTTAACAATTTTTTACTTATTTGTATTATACAATTGGTTAAAATTATTACCATTTTAGTTTTTTAATTACTTTTGTTAATAAAAATATAAAAACATCCTCTAGGTGTCTGTGTAAAACTAAAGATCCACCAAAAGGATATCTAATTTTTTTTTTACCACATTATCTTTATATCAATAGATGGAGATAATTTTTTATAAATATAATTATGTATCGTATATGGATTAAGATTTTTTTCTTAGTACATAATTATCGGAGAAGTTCTAATCCTTGGTTAATACATCAGACTGACCCAGATATGGCGGAATAATTCTAGACTTTCTTGTACCCAAAAGAGGAGTGATCATGATTCATGATCAACCCAAATCGAGCAAAACAGGATATTATCTGTCAAAGTGATTCGTTTCGAAAACGAAGAGACCTTTTATAATGAATCACTATTTCAGTCAATTTCGGTAAACAGAATATACAAAAAAAAAAAAAAAAAAATCTTCACGGGATCAATGTTTTCTAAGGGTCCGAGTCAAAAGCAAAGGCTAGATAACCCTCCACGTGTATATACCAATCTTGTATTATTCACAAATCACCCCTGCCAGCATCTCTCTCTCCCTCTCTTCCTTAATTCTGTCCCTATATAAACTCTCTCCATCATCCCACTAGAACAATGGAAGGAAACAAAGGGTATATCAGAATATACTCTTCTTTCAAAAGAAAAATCCATTGATCTCTTCTTTTCAAAACTTTTCTCATTTTTATTAGAATTCAAATAACGATGCCGGTTTCTTCGTCAGATTCCGGCAACCATGATCTTAAAACATCACTTCTTGTTCCAGGAACAGCCCAGCAAACGAAAAAAGATGATAATAATAAGATGGGTATTGATGAAATGTTACAGAGATATTGTGGAGAATTTGGTTCATGGCAATTAAAACATTTCATCTTAACTAGTCTAGCTTGGGCATTGGAAGCTTTTCATACTATGGTTATGATTTTTGCTGATCGTGAACCTGAATGGAAGTGTAGCAGTAATAATTGTTCTTCAATGGCTAAATCAGTCTGTGGGTTTGAATCCGGTTCATGGGAATGGATAGGTGGATCGGGTGTTTCTACCATTTCAGAATGGGGTCTTATTTGTGGTGATAAGTATAAAGTTGGTTTAGTTCAATCCGCTTTCTTCGCTGGGTGCATGGTTGGTAAGATTTTTACAGCTCTCTGTCTCTCCCTTGAAAAACCGAGCTAGCTAGTCACCTTTCAAATTGTTTTTAGATCATGACTAGTTATGCCCCTTAACTTTTACGGAAAAAAATGGGTAAAATCGTCGAGATTTTAAAAAAAAAACAGGTTTATAGTTTATTTGGATACATATTCAGAAGTATTTTTTAAAATACAAAAAGTTAAAAAAAAAAAGAAATTAGTTTGGATATAAATTTTGTTAATAATTTCTTTAAATGGAAATATAATTTTTGATGAAACAAAATATTTCTGCTCTTCAGTGTTTCTGCCTTTTAGTATCCAATCGTGCTATTGTTAGTATTTAGATTTAAATATTACATATTTTTGTTGGTGGTCATAATTTCTTTATAAACCTGAGGGAATAAGTGGAATGACATTTGGAGTCCAATTTACCAATGCAAAACCAACCATACAAAGGTTATCACAACTGATTTAGTGGCTCGTACACCACATCTAATCTTAGCCGTCATTCCCTGTCGACATCATTACAATATATTTTCCATATGGAGTCCAAAAATATGAGTATTTGTTAAATTTAGGAATAATAAAAGAGGTAAATTAAGAAGATTTATGCATGAGTTGCTTAGTTAAAAATGAACTGTGAATTTACGAGGACAATAACTAATTTCTAATTTTGAATCCTACTTTTTTTTTACCAGCTTTGAAATTTATTTTAAATTACATGGTCAGTTTTTATTTTAATTTAGACAAAATTCGGCGATCTGTTTTAATTTAATTTATTACCTACTGAAATGTTAAGTTAAGTTATCTCCATTTAAATCAAAATTTTAGCGTAGAGCCGTAGACTAGTTTCGTACGTAATTGACAAGTGCACTAATTTTTTAAGGGTTATCCTTATATTCTGCAAATTAAGTTGTTATTTTGGCATTCAGTGACATACTTCTGACATTGATTTATATTCCTTTAGATTCCGATCTGATATTCTTAATTATGTTTTATCATATAGAACACGTGTTTTTTGTCTCTTATTTATCAAAGTATCTTGTTTTGTTCCCATGAACACTTGATCATTCTGTGAATTGAATCCATCTTGTTCTGCATGCATGACAGCTACAAGATTATCAAATTTTACGTGGATTGTCAAATTTATAATAGGGATCAATTGCCTGCATCGTGGACTAGTAATCCTCGTAAAATTTGATAATCTCCAGTAAATTACCATTATATGTTTTCCACATTTTAAATATATTTAAAACATAAAATTGTTGGTGATTTACGGTGTTTAGGTAGATTTTCCGTGGTTGAACATGAATTTTGGTACTCCGGTTAATCGTCTTTTCTTTTACGAAACAAGTAGATTCAGGTTAGCTTGTCCACACAAAAAGACAAACACCAAAATATGCTGATTCAAAAAGATCCAATACCTACTCTCATTTGAAAGACAATAAATTTGTCAGAGTTGAAGATGAGATATTCATCACGGGGATGAAGAATTATTGCTGACATATATATTGGCATATGCAGTTTGTAAATTGATTCATCTGTACAGAATGATCGATGCGCATAAAATAGTATATCCTTTGTTCTTGATATAGATAAACCAGAAAATCAATAATATTATCAGAAAACATAAGTAAACTTTGAAGGCTGAGCAAAAAAGTAAAGAGGAAAAATACAAAACCTAAGTTAGAGATTGAAGAAAAAATAAATATTAGAGACGTGAAAAAAATACGTACGTTTGTCTGTTTCTCTCAAGGGACACAGGATAGTGAGTTGGTGTAGCGGAGGATGCATGTGAAAAAACAAAGAGAAAAGCGAGTTGCCCTTTACTTCTTTTCTCCTTAGTCATCTATACTTTTGTAATATTATTTTCTTACATTTGTTTGTCACTTATCTTAGATGAATGATGGTTCACGGCTACTTTTCAAAAACTGCTTAACATATTCCTTTACACGTGAAAATCTGTTTGAAGTTTTTGTCGACATGTTATAATCTGTTTGAAGTTTGAATTGGCAAAATATTGATTATAGGAATAATGACTGGAATGCCCCAATTTGGGGTCAAGTCTTATTTCTGTCCGGACGAAAAAAAATAAACAAAAATGCTTCAATTTGTTAGTTTTTTTGGTTAAGTTGAAGTTTTTTTTGCATATTTTTAGGACATTTTTACTTATTTTTGCTAACAGATTGGGACATTTCTGTCCTAACTTAACCGAAAAACTAAAAGATTGGGACATTTTTATTTATTTTTTTTCGTCGTGCAAAAATGAGACTTGACCCCCAAATTAGGGCATTCCAGTCATAAGCCCTTGATTATATTCATGTGATATAAGGTTTGGTAGCCCTGCTTTTCAATCTGTTGTTACTGCTGGATCATAGAACAATATGTTTTAACTTAATTTCGAAATTTCAGGTGCGGGTGTATTTGGCCATTTATCAGACTCCTTCCTTGGGAGGAAAGGATCTCTAACAGTGGTTTGCGTAATAAACGCCATTTTCGGTTGCCTCACGGCCTTATCCCCAAACTATTGGATCTACACTTTACTTCGTTTCCTTACCGGATACAGCACCGGTGGGGTCGGCTTATGCGCCTTTGTCCTTTCCACCGAACCTATAGGCCCAAACTGGCGTGGTTACGTTGGAATGTCAACTTTCTACTTCTTCTCAGGCGGTATTGCAACTTTATCTGGCATCGCCTACATTTTCCAGTCGTGGCGAGCCCTCTACATAGCCTCATCCATTCCTTCAATTCTTTACCTTCTTTTTGTGATTCCATTTGTCTCTGAATCCCCAAGGTGGTACTTAGTCCGTGGGAAAATCGATTCTGCAATGAAAATTATGAATGACATTGCAAAGGGAAATGGAAAACATCTTCCAGATGATGTCTCCCTCCAGCTTGATGACGATAACAGTGAAAACTCGGCATCAAGTGAAGTAGAGAGTTGCAACAAAGAATCCAATGCAGTATCAGGTTCGCTCGTCGATGTTGTCAAATTGCCTATAACACGCGTACGATTAATACTAACTGTAGCTATCAATTTCATGTGTTCTGTCGTATACTATGGACTAAGCTTGAATGTGGTAAATCTCGATACCAATCTTTATGTCAACGTGCTACTCAACGCTGTTGCTGAGATGCCAGCATTTACACTAACAGCAATCCTTTTAGATAAATATGGAAGGAAACCCTTAGCTATGGGGACAATGTGGTTTAGTGGAGCATTTTGTTTAGCAGGAAGCTTAATGCGAAGCCACGGACATTGGAAAGTTGTTAGAATGGTGTGTGGAATCTTAGGAATATTTGGCATGGCTGGTACATACAATTTGTTGTTTATCTATACGGCCGAACTTTTCCCCACTGTTGTTAGGAATGCAGCTTTAGGATGTGCAACACAAGCATCACAGATGGGAGCGATTTTGGCACCGTTAGTGGTGGTTATGGGTGGTGGATTACCATTTGCGGTGTTTGCAATTTGCGGGATATTCGGGGGGTTGCTTGTATTCTACTTGCCAGAGACTCTAAACCAGCCACTGTATGATACAATTGGTGGAATGCAAGATGGAGAGAAGGCAAGAATGATTGTCTAAAACATTAGTTCATATATTTTTAGTTTTGATTGTTTTGGTTTTCTCTGTAGCGTTCACTGCAAATGATGAAGTATTGTAGCACTTCTGAGAGAAATTTTTCGCCCGAAACTTGTTCTCATTTTTCTATTCGTAATATATGTATAGAAAGAGCTAGATTGAATAGGGTGGTAGACTAGTAGTCAAGGAAAATTATCGGGGCACCACCCAAAAACGTGTTGGCAAAAACTCATTAGTTGTACTTTTGTAGTTGAAAAGAGCCTGCCATCACTGAAACCTTGGGGCTTTCGGAGTGTGAGCTGCTTAGCTCTGTCACTGTATCACATACCAACAATATATATTGTACGTGAACCAGCAAATGAGGCGTATGTGAACACTAACATACTTACTACAAGGAGCAAGCCTACAAGCCCAATTGCCACTCTAAAGTGTCTTAAGTATGAATCTATCTACGGTTGTCTTTATCATCGACGGACGTCCAAAACTCATTTAAATATGTTTTTAAAAATAAAACAACGGCTAAGAATTGCTTGATCTGTAGAGTTCACGTTCATGGCAATCTTCAAACAGTCTTGAGCTTAACTGCTTAAGAACATGTGAAGAAGACTAAGTTCAAGTTAAACGGACCCCAAGATATAACAGTTAAAACTAGCATAAGGTCTCCAAACATCATATTGTTGTTAAATGTTACGAAAATTGCGCTCAAGGAAATTATTTGATATGAATGTTGAATTTTAAAATAAGATTAGATTAGATTTGTGCCCGTATTACACATGGGCTTTTTATTTATTCTGCTACCGGTGTGTTTTAGATGTGTATCTTAAAGGTGGTATTCATTCGCATAAAATTTAGTGGAATACAATTTGGCAACCCAAATTCGAATACATAGTTTTGGCAACCCTATCTAACCAACATCTTTGACTTGATGAGTCTATATTTAGATTATAACAAAATGCCAGAATGGACACCTCCTCTCCACCCGGTCTTCTTCCACTATATGCATCCATGAGACTAGCCTTAAGCCTGAGACTTGTATCATTAGCCTTATAGCCCTATGAGCAAGGGTTATGGATATAGTATTATCTTTCAAAATAAAGGAGTTTGATTAAAATTGATTAAATTAAATTTCAATATAGGTAGAGTGTTTTCCTTCGAATACCTAACATTTTTTATACACATTTTCAATCGAAGAAGTGATGACCAGTCTTCACTGGACGGGTGAACTTCAGCTGACTGGGCCAAACGAGAGATCTTCACCCGTCTAAGTAAAAATTTCATCCAACGATTGTGATCGATGCATCCAACGACTGTGATAAGAAAAATATATTTAAAAGCCAAACGGGGGAACTTAACCCGTCTTATTATTTTTTTATTAAAAAACTAATTTTAAAAGATGGATCGGAGATTTTCACCCACCTAGCCTTTTTTTCCCACTGCCTCATAGTGCGAAAATCTCTCCTTCACCTAGTCACTCATTCGTTTTGAAAGAGATAGAGTACTTGAACACTCTATCCCATAGCCCTTGCTCTAACTAATAAGTTGAAAAAGATCATTCAATCTCTCAATTTTAAAATACCGTTACCAATGTTTCTAAATTACTAACCAAAGACAGTATGGGATTTTACAGACTGCAAAAGAAAAAATAAATATATACATACTCTGTTTTATAAAAATTGACTTATTCATTTTTAAATTTTGTTTCATAAAAGTTGAGTTATTTATTTAAACAAGGCAATATTTCTAAAATTATCCTTTTGATTGATGTTATTAAATTTTAATATACAAAATATGTGTATAAAATTCATAGTTATGTCTTTATTCGTATATAGGTGTTTAAAAATGCTTTACAACAATATAAAGCTTACATATATCCATGTCATAGTTTGAGAGATATGTCATTTCTAAATTTTACTATTTTGTTATCCATAAGGAAATTGTTAGAAAAATACCTAAAAGTATCCATGTCTCCTTACTTCCTTAAGAGTTGTGAAAACTTGAAATATCTCAACTTTTATGAAACATATGGAGTAATAAACTACTTAACGAAATACAATGGAGAAACGAGTAACTGGGATTTTTCGGGTTCCACAAATTTAATCATCTAAAACTCCTTATAATTTTAAAATAAATTCATGGTATAGAATCAACCGCATGTCTCGGACATAACTACGTTAAGATCTTAATTATTATTTCACCGGTGTATTTCCTTTGCTTCATAATCGACAGTTCTAATAAATTATTCATCAATTGAAAAGCATATTCCATCAAACATTACTAAGCATGACATATCAATTTTAAAATATTAACAATCAATGGAGCTACCTAACTAGGATAGTACATGGTACAATTTGGTATCGTTTTAGATGAAACTAGAACTAAAACCAAGGGTAACGGTTTTTAAGTTTCTGGAACCGTACCAAACCATTTCATAAATGATTTCGTGTAAAATCATTGGTTTTTCAAAAAATAAAAATAATAATAGTATTTAGTACACATGAGTCACAATAACCATTTATATTTCATGCCTCGGTTAGAAATTTTTTTCTTTGTGTACACTTCTTAATAAGTATCTATATTCCATCTCATTAATGCTAGCATTTGTAAACAAAAAACTGATTGGTGAAATTGTTGTTGTTTATAAAGTGTGAAATTGATTTTGATTGACTAGACTCAGAAATATCTTGTTCAAAAATATAGTTCCAAAGTACAACTAATAAAATGAAATGATTAAAATATAGAGTGAAGAGTTAGGAATGAAATTAATTAGGTAAGGTCATATTCCAATGGTCATAAAAGGAAGAATTTAATAAATAATATTAACGGTTTACCAACGGTTTTTTGGTTTGGTTTTATGCTAAACCAGAACCAAACTAAGATCAACGGTTTTTACAAAATTAAAATCATGTTAAGTCGTTGGATAGATGGTACAGTTTTGTTTAGGCTTAAACGGTATGGCGCGGTGCAGTTCTATGGTTTGTATCGTACCATGTACAACCCTGATCTAACTAGTATATATAGGTTTTAAAAAAATTACATATCAATTTATAAGCATACACTGTCAAAGAACCTAAACCAAACATGGCGTATCAAATCCACTCTGAAAATACGAGGGTGCCGAGTGCACAACAAAAAAAATTCGGTTCATCCTATACAAACACACCTTGTATAATCTTTTCGATCTTATAAATATTAAAGATTAACCAGCAAGGTGATCTTGGTAATAATCTTAGTTCACCAACAAAAACATTAAAGAATCTACCAATATTGATTAACGTATCAATGTATGTACTTTAAATGTAACTATATCCATTATAATACGGAAAGATGAAGTAAATCACGCCACACGATATTTTGTTAACGCGAAAACTACTTGGTTGGAAAACCCCGGGACCTAGTTCATTTTTGAATACTCCCAGTAAGACGTTACACAAATATCTACTCGTAAACTCATATAACTGAGACTAAAATAAACTACCCTAGCTACTCAGTTTTCTTATTATCCCTGCGTCTAAAACCAATCCTTCAAATGCACATGAATCCCGATAAATGCATAATTTGCATAATTGCACTGGTTTTATTGTTATTTTTAACTAATTCTTAGAAGTTTTGGGCTAACCGATGAATATGACAAAAATTTATCCAATCGAGTAAAGAATGACTAAATGGTTAGGATAAGTTCTAAAGATAGACAACCTGATGTTAAGGGGCAACCAGATCCACCACTATTGTACCTGTCCAAAGAATGAAATTGATGACCCAGTCAAAATGGTTTACCAACTTTTATACGCGGATGCTATTAGCACCCCAACATCCCCCAAGGGGTGACCAGATTCGCTTTTACTCCATCCGTCTAGAGAGCAAGGGGGACTTCTATGGACGGTTTCTATTAACACCCCAGATTATGCTAAGGGGTGACCAATTCGGGAAAAGGCCCAATTTCCTAATTTATCTAGGTTTCCTAGTTGGATAAGGATTAAGAAAAGGTGTTAGTATTTGAGGAGGTTAAGTACATGGATTTGCACTAGTTAATATTAGTTGTCATACTAGTAGGATTTCTCATATATTAGTTTGGAATATATTTTAAGATTTTACTACAACTTTGTGTGTTAATAATATTGAAAGAATATAGAGAATATCTTTATTTTAGAATTGGCTTTATTTGAATATCTTTGAGAATTTCAAAATCAGGGTTTCTTATTTTCCAAACAAGCCTTGGTCATAACACTACATAAAGTGGAGCTTGTACTCTCACAAACACATCCCAAGATTACACGCTGTGTGATATTATTGTTAACTCAACATAGTGACGAGTAAGTATGATTTGGTTCTTGATGAAAGCTCTTTTACATTTTAAAGTTTTCTTTGGGATCAAGAAACACTAGAAGTATCGTTAGTGGGAAACTAGATTATTATTTAGTTTACGTTGTTTATGGACTAACTCATATAGTTATCTTCTATATAAGTTCTTATTTATTTTATGGTCCTCCTCTTCTTATATAAGACCATTCAAGACTTTGAAGATTGACTATTGCAAATCTAAGTGATACTAGATCTACGGAATAGGACTATTGATTGTGAATGTTAACAGACTTCATTCTGTGAGACAAATAATTGGTGGAATCATTTGCAGGTTGTTTGTAACATCCCGATTTCCGGACCAGGGTCAAACCCATATGGAGATCCGAACTCAAGGCGTTACGGGTCGGAATGAGGTATATATATAGATATTATTATCTATAATTATTTCAACAAACACAACTGAACTTTTATATACATGAATTTAAGCATATGAATTTACTATTTAAACATCTATAACAACATTTCGACAACACATTTAGACCAAATTACACTTCAAGCAACTAGAAGAAAAGCAACAAAATCATCAAGGTAACTAACTTCTTAGTTCCACTTCAAACTTCCATTAAATCTGCAAGGATGTTAATTGGGGTGGGATGGAAGCTCAGTGGAACGCATTCCCATTTTCAAAAGATGTGGAAACAAAATCAATCTATCAAGTAAAAACATACAACAGGGAATACAATACAACTTCAACGAATCAATGATATATATTCAACAATCACAATACCAATAATGTTTCCAACAAATTTTTCAATCCATGAGCTCACAACACCAACAAGATTTCTAAGAAATCACGCAATTCATATTTCAAGACATGAGTTCACAGTACGAAAACCTTGGTTCGTATGACCACCTATCGTTTACCTCGGCACGAACAACCGCCATCGATGGATCCGGGGATCATTACCCTCATTTCTTTTTGTAAATCATTTTTACAAAAAATACTATCAAACCATATGACAAACAAGTCATGATGTATTTCACCCAAGCATATATGCAACATTTTACAAACTGCAGACATCTTACACCAATTATTTCATGATGATAACTTTGTCTGATTGCTCCTAAATTTTTAGTGGATATTCCTGACACCATTATATATAACATATCCAAATTTCACAGCAAACTAATGGCTCAAACTTAAGATATTGATTTTTCAAGTTCAACATAAAAACTGCACAGATCATACATATTACCAAAATATTCGTTATTAATTTATAATATTCTTAATTGAACAAATCAAATTCACAATGAAAGATAACACGCAAATCTTCAACTTTTTTTAATATTACAAATCATTCTAGCATCATTAAGATGACCTAAAATTTGACTAGAATTTCATAAAATATTATCTAAACTAAAACAAACATTTAACAGTGAACTGACAGTGGATTGTGCTTAATATTTGACCAATGATACTTAATCATATTATGTACCAACTGGAGAAGCCTGATCATTAATCATAGATACATATTTACACAACTAAATTATAGAAACCTAACAATACAAAATCATATACAAGCAAATCATCCAAAGAGAAAGGAATCTAGCATTCTATCTTTTTATTAGCTACAAATTTCTCTTAATTATCCATAGGATTCTTCTCTAAACACCTAGCTTCCTCTCATTCTCCTTTTCCTTTTCTCTAACCTTTTTTTTTAGTTTTCTCTCTAATTTATTATAAAACCTATAATAATACTAATAGTTAATACACATACTTATTGTATTATTTTATTTATATTAATTATCTTTTTATTTTCTCTTAATTTTATTTATTTACTAAAATTAATTAAGTGAATATATTCCCACCAAAGCTTGTAGTTTTCATATTTCAAGCAACCCCAACTAGGCTAAAGCAAAGGAAATGACTCAACAACAACTCAAACAAAAGGTAGTTAGCTGAGTCTGGTAAAACCCGAATCGAAACGACAAATATAAATACAGGGTATTACATTGTTACTATTGAAGATTAAAAAGATTAAAGACTTTGAAGACTTGAAGTTTTTTTGCGTGTTTCTGATTTTAACGTGATTATGTGCTTAACTTGATTGTATGGGAAAAACAAGTTGTTTATCTTTGATAAACGTAAGATTGAAGATATCAATAAGTAGTTTGCATTGCAAATATAACTTGTAGAATCAAGATTGATTATTTTGATAAGCAACATCTTGGTTGATCCTGATCAAGGAGTTTCAGATCTACCATATGTTGTAATCTTGGTATCTTAAAGATGAATATAAGATCTTTGACTCTGATTTATCGTATAATATCTTTGGTATTGTGATTGGATCAGAGTGGTTAGAAAATAGTTTGGTTCTTGTTATTTATAAGATGTCCTAAAGGAATTGGATTGTATAATTATGTATAAGGGTAATGCAATGATAAACATTTAATCTATATATTTCTACCACCTTATTCATATTTTCTAGTCATTGTTATTGAACTAAATTTATCATTTTATTGCTTTAATAAGTGGTTTGCATAAAATCCGAAGTTGCCAATAAATATAGCTAAATGGGCATAAATACCAGAGTGGTTGTTATTTCGTTGCACAACACTCATGTGTTACAATGGTCATCACCAATGAAAACTTAATACAACCGGAACAGAATGAATAAAGACTTGTATTTATGTTGAAGCGTTATAAACAAAGTGGGACGGTTGGTTTCAGTAAAAGTTTGGACGTGAAGTGAGTGAGCCAATTACGTTGGCCAGGACAATAAGATAAGTTGAAAAGACTTCTTTTAGTTTTCTGGTACAGAATAGGAGAGAGCATCAAGGCAGACAAAGCCTAACACATGTAAGAAGTCAGGAGCATGGGAACATTACATGAAGAAGTTTGAAGAGGGATGGATTGATGCTGGCTAGGTGTTGGGCGTGTTTAGCCAACAGTGAAGTAGTAGCGCACGTGAGAGGAAGAAGAGACTTTTGCTTTTAGTTCTCTTTTAGGTTTTGAATGTGATTGATGAGAGATGGCTACCGTAGGCTAGAGAGCTAGAGAATAGGTGGTTGGTCGGTTGAAACAAAAGAGAAAGTGGGACCAAGTGTAGCACGTGAAGGAGTTTTCTTCTTTAGTTTTATGTTGGCAGACATAAGAGCTAGGTCATAGCTAGGGACAAAGAGGAGAAGCTAGATAAAAGGAAAAGAGGGGAGTACGGTTGAGGCACTTTTACTTTTAATTTTTGTTTTAGGTTTTCTTTCTTGGGGAGTTTTTGGGGGGAGCGGCTGATGGTGAGAGGATGGTGAGAGGACGGTGAGAGAAAGTGAGGCTAAAGAGAAGAGGTCTAGGTTTTGAGGTTAGGTGGAAGATAAAGAAAGTGGGGAAAGTAGGCAGGGATGTTTTGTGGGAGACGTGAGATGGCTCTTCTAGGTTTGCTTTTAGGACAAAGAGGTATAGAGGTGATAGTAGTTGGTACAACACACGTGAAGAAGAAAAGGGAAGCAGAGCTAGGCGTAGGAGACGGAAGGGTACAGTGCATCAGGTGGAAAAAGAAGATAAGGAGGTGTACAAGAGAAGTATACAGGAGAAATGAGGAGTTTCTGGACGCAAAGAAAAAAAGGGTTAGCAGCTGTGAGTGCGCCTGGGTGAGATGGCTGGTGGAGTTTGGTTTAATATTCTTTCTCTCTATTTTATTTTAAATCTTTATGGATTTTGAGAAATCCATAGCCATGTCGTGCTAATTGATGTATAACTAGGGTTTATGTTGATACCACTTTGAGTAATAGGCTATTCAAATTGATTTATTGAGCAAAAGACTATTATGATTTGAGTATGATTAGTTCTTGAATACCATATATTGATTTAATGATAAAATTAGTTGTTGCTTCACCGGTTCTGTACAATACAATAACCTATGCGCAGAACTAATATGATAGTAAATATGTTTGTCTACTTATTTGATATTTCATGCTTGGATTAAATCCTTGGATGTGGTATGCTTAGAAGAGCCAGATATTATTTGTGAACCTATAATTAGTTTCATATTATTTTCTTGCTAACGCAATTAGATGGTGTATGCATGAGACTTAGGGCTTTTGATGCGCCATGCTTAAGGCGTCCCAGTGAATCTGCGACTCTAATACATATAATAGGTGATGTCGATAGAACGAACAATAGATGAATATTCAGGAGTTATGTTTCACTTCAGTAATTAAATAGAAATAGTGGTGGATACTGAAAACCTTGGTTACTGTTTCTTCCATTTGATTTATTTTTATATTTATTATTTTGTTTTATTATTTTATTCATAAATCTAAAATTCCAAAAATATTATTCTTGATTAGTTGATTGAGATATTAATTGCAGTATTGTCCCAGCTCCCTGTGGGTTCGACCCGTACTTGCCGCTATTTGCATTGTAGACATCGTGCGATTGCGATTATTATATATAGGGTTCTGAAATCCTATCATGCAACACTTGGGAGCAGATTATGTTAGGTCACTCGCGTGCGTCGGCCATATTAGTCAATTTGTATAATGGTTTAATTCCGAGAGTATTCAAAACTGGACTAGGTTATGGGGTTTTTCTGCCAAGGAATTTTCCTCATCAACAAAATCTTGTGAGTCTGTGTTTTTACTTATTTCGTGTTATAATTATCTTTATTATAATTAAATAATTACACTTGTAAGTCAATAACATCTTGAATCGATCCTTGAAATTTATTCCTTGGTTGAAATCTAGATTATATCCAAGGTCACCTTGCTGAAGTAATCTTTAGTCGTGAATATCGATAAGATTATACAAGTTGTATCTAATACAAGTTATTGCAAAGCATTGGTGGTGTATTTAGTACCCTCATTTTTCCACCGTGCTTTAAAAGCTACAGTGCGTTCATTATGTTCCATGCACCCTAAAGAGTATATCATCATGATCAATAGTATTTTCAAATCCAAATGCATACATGATATATTATAGTCCTCTAAGTTTAAACCTAAGCATGTAATAAGTCTGCACTCTTAACATGAAACCACAACTCGCCTTGGAGCCAAGTCATTAAACTCAGGATCCCAGTTTACTCCAAAAGATAACGTGGCTTGGATTTGGAGTCTGTAGGAACCAGCCTTACCCAGTCATGGTTAGCGGTATCGAGTATCGGTATTGTGTCGATCCTCATAAATACAATACAGTGGTATCAGTATCAGTGATACTGACTAAAAACCGACCGAAACGAGAAATTTATATTTAATTTAGGTATTGTCGTCCTCCATCCTACAAAATTGCATGCATTAGATGTTTGAATACACTTTTTAATACAATAGATAAGTTAAATAAAATTAACCTGACCATTGAATCCGATAAATATTGTAATCCAAATAAATCATCGCATTAGATATAACTGATCATATTTTCATTGCCTCCACTGGTCATAACAATAATGTGAACATTTATGAAAGTTCGAGTTAACTTATTCTTCAAAATTTAATCAACTAATAGGAAGTAAATGAGTCTTTATAGGATCCTTCTCGTATATCACGGTACTCAGGCATTAGATATTCAGATAGTTGATCGAAATTCCATAAATTTTCCTTTTTAAAAAAGGATTGATCACTTAATGACATTGAATGTATTTCCAAGTTTAAACTGTCAAACCTCAAATTATATTCATCACGTGGATACTAGAACTGCGTATCATCTTGATTATTAAGGTTCGTTAATAAAGCTAACTTGGTACGCCGTAAAAGATTTGGACCGTGTCGTCTAGCACCGTCATCTTGAGTACCCATAGGATTATCAGGAATCCTATATCCAAAACGACCATCTCTAGCGTATGACCTTGTCCCCTCCCCCCTCCACTTTTATGTTTAGTTCAATCACTATCATTTTTCATATTATGTCTACTCCGAAGTGATACACAACGAATCGACTCTATCTAAAACTGACACTTTGACTTCCCTTAGCCAAGGATCTAAAACACCTCTTTTTTAAATACAAAATCTAAAGTAATTGGATTATCATAGTCATTATCATCTGTTCTACCGGTGATATATCGTAACCTCGTATTATAATGCACATAAACCTGTTATCATTTTCTTTACATACATATGTGTTTGTGTGAATGTCTATGAATGGTGGCAAACATTCTAACAACAAAAATTATTATTTGTTTTTGAATATACCTTGACGTATATTTATTTATTTTATTCAATATCCGTTAGTACGAGTCGTATCTGGATATATCAATAGATACAGATCAATATAACACAAATATATTATACCCGACGACACTATAAATCAAAGGTTTTGGATTAGTATCAACAGATACGGATACGGTACCGTAGATACAAGCCTATATCGGGAGATACCACAAGGTGCCCACTTGCTTGACATTTGATTGACAGTTGCAAACACAAACAAAAACACACGGAAGTGGAAAAAAATAAGGGAAAGAGTCAACAACAAACAAAAAAAGATGATTAAGGACATTTTAGTAAACAAAAGGTCTGATATTCACATGAAAAATCATGTAGTGAGAGAAACTGAGATAGTAAGGAAGATCAACGACTAAAAAATACTGACAAAAGAACAGAAAATTGTGACACGAATATTGCAACCAGGGATAGACTATACACATAAAGAAGCTTCAATTCTAAGTCACACTAAACTAATGTTTAGATCTACCGGTTTCACGGTAGACCGAGCAGTCTGGTTATCTGATTACTTTTTCCAATATTACCACTTATTTTAATGCAACAGTAGAAACTTTTGCAGGAATGTCAGAGAGGGTAGGTTGGGTCCACCAACAACTGTTCTTTGTGTGAAAGATCATTGTTTGCCGTATGTATCGATAGTATCACTACCCAATGATAACGATATGATACGACTGTATCGGTCATACCCAACCCAGTGATGATAATCCAATAATGTTGACTGTTAATTTCATTTTGTATGCATCAATTCATTCGTCTAATTTTGGTTGTTAAATCAAGCTTCATAATATAATGAAGATTGAGGAATATTTGTAGACAAACCATTAGGAAAAAAAATAGAAGTAACTTTAGATTTGTGAAATTAAAAATAAAATAAAGTGTTAGACAGCACTCAGCAGTAGGTCGTATAAGTTTGTACTGGACTAATTCCGGCCGGGTCGATATGGTTACATTATTATATAATCCTTTGTAATATCGATTTTACGAGGATCCTATATAAGTGGCAACTGATAGTGATACTGATACATACAGTATCGGTTGATAAAGCAAAGCATTGAGAACAGTTCGGACCACCACCCAATGGCAATGTTGCCACCAGAAGCTTCTCATCTTCAATTGTTATCAGTATATCCTCTATTCCAGTTTTATATTAGTCTTACTCTGTTTTTTATCTTTAGTCTTCTTTCTCTCTCTCTTGAGAACACTTTTTCTTCTTCTCTTAAAGTGCAGAAAACTAAACTGTTTTGATTCATTTGTTTGTTTCTTCGTCTTAAGAATATCTCCTTAAATAGGCAATGACTTAGAGATCCTTCAGAAATTAGTTTTTTCTTTTCTTCTGTTTGGGTGTTTATAATCGACTTCTTATTGATCTATAAAGCGGTTTGACATAAGGTGTGGGTGTCTCGGGATTCATTTTTATTTGAGAAAAATCATGGAAGAGGTTATTTGCGCTCTTGAAGTGGATGTTAATGGGGAAGAAACTTTCTTGGTGGATAAGGTAATTACTTCCTCCACTTCATCTCTGTTGCTTTTAAAGGTATTTTTGTTCTCAGAGACATGGGTTTTCACATTGTTCTAATTCTTTGAATGTTTTAACTGAATTCAATGGAAACTGATCTTCTCTGATACAATTTTATTTTCTTCAATACGATGAATTCATGATTTCTGTAGTTAATATTAATTGTTAATGTATATTCTTTTCTTCCAAAACCAGTTTGATTTTAATCTTCAAAATCCATGGGCCAATTTTATAAACAGTTAATCTTCATTTTACGAAAGGGAAGGGTAAACTTCAAATTGCAGAAGAATAGGTTGAAATTGAATGATATTTTGTTATATTCCTTACCAACCTTCACTTATGAGTTCTTCTTTTATCATCACTCACCATTGATATTTAATACTCCAACCTTCATTAGTTTCACTTATTTTGAAATGAATTTATTTCTTTTGCATTTCGTCTAATAATTAGTAGTTATGATCATTAGATACTAGTTTGACATAAAAGCCATTGATGAGCTGGGATTAGAGCTGTGTGATTGACTTTTTTTTTTTTTTTCACTTCACTCATTTATTACTGTTTTTCTTATGTTGAACAATTTTTTTTTACACCTTTCCATGTTTCCTTTCTTTACTTGTTTTGATAGTGACTTTGAAGAATTGCTTTATTACATTTTTGTGTTAGACGGATTGATAATAGACACACATTATTTCCTCAATTCTACCATGAAAATTTAATGTCCAATAACGACCTCTCACCATTCTTTGCAAGAATTAATGTACAATATTCTCTTGTAATGGGTATTTCCTAACAATTTAATGATTATGGTTGGTTTGTCGACACTAAAGTACTGAAACCCTTTTAGCCCTAGATCTCTAAGTTAACCTACATTCCTGATTTTGTTGAAGATTGTTATTCTTGTATTTATTTATTTTGGCTAATGGAATGGTGTTTTTACAGTCTTTTTTCATTGTTGTTTGTGTAGTTCTTTACAATTCCATATTGTCTACTTGCAGAGTATTCTTTCATCTTTCTCAGGTAGAATAAGCAAATTATTTGGCAAACCAACGGAATTAGATTTGAAGCTTAAGGTGATATTCTATGACTTTCCAGGGGGGGCAGAGGGCTTTGAACTCATGGCAAGGTTCTGTTATAACAATGGTAAAATTCAGATAACTCCATTTAACATCTGTGTCCTGCATTCTGTTGCTCATTTCATGGAAATGACTAAAGATTCATCTGGAAATGGAACTTTGGTTGAGCAAACTGATAATTGCATTGAAGAAGTTGGGTATTGGAGCTGGTCTGAACTTGTGGTAGCCTTAAAGCAGTATCAAATTTTGATCCCAACCGCAGTTTCTTCAGTTCTACTTCATAAATGCTTAGACTTCACAGTAGCAAAGTTGGTTTCAGTCAGTGATGAGAGTTCATCAATCTCTTCGCCTGACAGCTCTGGTTTCCGGTTTTCCTGTGACACAAAAAGCACCGAAAGTGGGAAGCAGAATAGCTCTCGGCCAAATTGGTGGTTTGAGGATCTTACATTTTTGGACCAGTATTTGCTGGAGAAATTGATTAAGGCAATGTTGTCCCGGAAATTCGACCAATTGACCATCAGTAGATTTCTTTTTTATTACCAGAAAACTAGATCCTCCGGCGTCGATCTTTATAAGAAGCTTAAAATCATGGAGATAGTTATTGATCTTCTCTATTTACTTGATTGGAACTTTGTTTCTTGTAAGAGCTTATTTAGCATTCTCCGGGTGGCTCTGGGTCTAAAGATAAGCAAATGTAGCAGGGATAAGTTAGAGAGTATGATTGGTGTGCAGCTGGATCAAGCAAATCTGGATAATCTGCTTATTCCTTCCCCACCAGGAATCAATTCTCTGTACGACGTAAATTTAGTTCTAAGGTTCTTGAAGTTATTTCTTCTTGGCGGTGACTCTTGGGTGTCGGTAACCCGAATGAGGAAAGTGGCAAACTTAATAGATTTGTATATGTCAGAAGTAGCTCCCGATCCTTCTTTAAGACCTTCAAAGTTTGTTGCACTAGCCATTGCTGTGCCTGATTCTGGGAGAGACTCTTATGATGGGATATATCGAGCCATGGATATGTATCTTGAGGTATGTTTCAACATTTATAGAACTTTTGTTAGCAAAAATCTTTTCTGAAGTTTGTCTATCAGGTTTTTAAATTTGCACAACAGAAATTGATGAAAATTGGTAATTTCATTTTAACTCATTCAAAAAAATTCTGACCTTATAGATGCTATTAACTTTGGGGAAATGGGTCAACCTGTTGCTTCCTATCTTTTTACTTACATTATTGGGGTGATTTGTATTATGATTAGGATGTATAAACTGAATCTCTATTCCTCATATTAGGTCCATTCAAGATTGTCCGAAGAGGAAAAATTGAAGATATGTTGTGCATTGAACTATGAGAAGCTCTCATCGGAAGCCTGCAAACACCTTGCTCAAAACTCAAAGTTCCCATGTAGAACAACAATTCAAGCTCTTGTTTCTCAACAAGGGAAGCCTATAAAGTTGCAATGTAATACAGAGAAGGATAAGAAAGGCAAGCTTATAGAAAAGGAGAAAAAGCAAGTTGTGATGTATGCCAAAAATCTAAATTTCCCAACAGAGAATGAGGACCTCAGAGAACATTTGCAAGGAATGCAATGGAGAATGCTGGAACTGGAAAAGATTTGTAGGAAAATGCAAACTCAAATGGCTAAAGTCGTTAAATCTAAAGTAACTAGTAGTAGCAGTACTAATACTAAATCTTTACCCTGGTTATGTTCGTGATAGGCATTCTGCATTTAGGCATTACTTGGTCTCATTGTTCTTGTAGAGTATAATTCGCGTATATAAAAATGCTGCTGCTGCTGCTGCAATTTCGACAGTTTTATTGTTTGTTCTTTTTCTTATTTTATCAAAAAGGGAAAAAAAATGATTGGAGAGTTTCCTTTTTGCATGAATCCTTCCTTTAGAGCTGTATTGCATTTGCATAGTCAGGCTGTTCATTTCATTATTATTTCTTATGGATCGATCATGCATGGGAGATGAGATGTCTTTTCTTAAGGTTTAGTCTCTTTCTATGTCACTCTCAACTAATTTGAGATGTTAGTTGGCTAGTTGCTATGTATGCAAAAGTAAAACATTTTTGAGTGGAACAAAAACTAGTGGGTACCAGAAGTTCACTGTATCTTAAATCGACATGAACACACTCATATGAATGTGGATCCTTGTTTTTAAGTATCCTTTCTCTCCTTCCGGCGAAATCCACTAACCATTATATTGTTTTTTTAAGTACCCTTAAATGTTGTTTTCTTCCCTTATAGCAGAAAATTAAACCGCCACTGACGGGTCAGATATTATGAAATGAAAGTCAATTGAGTGTGAAATGTTGTTTTTGGCTCTTTTATTCTCTTGTGTTTCAACGAAGATTCTGCTGGAGTGCATAACGGTCAAAAGAAAAGCTAGAATAGTTGATTAATTTTGGACTTTGAGCGTTACGAGAGAGAGTGATTTGTTTAATAGAAGTAGATGGGAGAAAGATGCCGGGGATTAGAAAAAGAGAGAAAGAAAGAAAAAAGCAAGAAACTTTCCCCTGAACGCTACTCATCTTCCTCCGGTCCATAGCTTATAAATACAAAAATGGTATAATTTGTTAACCAAATGCCACACCCAACCAATTTTTAATGGCACGTTAGGTTTTTTTTCTTGGGGACTCCCGTATAGTACACTTGTACTGTATAGTCCGTCTAACTAGGGCATTCAGTCACTACACTCTTGCGCTGAGAGAGGATTTTTTAATCTTGTGATCTTGGCCGTGTAAGTTCATCTATTCTTACTTGTTACATTTAAGAATACTAAACGCGTACTGGAGTCGGGAGAGGACAATTATAGCCTGCAAGGAATGAATGAGTGGGAGAGGGAGTGGAATTTACGCACACAATAAATCTCGTCCATCCGAATGTACTCTAAAAGAAAAATTTAGATACTACATTTGGAGTTTGATTTTGTGCAGATTTTTTTAGTGAATGTTCATATGGTATTTCAATTTCATCTTTAAAGAAGTGTGCACAAAAATAAAACACTAAATATAAAGTCAGAATTAGATGGTAAGGGCTTTCTTTTTTTTGTATCGAAAAAATTGAGTGTAGAACTGTTGGAATGAACCGTATACTGAAAAGGCGGTGACTTGCTGTGCATATCAAGTCTCTGCTATATTTAGAATATTATTGTATTTAGATTAACTTCCTTGTATATGAATGTAACCTATCATTATAAATACAATAACAATTCTTGTTCTTCTAACATAACAAGAAGAGGGTAAAAACATCTATGCCTATAATTTTATATGGTATCAGAGCAGGTACGATCTTTAAGTTTTAGTTCTCTTCAATTCATCATTCATATTTTTATTCGCAATCAATTTCTGTTTTTATCAATATGGTTGGAACACCACCAACATCACCATCAATGTCTTCAACTAACACATGAGGTAATAAGCTTGATGAAAATCACTCAAGCTTAGATCCTTTTGATATACCAGCGTCGGACAATCTGTCGACTGTGCTTTATTCCCCTGTATTAACAAGTGATAATTATCCTACTTGGTCAAGAGGCATTGCTAGGGCTCTAAGATCCAAGAACAAATATGGCTTTGTTGATGGTACAATCTCTAAACCAGGAGCTTCTGATGATAAACTTCCTGCTTGGATTCGTGCCAATAATTTGGTTTGTATTTGGATTGCCAATTCTTGTGAAGCTGAAATAAAACGCAGCATCTCGTATAACGAAACTGCTAGGGATATTTGGGTCGATCTACTGCTAGGGATATTTGGGTCGATCTTGAAGATCGATTTTCTGAAACAAATATACCTAGAATATTTGATCTAAAACGTCACATCTCTACTCTAAAACAAGAGGATTCTAGTGTCTCTTCTTACCACACCAAGCTTAAAAGCCTATGGGATGAAGTAGGTGCTCTTACACCAGTTGAACCTTGTTTTTGCGGTAATGGAAAACAAGTAATTGAGCAATTAAACAGAGATAAAACCATGGAGTTTTTACAAGGTCTTCATGATCGATTTACTGCGGTTAGGAGTAGTATACTTCTCATGTCTATTTTTCCGTCGACTGCAAAGATTTATTCTCTCGTACGTCAAGAAGAACAACATCAGTACATCAATGTTGCAGTTGCACCACAACTCGATGGTGATGCACTTTCATCTAGATTTGAGTCTCGACCTCCTCCACACAACAACTACAACAGAACCAACAATAAGAAGCCACACCCTTTTTGTGATCATTGTGGAAATATAGGTTATACTAAGGATCAACGCTACCAAATTGTTGGTTATAAAAAAAAGCAAAGGGATGAATCAGATAACTATGGGGCGAATTTTTTTTCAATTGCTCTGAGTGTCTATGTGGCTAACTCTTCTTCAACTATTACCCCCCAATTAACTGCTGATCAGTACAATCAACTCACGGCCTTACTTCAATCAGGGCCTACACCACCAACTGCCAATTTAACAGGTATATTCTCGTTACCTAATACTCTTTGGATTATAGATACAAATGCATCTAACCATATTTGTTGTTCATTAAAATGTTTTTCTTCTTATGTTAAAGCACCACCATATACATTTATTCAACTTCCAAATGAAAGTCGCATACAGGCTCTCCATATTGGGACTGTCAATTTTTCTCCTACTTTAAAATTTACTAATGTTTTTTATGTTCCTAAATGCAAATTTAATTTACTATCTAATGGCAATTCTTTCGTTCTAAACGTCGTTACTCTGTTACTTTTACCTCTAACCGGTGCTACTTTCAGGACCTACTATCGAAGAAGCTGATTGGGAAGGGTGATTATCATAATGGTCTCTATTATCTGCGTGCAACTAGCGCTCTTTTTGTTTCGCTTCCGTAAAATTTTCATCTTTGGCATTGGAGATTAGGACATCCATCCTCATATAGATTAGAGTTTTTATCTAAGCAATTTTCTTTTATTAATTCAAATATAGGAAATTGTGGTATTTGTCCACAGGCCAAACAATCTAGATTGAAGTTTTCTTCTAGTAGTAGTTTTAATTCTAGGAATTTTGAATTAATCCGTTGTGATATTTGGGGGCCATTTAGCGAGCCAAGTATCACAGGGGATCGTTATTTTCTTTCTATTGTTGACGATTATTTGCGTTGCACTTGGATATTTTCAATGAAAGTTAAGTCTGAAACATTTAAATACTTACAATATTTTCTTGCCTATGTTCGCGCTCAGTTTAATGATTTTGTTAATACACTCTCTTACGGATATGGAGATGTTTTTTTACCACAAATTCAAAAGATATGTTCCGACAACGGAATTGAATTTATGTCCAAATCTATGCAAGATTTATTTCTTAAATTTGGAATTGTTCATCAACGAAGTTATGTAGATATACCTCAACAGAATGTAGTAGTAGAACACAAGCATCGTCGCCTTCTTGATGTTGCTCGTGCTTTGCGATTTCATTCAAATTTACCTCTTAAATTTTGGGACGAGTGTGTACTGACTTCCACCTTTTTGATAAACAAATTACCTACCCCATTACTTGGTTATAAATCACCCCATGAAATTTTATTTGGGTGCCCTCCGAATTATAAATCTCTACGTGTTTTTGGTTGTTTATGTTTTGCCAAGAACACGAAAATCAAGCATAAGTTTGATGCTAAAACTCGTGCCGGTATTTTTATCGGATATCCTTACGGTCAAAAAGGATATCGCATATACGACATTGATCCAAAAACAATATATGTATCTAGGGACGTTGTGTTCCATGAATCAACTTTTCCTTTTTCTAATTTAATTAATTCTAGTTCTTCAAATGAAGGTATGAGACACCAATTGAGCAAGTTACAGTAGTGCATCAACCTACACACAATCACTCACATTTGGACAGAAATGTAGAAGTGCATGAACCCACGTCCAATGCAAATACTAATCTTGATAATAACACAATAGTGAATTCTTGATAATGACACAGTAGTGAATTCTTGATAATGAAACAGTAGTGAATTCACCTATTACAAGTTTAGAAAATATTTATTTAAACAATGATTGTTTGGACGATGCCACTACTTCAGCGTCCTTTCCATTGCATAATACTACTGCTAATATGGACAGTCCCTTCAACATTAGTCCAAGTTTATCCACGTCTAATTTATCTGATGACACAAAAAGACAATCTGTTTCACCGTTTAATTCACCGTCACTCTCACCTGTGCCGCTTGAGCCAACTTCTCCTCTCTTGGATAGACACCAATGGGTACGTAATCCTCCTTCATACTTAAAAGACTATGAATGTAATCTAACTTTTACTCCTTCATCTACTGAGCCTTTATATTCTTTGGCTCATTATTTAAAATTTGAGCAATTTTCTCCTGCTCATAAATCTTTTCTCTCAAATATTAATACCTAAAACGAACCTCGTACCTTACAAGAAGCTATGCAATCTCCGATATGGAAAAATTCCATAATTCCACTACTTCAGCGTCCCTTCCATTGCATAATACTACTGCTAATGTGGACAGTCCCTCCAACATTAGTCCAAGTTTATCCACGTCTAATTTATCTGATGACACAGAAAGACAATCTGTTTCACCTTCTAATTCACCGTCACTCTCACCTGTGCCGCTTAAGCCAACTTCTCATCTATTGGATAAACACCAATGGGTACGTAATCCTCCTTCATACTTAAAAGACTATGAATGTAAATCTAACTTTTACTCCTTCATCTACTGAGCCTTTATATCCTTTGGATCATTATTTAAAATTTGAGCAATTTTCTCCTGCTCATAAATCTTTTCTATCAAATATTAATACCTAAAACGAACCTCGTACCTTACAAGAAGCTATGCAATCTCCAATATGGAAAAATTCCATAATTGTAGAGGTTACTGCCTTGAAAGCGAACAATACGTGGTCTGAGGTGCCTCGTCCCCATAATAAATCTGTTATTGGATGTAAATGGGTGTACCATATCAAATACAAGTCTGACGGTATAATTGAGCGTTACAAAGCTCGTTTGGTTGTAAAAGGTTACACTTAAGTTGAAGGATTCGATTACACGATACTTTTGCACCAGTTGCAAAACTTGTAACTGGTCGTATGTTATTATCTATTGCTTCTATTAAAGGTTGGTAACTTCACCAATTTGATGTCAATATTGCCTTTCTTCAACACGATTTATATGAAGAAATATTTATGGAGTTACCACCTGGTTTTAAACGACAGGGGGGGATTCTCGTGTGTCGTTTAAATAAATCTCTTTATGGACTTAAACAAGATTCTCGACAGTGGTTTGCAAAGTTTTCAACCACACTCATTTCAGAAGGTTTTAAGCAATCATTAGCAGATTATTCTCTATTTTACTATCATCAAGGTTTTATCTCTCTATGTATTTTAGTATATGTAGATGATAATATTATGACAGGAAATGATCCTAAGTTGATTCAACACTTCAAAGAAGTTCTTGAAAAGAAATTTTCAATCAAAGACTTAGGTAAATTACAATATTTTTTAGGTATTGAGGTTTCTCGGTCGCCGAAAGGCATATTTTTATGCAAAGAAAATATACCTTGGATATCCTTCAAGATGCAAGGATAATAAGATCACGCCCATCATTGTTTCCTATGGAGCAAAATACAAAACTAACATCTACAGATGGTAAGCTTCTGGATGATCCTTCATCTTATCGTCGTCTAATTGGACGAATTTTATACTTAACGGTCACTAGACCTGGTATAGTGTATGTAGTAAATTGCCTTAGTCAATTTATGCAAAAGCCCACAACTACGCACATAGATGATGCAAATTTTATTTTATGATATCTAATTCCATTGGTAAAAGAATTCTTTTGTCCTCAAATAGTAATTTAATCTTAACTGGGTATACAGTCTCTGATTGGGATGGCTGCCCAACAACCCTTCGATCAACCACAGGGTACATTACCATGATGGGGAACAATTTTATATCCTGGAAAAGTAAGAAACAAGTTATTGTAGCTCGATCTTTCGCAGAAGTTGAATACCGAGCTTTAGCTAATCACGCAAGTGAAATTCAATGGCTCATTTATCTCATGCAAGATTTTCAAATCAAGATTCATGAACCAGTGACAATACACTGTGATAATCAAGTTGTAATTCATATTGCAGAAAATCCAATCTTTCACGAACGAACAAAGCATATTGAAATAATTGTCATTTTGTGCGTGAAAGAATCTTGTCAGGGTTGATATATCCAACTTATGTCATATCTTATGATCAATTGGCGGACGTCTTCACAAAAGCCTTTGGAGGAGAACATCATCAACGCATTATCAGCAAGTTGGGCGTACGCGGCATTGCTGGCACGGCTCCAACTTGAGGGGGAGTGCTGGAATGAACCATATACTAAAAAGGCGGTGACTTGTTTTTTTTTTTTTATCAATCAAAGAGAATAGAATAAAAGGCACACAAGCCGTGTGCGGGCGGAGACAACCAACAAGAGGCAAAAAGCCAACAGAAACAAAGCAAAAACAAATTCAAAAACTAAAAAGAAGAGATTTCTAAGTATCAACAACACAATTTATGAAACCTCACCAATCCGAAGGCAACTTACAGACCGCAATGAGGACTTGTTGTACACATCAAGTCTTTGCTATATTTAAAATATTGTTATATTTAAATTAAATTCCTTATATATGAATGTAACTTATCACCGCATATACAATAACAATTCTTGCACTTCTAACATAACAAGAAGAGGGTAAAAACATTTCTGCCTATAATTTTAGAACCGAAACCGAAAGGGACGATGATTAAATGAGTCCGGTCTAAGTTTACCACTCCTAGGTTAATGGTCCGATTACAATACTGGCACACCTTACAAGGTCAAGGAAACAAAGTGACTTATAGAAGTGGCAGATGACGTTGTGTGTGGGCAACTGTGATATTTACTGATCAATAGGAAACAAGTCGGATCAGTGATTCTATTTTTGAAACTCTCTCGCTTTAAAACAGGCTCCATTCTGGTATTAGGTAGGCTTTCACAAGATCCGTGCGACCAAAGGAACAATCCTTTCCTTGTCCATGAATTTCCAGGGATCATGTACGCACTTGGGCCACGCTTTTCATTTGGTGCGAATACAAAAACACCCATGATCTCACGTACAGTACAGGATCCTGCCGGTGAGAAGAAAGATGAAGTGGTAGGGAAAATAATGAAAAGTTTAAAGGCTCATCTATTCAAAACTTCAACGCTTTGGTGTTTTTAGATACGTAATATGCTGTCTTTTTCCATAATAGTCGAAACTGGTGCGGTCGAACACACCGTTCAGCAATGTTCGAAACTTTGAATCCACTGAAATTACGAAAAGAAATAATAATGCTCCTTGTTCTCAGTATAAGAGCAAGTTTAGTGGGTATAGCAAATCGACAGATTTGCCAATTTTATATCCACAGTAGGACTAGGAAACATGAAAACTAGATGGATAAACTCTCAAATCTAAGGATTTATCACATCCATCTCAACTTGAGCCGGTCGGTCTAACCTGGACCGAGATTCGGCTCATATTGAGACGAGCGTTGACTCATACTGAGATGACAATGACTCTATTTCATTATATAAATTCAACCAATTTCAACTCCAAAATCATACCTTCTGCACCCAAAAATTCTTATGCTTTCACTTCAATCTTAATCTTTCCATCTCAAACTCTAAATCATCCCTTCTGTATAAAAAATTTCAAAAAAATAAAAAACCATCCCATCACAAACACAACATACTTCAACAGCATATGCTTTATCGGGAAAGCTTTGCGGTGTAAAGTATAATCTGGATGAAGATAAAGCTATTTGCAGAGCTTTTTTTAGCATTTATGCTTGATCCTATCAATAGTGTCAACAACAACATCCAACACTTTGCGAAATATTTTTAAACAATTTGAAAAGGAGGATACAAATCACCGTGATACTACTGGGCTGGCAGGTCATTTTTGTACAATCATCAAAAACATGAAAATTTGGGTAGCTTTGATGATACAAATGATTTTCCAAAAAGGAAGCGGTGATACTGAAGTCGATGTGGTAAGTTGCATTTCAATTTGCTTAATTGATTTTTAAATTTTTTTATCAAGTTATTGTAATAACTAATTTTATAAATGTTAAAATTGCAGCAACCAAAAACTCTAGAGCAATGGCAAAGAACAAGAATTACGAGTTTCAAACACGAAGCATGTTTCCACATCCTTAGAAATATGAACCGATATAACCATGATTTTTTTAATGGATGTCAAGTACCAAAGGGATCCCCTTAGGAGACTACATATGTTTCTAAACCCCCCCTCCCCCCTCAACCCAATATAGGCGAATCCCAACATGGTAATTCTAATTTTAATGTTAATGGAAATACCGAAAGATATGATGGACCAGGCAACAAAAAAGCAAAAAAAGACGAAAAAGCAGCTCAAGATGCCACACAATCTCCAACTTTAGAAATTAACTTTCAAGATTTTTTTGAAAAGCAAGAAAAGTTTGATATTGTTTAAATAGTAGAGCGTAAGAAACTGATTGCAGAAATGAAAAAAGGTCGTAAGACGCTTGAAAAAAATATTTTTTAATGCACACATAAGAGGAATCATGGGAATGGACACGACAAAGATGAATCGGGCACAACTGAAACTCTTGCAAGATGAATTTGATGAAATTCAAGCACATAAAGCACAACAACACCCAATCTCAGTTGACGTTGATTATGAAGAGGAGGAGGACACCTTACATGAGGATAACAATAATATCATTACACTGGTTTAGTTATTAGTTTTAGATTCTGGATGTAATAGTTAGTTTAATTTCGATGTAATACTTTGTTTTAAATTCAATTTAATCTTTAGTTTCAGTTTGAATTTTGGTGTTGGTTGTTTACCAATTTAATCCTTAATTTCAATTTCAATGTTTGTTTAAGTCAAGTTACACAAATAAAATTACATTAAAAGAAATAAAATGATTGAAATAATAACTTAAAATCTCAACAAAAAAAAAATCATGTTAGGGTTTCTTCTTCCAAAATCAACCCACAAGTGTACAATAAGATCCTCCCTAAGCCTTAAATGTAAACCTTTGTTTTGAATTCTCTCTTCTACCATTCTATACTCTCTTGCGGGCACACCGTGAAGGGGTTAAACTTCTTTCCTCAAATCTTTATTTGGATAACTTGTCCAACCGGGATCTCGTTGTGACTCCTTGATTACCATATTATGAAAAATGCCACACCTAATGCATGCAATCAAGGCTATCTAGCATTCCGGGAAAGCCTCTCTTCTTGTTTTCAACTAGTAATCGATCGCATCATCTTGCGTTGGTTGTCATAAATAACATGGACCAAAATGATTGACTACAATTTCGCAAAACATTATGAGATTTTCGCATGCTGTTTTTTTTTGCCATACGAATATACTCATCAGAGGCATCCGCATGCACACCATAACCTAGAATCTCGAGGGCTGCAATGACCTTTTGTTAGGACTATGTCCTCGTATGTTTAGTGCATCAAATTGATAGTTGAATTTATGATTTACCCGACAAAGCTCTCTAAGTTTAGTAACATACGGAAGCGACGTTGAAAATCTTCATCAGAGTACACACTTCTATTTAATAAAATAATCACACACCATTTATTGATGTCATTCCTCTCGATATCTCCACGTATATCTTCTTCTTAATACGACTATTGGTTTTGGAGCTCGCGGTATTTGCCTTGTGTATAATTGTACCATAGCGTTGGTCATCGTTCTCTCATCGTTCATTTGATCCAACCGTTGCATAAACCCTTGTTGTTGATAGGAAATTTTTTTTTCCGCTAATGTTCATTTTCCAAATTAGGATCCATATAATGAATGAAACGATTGAAAACAAGCGGTATCTTGAAGAAATCGAAAGATTTTTTTATAAAAAAAGAGAATGGATAGAAGTTGGATGTGTTTAAAATTGGTAAATGAAAAGAGTTTTATATAGGTAAAATAAAATATAATCGTTGAGATGATATTAAAATACAGCCGTTCCAAGTTGTTGTGATCGGCTAATCTGAACCGATAAACTATTTTTCCACCGCCAGAAAATGAATTTGCCCTTCCACATGACATAGTAAATGGGTAAATTTATTGATGACCACTGGACTCGCTCTAACTCTGGAAGAAAGAAAAAAAGTCAATACTGCTGTAGGGGTTACCGGTTACCAAATTTCACAGGGATAACCATTATTCTGTTTTCTAAAAAAGTCAAAACTATCGTATGGGTTACTGGTTACCAAATTTCACATGGATAACCATTACTTTGTTTTCTATGGATTTAGGTTACTAGTTACCAAATTTCACATGGATAACCATTATTTTGTTTTCTATGGATCTGGAAACCTCCCACGGAATATCGGAAAAACCATGTAGCAACCAACTACAACCCTAACAGGGTAACTTTAGGAAGATGTTTGTTTTTTTCAGTGTTAGAAATCGAGGATTTCAAGCATTCAAAAGATTCCAAGGTTTCTTAATGTCCAGGAAAACCTTAGCAAGTTTTGATGTTCATCATTGTGGATAAGCACATTACAAACATCAAGCATTTCAAACCTCAAATCTAGCTGTTCTTCGGTCCATCTACCAGTTAGGTAAAATTACAATCATGAGAAAAAAAACTTAAATCGGCGTCAGGCCTAATTCAACTTTTATTCCCTGGTTGTAACATTACAGAGTCAAAATTTCTTATTACTTTCTTATTGGTAGTGTTACTTTTCTTATGACAAATATCAATGGGTACAAATTTAATCAGGAATATGCAGAATTGGAAAACATATATGATCCTTGGTCATTCATATCCATTCTCCAATGTACAATAAAGGAGCACTGGTGCCAGAGTGGAATGGGTCTCTCAAATCTTCCTTCCACCAGTGAAGTGTCCTCCCACGCCCCCATGTTGGCTTTGGCAGCTTCACCCTCCAAATATGCTTTTGCATATGGATATAACAATCTCAATGGAAACTACTACACTCGGCAATTTTTCACTAATCATTCCTCATTGCTGATGTACATAATGTCGTCCTTTGATATCTGAGTCGGTCCGTTGTTTGTTCTATTGGCTCTCTTTCGGTTAGGATCTGGCTCACCTTGCTGACAATGTGAAGTCATATTTTCAGCTCAAACATAAGAAAGAAACCAAATGCCTTCTAAAGTACCATTTCAAAAAGTGATGGACTTATGGTTCACTAGCCTTGTGTAATCTCGTCATGAATTAATGTAGCTTATACATAGTTAAGGACGTCCCAAACCTTGGGCCAATAGCTGTAACTAGATTGTGTTTATACGGATCTCAAGTCTCAAGAGATTGTTTTGGGAGGGATAAGCCATAATTATGGAGATAGAAGTTAGACAGATGCCACATTTCACGTGATGAAAATAAACAATAGCAAAAAGCATATGTACCTTCTTCAAGACAAATGCCGAATACAGGTAGGCTACTTCCCATTCATCCAGTGATAGAGTGCCTACAAGATACAAAGCATGAGAGAATGGTGAAGGATAAAACGAAAACAGAAAAAACAAGAGGTATATAACAATGAGCTATTGAAGTGTTATCATACGCAAAAACAATTCTGAGGGGAAAAACTTAGATGTAGCGCTATTTGATCAAGAGGTGTGTAAAAGTAACAAAAGCAAAACCCATATCAAGAGAAACTCCTTCGAACAGTACTAAGATTTCTTAGTTTTGAAAAATGAGTAGTGGTTAGGGTTCTGCTCACCGCAAGCAAAGGAAAAGAGGGACAAGAAAAGAAAATTTGATTGGGGTACGACTTACTTGTGTCCTGATTTCCATCACCCAAGGCACCAAGGCGCCGCATAAGCTCAGCAAATTCTGGCCTTTTCAAGTACTGGTCTACAAATCCATGGGAATTCTTCACGAAAAACAAGCTCTAAGTCATACTGCCAAAGTAGAAAAGGATAAATCTCTGATATCCACACTTCTGTGTAACACAAATTACGAAAAGACCAGCTAGCCTCTTTCCAATAATAGACAAACCCTAACCCACTTCCTAGCAGTCACTCTAAAGAGCTTGAAAAACTGAAACTCGGGAACAGGCTAAGTACATATCTTCGTAATATAACACAGCAAGCAATTAACTCAAACCTCTTCTGCAAGTGATTTGAAAACTGGAAAAGGAACGATGCATTCAGGACAATCGACGGCATCCTGCAAGAAAAATCACATTTGAAGAAACAGCAATCACATTTGCATCATGCAACGGAAGTAAAAAACTGAAAGGCGCAAAAACCTAGTATAGTTGATGTGATGATTACAAAAGAGGCTTTTAAAAAAATCCAACCAATCTAGTGGAAGTCAAAGCTTGTAACTTTTCGAGGCACAAAATGTGGCTTAATAAATTCTAATAATTTAATATTACCTTTCTTTTCTTTACCTAGCTAGATTTTCTTTTCTTTTTGCCAAATGTACATCTCGCTTAGGGTCGCACCGATAAGAAAATCTAAAACGTTTAACTAAAGGCCTACTAAAAGAAAATCCTAAAATATAGAAAATTTTGGTTTCTTTCAGTATTTATATTTGGCTAAACTCCTAAAAAGGGAAAGGAAGGAAAAATATTTGAGTGTTACAACCATGTGTCAATGATCATCTCAATTCGACAGTAAGCTGATGGTTTAAATATGTTAGTTTTCAACATATAAATATCACGGGTTAATTTCTTGTTATTCAATAAAAGAACATGCTGAAATAGTATGGATTCCGTGTCACGTGTGTTTAATTATTCATCCAGTTAGTGAAGCAGAATGAAACTTGTACGTATGAAGACTGAACCAATCATCAATATAGCTGGAGCTGGTTGCAGCCCGACACATAGTACCACCAGATGTCTATCTTCTGGATTGGTCAACTTTCAAAGAAGAACAGATGTGGGAAAATATCGGTCTCTACGTAGGTCTCTCAAAGGAAATTGAATAATGTAGAGAAGTAATTCATGACTGTACCTCTAAATGGAACTTGTACTTGATACCAAAGGGATTAGATGATTTGAACCTCTGCAGACAAAAGAAGAACCATTAGCGACAGGCTTATCTAGATAAATATAAATCTACGTATATCCATGCAATAGCAATATAAGAGTAATCCACCTTATCATCATATTCTTCATCAAAACGGATCCTGTACACGCTATTCCCAAAAGTCAGTCCCTCCGCTGCATAATCACAATCAAAGTTTTTTTACTCCAATGAAGCTATAAACAGCAATAGATAAATTCCATAGAGGCTAAATACCTTCTCTAAGCTTTTTTATAATAACATTCGCATCTGGCATTGTACCAATGAAGGTCCCGCCTGGACGAAGCAAAGCAGATACATTAGCCAAGGCTCGTCGCGCACGTGCCTCAGTAGACCAAGAGTAGTGCATGGCAACTGCAAAACATTATGCGACACTTGGTTCCATACCACGAAAAAGTGAATCCCCTTAACAAAGTGATGAAGAAACTAAAGAGGATGATTCATAACCAACAGATTCCTTTGTGCAATAGCTTAGTTACTTTTCCCCTTTATGTAATAAGAAAAGGTGGACTTGTGTTAAGATTTACTAATGGCGTGTTTGGATGGTGGGAAGGGAATCATATTCCCTGAAGAGGGGGAACTCTAAACCCACCACCTCCCATGGGTTTTGATTCCCCTATTTTGGGGGAATCCTGTTCCCATTCCCCCTCTGTTCCTATTTACCAAACATGGGAATGGAATTGTATTTCTGGAAACGTGATTCCAATCCCTCCAACCAAACACGCTGTAAAGGTTGGCGGGAAAACATGAAAACAGTAAATTTCTGTTACATACTTAAGAAAAAAAAAATCTACTTAGAGCCCCCGAAGGGGTCATTTTATCAGGTCCTTGATTCCATTTTCTTGAAGTTCAATATGGAACATTTGTAGTCTTCTGAGCCAGAAAATAATTCACCTGGCAACTGCAAATATCAAATGGTCCGTCATCCCTCAAAACTTCATCGAAGCGAACCTGAGAACAATCACACATACAACATAAATTAGATCAGCTGACACATTCCTCGAGTTGTACAATAATTTTTGGTAGGCTATTACTTCATTTCCATATTGACAGAGCCAAAAGAAAAAATATCGACCTCAAAGCAATCACCACATAAGAGGCGTGCTGGAAATGTTAACCTATTGCGACGTTGATGGTGGTCTGCATCCCCATTGTAACGTGTTCTACAGTCTTCTATCTGTTTATTTGGTTTAAAGACAAAACAAGAAAAGAAAAAAAAAAGTTATACAATAAGAGTAGTATACATGTGAACACAGTTGTTGACAGAATGACTTGGGAACAGAGTGAATTTGAAGAAACATGGTACAGAGACGTCCACATTCCCAAATGAAAACAGATAAAAAAAAGTGTACCCAAAAGAAATTTAAAAATTACCGAGCCTTCGGCTATATCAATACCAACATAATATTCAACCCTTGCCTTGTCCCACTTTATCAAATCACCAACCTAGATGAACAGAAAAGAACACTAAACCTATTAGAATAAAATAGGTCAACTGTAAACGGGCTTAACAATAACTATCGAGAGAGTGGAAAACATACCTTGCCACAAGCAAGATCTAGAACAACATCTCCTCGGCGAGCGTATAGCTGAATTAGAACACTCTTTATCTGCAAAGATGAAAACAGGAAAGAGTGCATTACTATGGTGGAAATAAACAGAGAGATACACCACAATCGGCAACAGATAGAGAGAGTTCAGACAGACATTTCTCAATCATATTTATATTCAACAATCAAGACAATCGGTTGAATCGTACCACCAAATGCTACTAGGGGGAGAAACAAACAAACAAATAATACAAAGCCGAGAAGATGCCTTGTCAAAAAATAAAAAAGAAGCTGAGAGATGACAGCTTTTGAGCAACAGGCTGCAACACCCATCATTGGTGGCTAGTATTTAGCAAGATTTCTTCTTCTGTTCAAGCGCTTAGGTGGCGAAGGTCTAGTTACCATACCCCTATAGCACTACTGAAAGTTGGATAAAATTCACAATGCAGATTTTACTAAGGATAGTGGTGTTACATTCTTTAAATTTTTAGCCTTTCAGGTACCAAACATGAGGGAAGTTAAACATGTATACGACTCTTACAGTTCTCTAAGTTGTCATACAATGCTTATATAACCGACTGTTCCATACTAACAAGATTGAACCTTTCTGTAAGAAAACAAAAAGTACCCAATTATTAAGCTTTTTCAAATGAATAATTGGACTGGCTTCTCGCTCTTCCAAAGTCTGATTGGACCTTGCACTGTAATAGTCAGCAACTCTTCGTGCCAAATTCTTAGTGTTTTCATCTTCTTCTCGATACTGTGAAACACCTGAGAATCAAAAGGATAAAACAAAAGTTTAACCTAAATGAAGTAGAATTTGACCTAATAATAAGTATCCGCAATAGAAGTTAAATTAGAGTATTTCATTAAAATGGGTTACCATTGGGATCTATTCTTTGCCTTGATTGAGGTGGAGCAATAGAAGTTGAAGCAGATTCATATCCTCTCTTCATTATTCAGTTATTGGGGTTTCTATGGAATCGGAAGTTAGGGTTTTTAGATGGAATTCAATAAATTAGTTTGAAGACTAACTAAATAGAAGTTTGTGAAGAAAGCAAATCCCAAGCAAAATCTAAAACTGAGAGAGAGAGAGGGAAACGAGTTTGGTGGTGTTAGTTGTTACAAATATTTTCTAGCTTTCTACTACGGAAAGCAAGCAATTGACCTGACAGAATAATTTATAGTGTTGTTGGCTACGCTTTACCGAGTATATGCCCATTGCTCAATAGTCGATAAGGTTTTCGGATCTAGTTGTTTACTTGGGCTGTGTGTTTCGGCCCCAGTAAGTTGTGCTACTTGTGCAAACTTCACTTCCTCGAGCCCAGTTCGCATCCACTCGTTTAAAAAGCGTTAATTTAACATGTTTATCTGATTGGTTTAGCATCCATTTTTATGCATACTTCTTTAAAGATTAATTCGATATCTTTATTTAATTGGTTAAATAGTTATCTTCCTTTAAAAGTTCAGGAATACAAAATAGGAGAATTATGATTCCATGTGACATTCAACACTAAGTAGGGTGACGGTGAAGAAGACGTTTACACTCGGAGATAATACTTCACGAGCACCGCTTCACATTTTTAAGGGAACCGAAAAGTGGTATGTTTTGATTCCTGAGCTTTTGGCGATATAAGTTATCTGAAATATCGTAAGCTATCCTTTTAACTAAGCATTAGATTGTGTTCATGTCATGCACCGGGCATATTTAACTTTTCATCACAGCTACTTTCAATTTTTGATTTGGTGTGGGAGGGCTTCGTCCCGCCCCGTCCCATCGTAATGTATTAAATTTTGATTGCATTAAATCCGTTTTCAGTTAGGTTTACACCTTTTTTTTTTTTTCTTCTTTTTTTTTGGTTTCCTAACGCAGTCACGGTTTCTGAATATGGTAGGTTCACGACTTTGGAATCGAAATACTAACGAATTTCAAATTAAATTTGGTTTTGATGTCTATTCCTTAGAGTTTAAAACACGGTAAGACAATGTTTCCCTTTGTATTGTTTTTTTCCCTAATTTTTTTTAAACCAATCATAAGTTGCCAAGTGTCTTCACCAAACTCTCGTTTCACAAAAGCCTTATTCCGACCAATAGGAAGCGATGATTTCCTCACCGTTCAACGTGAGAGCTTTATTTGTCTAGGCCTTTAAGTCTTTAGATATAAAATATTATTTATTTCAATTAAACCTTTTCACTTCGGCTATATGTTGCCTAAATAGAGCTATAGAGTATTGTTTTTGTGCAATTACTTAATTTGTTTGTATGAATAATTAAGATCAGATTAATTAGGTGTTTTTTTATGATACAAAGAGATAAAATTTGAACGGTAAATTGTAATGAGTACGAGAGATCAAAATCATACAAAATTAACATAAACCAAGAAATTGTCGTTCAAGTATTGCTTCTCAAAAGTAATATGTGCTCTTGTTCTAGTGGAATGGATGATCGTTTTTAATATACTTGTATTTGAGAATATTGACCCACAAATCCTGAGGAGAACGTATCAAATTCCACACAGTTTTTGATAGCAAAGACTGGTTAACAAATTTCAAAATTTTAAAACAAAGACCACCTTGAAGTTTATGGGAACAAATTTTGCTTCACTGCTTCAAGTGCACACCACCTGGTCAAGATTTGCCCTACCAGAATTCCCTTTGGGATTGCTCCATTTGATGGATGATATTGTCATGAATGATAAAGATGTTTATATGATAAATGGGATAATCCTTGAACACATACTGAGCCAACACATATATCCCTACTTGATTTAGTTGTTAGCTTTCCACTTAGCCACTTTATTGTCAAATTAGTCAATTAAGTGGTTAAAAGAATCAGTTTTAGACCTAGAAATAAGGAGATGGATTCCTAGATATTTCTTACTAAGAGAATCTTTTTGATATTAAGATACCTTATGAGAGAAATAACATGTTCATTAGGATGCGCACTATTACTAAATAAGCACCCTGACTTTTGTAACTTGATAATTTGACCAGAAACAAGACTAAAGTCTTCAATTAAGTTCATAAGATTACTATCTTCTGAATGAAAGGCTTTAGTGAAAATTAGATAGTCATCTGCTAAGAGTAAATGACTGATATGGTGCATGTTTGGTAACTTTAAGTCTATAAGTTCATGATAAGATGATTATTCTCAGCATGGAAAACATATCTAGAGAATGATTCCAAACAAATTATAAAAAAAAAAAATATGGAGATAGGGGACCACCCTGTCTCAGACCCCTAATTGGTATATAAGATTTGTATGGAGATCCATTCAACAAATGGATATACTAGTGGTGCTAATACACTGATAACTTAGCTCACACCAATATTTAGAAAACCCAAAAGCCTTAATAACATTTAATAAAAAGGACTGCTCGACTCTGTCAAATGCCTTGGACATATCAAGTTTGAGACCCATGACTCCCCACCTATCTTTTTTCATATTACTTTTCATGGTGTGCACCAATTCATGAGAAATATAACATTATCATGAATATGTCTATTAGTGATAGACACGTTTTGGTGTCTTATTTGATCTCAATTTGTATATTGTTAGAACTCATTTATGTACTTATATTGTGATTTTATTGTGTTTGTAGGTATTTTTGAAGAGTAAACTTGTGTGGAAAAATTGGGCTTAAAAAGTTATAAAGGCACCATGAAATATGATAAAGGCACCCAGCTCAATTGATAAAGGCACCTCATGCTCGGATAAGGGCACCCACTTTTTGAATTCAAACAAACAAAACTGGCGGGAAATTTTCTCTTCTTTAAAGCGTGAACTGGATATGATTTAGTTGAAGATATTCAAGGGATTAAGACAAGATTTTATTCTTGTCTTAATAAGAGGAAGTTTGCAAGGATACAGATCAATAAAATCTTGCAATAAAAGTTAGTTTTGTGTTTAAATAGGAAAGATTATTCTCGGGCATTGGTATCATCTCAAGATAGGCAACAATATCGAAAAAATAAGTTTTGAAAAGGAAACAGCGAGAAGGAATATCATTCTTGAGCATAAACAAAATAACAGAGAAGGTAAGAGAATAACCGAGATGTGTTGAAATCATGTCCGAGAGATTTTTGGAAGATTTGTGAGAATTATCATGAAGATTTGGAGGAGATATGAGAGTTGTTCGGGGTTCTAGTATAAATAGGAGTCAAATACAAGTATAAAGGGGAGGCGGGAGGCCAGAAAGAAAGAGAAAAAAATTCAGAAAAATGCTTTTGCTCGTGAAGAAGATGAAGAAAATATTTCCAAAACTGTAAATGTCAATGGCCGTAGTTGTACGTTTTTGTTGCCTATTCTTTTGTTTGATCTCCTTTGTAATAGCAAGCAACAATTACCAATTCTTCTGCAACATATATATATTTGTTGCAGTTTCTGTGTCAGTTTCTCTTTTTCATCTTTGTAGACACTTTTTGAGCTATGAATAAATCTTTTGAGAGTCTTTTCAACATGAGGATCTAAACCCCAACACTAAAACAATGGAGGAAGCCATTATTCAATAATAAAGTGTTAATTTCTATTTAATTAATTTTTGCAAGTTTTTTTATGATTATTTGCATTGAATAAAAATTAAATATATGATTTAGATTAAATAGTTGTGATTTATTTTGATGGATCATGCTTAGTTTAGTACTTTTGATGTTCCATGCTTTCGATTTACAACTATTATTTTGAAAATCTAGTTGTCTAAGCAATAGTTAGAATCAATGTGAATGTTAAAGAATTGCATAATTATCAATATAGAATAACTTAAAAATTGTTTAATGGTGGAATCCTTTGTCTCAGTCTTTTCTATAAACGTGTTATCATCTTTTGTTTATTTTCTATTTAGTGTTAGAACTTTACTCTAAAATTCAATCTCAACAAGTCTGGGCAACGAACTTTCTTACTACTATCTAGAAATCACATCAATTAGGGACATATGCATCATGGAAATGACTTATTATTTTTATCAAGAGAGGTTTCATCTGTTTACAATAATGATTTTAGAGATGATCTTGTAATTATCATTGCATAAGGAAATTGGTCTAAAATCATCTTTTACATAAGAGACTTCGAAACGATTTGTGAAACAATGAGTTACCCGAATGTCTCCAAAGATGTGCTTAGTTTGCGTTTGTTTTCCTTCTCTCTTGATGATAAATCTAAGAAGTGGTATCATTTATTCCTTCTAAAACAATCACCACTTGGGACGGTCTTGTAGAGGTTTCTGTTAAGAAGTTCTACCCATACCATAAGATTGTTGTTGTTTGTCAGTCTATTCAAACCTTTAAGAAGAAATTAGGTCAAAACCTCACGATTATGTATAAAGGTTTAATAAATTGTTATACCAGTGTCCACATCATGGCTTTGAAAAATCTCACATGGCCCAAATTTTTTATGAGGGCCTTGATAGTGAAACCCGTATGCAGGTAGAAACAATGAGTGTTGGAGAATTCACCCTTCAGGACCCAGATAAATGTTTTGACTCATTCATTGAGTTAGATGAGAAAACTAGGCAATGGGATTCAATGAGAGAACTAGAAATATCTGGGAATCTTATCCATAGGATCGATAGAGTTGATAATAGGTCAGATATCCTTAGGAGTCTAGAGGCCTTAGAGATGAAT